>JACGCM010001343.1:600000-1088770 GCA_014058105.1 Kingdonia uniflora | reverse complement strand
AGAGCTTTGCATCTTTTCTTTCACAAAATCAAAGTGGCGCGCATATTCTGTGCTAGTGCGGTGCTCATCCGTTTATCTGAACGACCGGTATTCTCTGATAAGGCGTTACATTCTGAAAGAAGAGATCAGGCGTTATTTGAGATGAGGGTTGGAGACCGTCATTTCCCCAGACGGTGCCAGACAAATGTATGCTAATTCTAGGTTTCGGAAGAAAGGAATGAATGACCTTACTGACGTTGTTAACTCTTATCAAATGGCACCTGATATCTGGAATGTTAGAGTAGAGGATTCTTCTGTTAAACTGCATGTCTTTTAATATTTATTTTTTTGTTTACTTATAGGTCTTTACAATATGACCGCTTGATGCCCTTTAATATTCTTAAATAGTGGACGTTACAAAGTATATGTAGGATACTCCTGTGACCACATAAGTGTAAACGTTCTGACATCTGACTTGTTGTACAAATGGGCTCTATTAATGACTGTACACATTATTAAATCGAACTGCTATTGTGGGGTCAAAAGCGATGTTGCGAGCAACAACTTGTGAGTATACAGGACGCGTTGAAGATTCTGCCATGGTCAGCAAGTCGCCCCCAAAAGAACAAAGCCGTGCAACTGAAGGCTCGCGAATCTCCGTCATGACAGAATAAGACCTCCTACGAAAGGTACTCTGCATGAGGTGCGCTTCGATCCCACCATCAGCAACAGGAAATGGATCCCATCCCGATCTAGGAGGCCCACCGAGAAGTTCAAGAAAATTTCTATCGATCATTTACCGCGCAGAGAAAATAGGCATTCTGATTCTCTCATATATCTAGTAGGATTTCTTGGTATAGATGCTCGATATCTCAAGATCGAAGTATTATCAACCCCCAACATTAATATCATCAGCTCAAATTGTGTTAATATTAGGGGTGTTGAAGAGGATGAAAACGATTGAAGACGACCTTACCTCAAATATATTGGGACTAAAAATATGTTTGACGGCAAACTCCCTACCAATTCTATAAAGAAGAGACGCGTGCTTGATAATGCTAAGCGCTACACCGTGGACAACGGTCTCCTTTAAAAAAAATTGGTCACAGGACCATACCTTGAATGTTTGTCGAACAAAGAAGCTCAAAAGTTCCTACACGAACTACATGAAGGTATTTGTGGTTCTCACGCAGCAAGAAGATCCCTGGCCAATCGAGCTCTTACCCAAGGAGTCTTCTGGCCTAAAATGAAAGCTCAAGCCATTAAACTTGCAAGCAAGTGCGACGTCTGCCAACGTCATGGTTCCCAAATTTGAGTTCTAGCCTTGGAACTCCATTCCAGCAATGTTATATGGCCATTTAAAAGATGGGACCTCGACTTTGTAGGAGAATTTCCCACTGCACCAGAAAAACAGAAACATCTGTTAGTTGCAACGGATTACTTCACTAAATGGGTATAAACAGTTCTTTTGTATCATACACGGGAGGACAAAGTTATCAAGTTCATATGGGAAACCATCATCATCCATTTTGGCTGCCTCCATCTCATCAGAATCGACAATGAACCTCAGTTTGTTGGATCCAAAATAGTCAAATTCCTCAATCAACACAACATCATACACTCTCCATCCAGTCCGTATTACCCACAAGGAAATGGTCAGGCAAAAATCATTAACCGTACTATTGTGGATGGAATCAAAAGACGCTTAACAGAGAAAAATGACAATTGGGTCCAAGAACTACCACATGTGTTATGGGCATATCGAACGACACCTCGCGTATCGGCTGGATGTATGTCATTCCTCCTGGCTTATGGTATAGAAGCCATCATCCCCACTTAGTATTACTATCCCATTCACGACCATACCATGACAGACGAAGAAAATGAATTTCAGTTGGCGTATAATCTAAACTGGATCGAGGAGACTCGAGACCGAGTAATCATAAATCTGGGAAGGTACCACCAGGCTTTAGCCCGATTTTATAACAAACGTATTCATCATAGAAAGTTTGAAATCAAGGATCTCGTCCTACGAGAGATTCCTAAACATAAAAAAGAAGTCAATGCTGGAAAATTGTTCGAAAATTGGGAAGGTCCTTTCGTCGTTATTGGGAAAAGTGGACTCGGTTCTTACGATCTCGCAACTGAAGACGTAGAGAGAGTACTTAACCCGTGGAACACACGGAGATTGAAATTGCATCACCGATAAAGATCTATCACCGTTTACTTTTCTACAACTTAATCCATCATCTTGTATGACGATCTTACATCAATGAAAGATTTATGTTCGATCTTAATATATCTGAGTATTTTATACTATTTCATACAGTACTCTATCTAACACATTCATCGTACGTCAATCTTACACCAATATAATACTTGTGTTCGATTGCCCTACACCATAGTACTTCTCTAATATATCCAACAAATACTTTTATATACAAATTACAGTTCGTTTGTTGCTTTGGCCAAGCTGAACATCTATACATTACAGTTCGTTTGTTGCTATGGCCAAACTGAACATCTATACATTACAGTTCGTTTATTGCGCTGGCCAAACTGAACATCTATACCTTACAGTTCATTTGTTGTTATGGCCAAACTGAGCATCTATACATTATAGTTCATTTGTTGTTTTGGCCAAGCTGAACATCTATACATTACAGTTCGTTTGCTGCTATGGCCAAACTAAACATCTATACATTACAGTACGTTTGTTGTTTCAGCTAAACCGGTCGTCTATTACGTTACAAATCATTCATCAATAGATGTTCCTCTACGTTCATTGCCTCAACAATCATCTACTATCCCGCAATCTTTGGGACTATCCTATACAACAGATGTTCGGCAAATACAGTATCATTGATTTCTTGAAAGGTTAGTTTATATCACTATTCTAGACAGTCCTCTGTTAACATATTCTATGAGTTAATATACATAGCGCGTTCTCCCAATCGTCATTCCTCACTCGAACTTTCACTAGAACCATTACCTAGATTATAAGGTCCAGTGCCATCGCGAACACTGACCCTACGCAGTTGTCCAAACATAAATTTTGGCATTCTCCCCAGTTACATCTAAAACAACCCCGGTGATTTGGTTCCCCACACAGAATTAACTCCCCATTCACTGCCCTTGCATCCTCTTCCATAATCTTATCACATGAGAGCTGTCGGACAATCAGTTCTCGCACCCGGGGATCCAACATAGACTTACGAAAAATGTTGTACTAAATAAAATGATCATGTTCCGCACGCCTGCCTTCATTATCTAGCCCGACCAGATTCAATGGTTATTCCAAAAGTACGGCATCATAAGGAAATTGATGAAAATAACGCTCCCAAAGTTCGGCAACCTTGATATGAAAATGACCATCCGCCGCGTGCTGCATACACTGAGCACGAGTCCTCACCATGTTTGAACACACTAACTCCAGAATGATGCAAATAACAACATCAAGGAATCACTACTTATAGCCAAAGGGAAGATCCCCGCAAATTCAAATCACCCCACAGATTTTGTTGAGAAAAATATTTTTGTGAACATTTTTGGGATAGCAAAATATCTATACAGAATATTGTGACAACTCATTCTTCCCATAATATAAAATATCCCCTCAGATTTTGTACATGGCAACATGCAAGATCACGCAAATCCAGCAGTTGCACCTACAATGGCATGACCACCCGTTCTCTCAATTTGAGACACCCAGTTCGAGTACACAAATCACAGAAAACAAAATTCCTGATGGGTCCTCTCATAGATATTATCTACTTCCCATACCATTCACCCTCGTACATACTGAACTCCTTCCAGCTCGATCATATCCAATGAAGCCTAACTCCTATCCTACAACCAGCAAACTACACAAACAAGTTCGTATCACAGAATCATGACAAAAAGCAAAGTTATTTCATTAAGTTTGAAATTTTCTTTACAGACTACTTTATAGATAGCACAATGATCCAAATCAATTACAACAAAATATATAACAAAGTTCCAGTTTGAATTGCTTTTAGGGAATCAACAGAAAAGATGATGAAAGGCTGAAGTAACTTCCAAACCCTGATCCTATGCTGCAAGATCCGGGAAACAGTCAGAAATGGAAGTCACAGATGAAAGATCTTCTTTATGGCCAAAATCTATGGTCCATAGAAGAAAATGATCCTCTGCATCCTCCCACCTCTTCTAACATAACCCCCACCTCCTCATATGCTAGAGACAGACGAAAGGCTTCATTTCTTTAACAAGACCCTCTCATTAGATGGGTACCGACGAGACTCCCTCAAACGAATCCCTGCCGCCTCATCTTCAGTTGTAATAGCCTCCTCCACTAACAACCAAAGATCATTTCGGCGTTCCGCCATAGAGGTCAACAGATAATGAAAATGTACCATTTGAAAATGGTCATCCCCTGCCTTCATCACTTCTTCATATGACATATGATGATAGGTGGGAGACACCAGAATTGGAGTGGGCAGATGCAGCGGCTGGTATCCAAAATACCTTATATGCAGCTCCTCCATCTTCCTCCGAATCCTAGATGTCACCATTCTGTCCACAGCAGAACAGTTGCAGGTACAGAGACAAACACACAGAGAAGACAAAAATTAGAAACGAAGACTTGGCTCTTCCAACCTCAACAAAGACTGCTTTTTATACTCAAAGCTGCCTTTCTAAATTCCCAACGTCAAAAAGATTCCCCATACAACAATATTTAACTACAATAATTGTTTCTAGGAAACCCAACAGGCAACATATATTCATGAATATACATTGGAAATGAATTCCAGATATTAACTATAACATTGAATGATACTTCTCAACCAACACCACTCGCCTACAAGGTTTCTCATACTGTTGGCTGAGAGGGGGAGGTTGTAGTTGCTTATTCCGCATCTCAAGCTCATGCTTCATCTTCAACTACATACAAACTTTCGACCTTAACAATAGAGCACGTAACACAAACAAAAATAAGACAGCAATGACAGGAAACATATACAACATGAATTTCTCAACCAACACCATGGGTCCATAGTAATCCTCGTGCTCTTGATGGAGAGTCGTCTTATAATAGCTTATTTCGTATCTTGGACTCAAGCTTCGTCCTCGATCTCATCAGCATATAGGACGTGTAATAGCTTATTTTGTATCTCGGACTCGAGCTTCGTCCTCAGTCTCATCAGCATACAATATGTGTAATAACTTATTTTGTATCTCAGACTCGAGTTCTGTCCTCGATCTCATCAGTATGCAGGAAGTACTACTAAAGACATGATTAACTTTCCTCAGTTCGTAACATCACTTTCGACCTCTACAACAATAGTTTGATTTACGCAAGTGTATAGTCATCAATAGAGCCGTTGTACAGCAACAGATGTCAGAACGTTACACTATCTGGTCAAAAAGTATCCTACATATACTTTGTAACGTCCACTATTAAGAATATTAAAGATCATCAAATAGTCATATTGTAAGACCTATAAGTAGAACCAAAAAATAACGTATTAAAGACATGCAATTCTACACAGAAGAATCCTTACTCTAATATTCCAGATATTCAGAGCACCCTTTATAATAAGTTAGTAACTTCAATAAGATCATCATTCCTTTCTAAAAATCCTTAGGAGAGGTCGTGGTTTTTAACATATTCAAAAGTTTTTCATGCTAAATTATCTTATTAATTATTGTTTACTATTCTCAAGCATTCTAGATATTTTTGGTGTAAAGGCTAAGTTCGAATCCCAAAATTAGGCCATTACAGACTCCACAATTGAAGTTTCCTCATTCATAATACTAAATCCTCCACCATCGTCTATGTCTTCATTATTTGGAACATGAATTGATGGCTCATCACCCGTTCTCACACTGGTAGATGACACCTCCTTTAGTTCAGAACTCTCTGGCCAATGTGAAGACGCATCAATCTCTACCCATTGCAAAACCTCGTTGGTCGTCTCCTCTGTATGCTTAAGACATGTGACTTCATCATTGAAACCTCATCAAAAGTGATATCTCTTCTCAGAATGATCTTTCGGTCTCTCGTATACCATAACTTGTAGTCTTTCACACCCTTCTTCTTACCCAAAAAAACAGCATTCCTTGCTCGTGGATCCAACTTACCATCCTTAACATGATAGTATGTCGGACGCCTAAATATATGAAGAGTATCATAATCTGTAGCAGGTTCTCCCGACCAAGCTTCCACTGGTGTTTACCATCAATTACAGCTGAAGGTAACCTATTAACGAGGTAGCATGCATATGTCAAGGCCTCATCCCCAACCCATAATTGGACAACATACACCGCACCTTCTCCAGCAAAGTACAGTTCATACGCTTAGCTACCCCATTTTATTGCACTGTCTCTCTAACTGTGAAGTGTCAAACTATTTTCTCATCCCGACATACTTGCAAGAATGGATCACAAGTATACTCCCCACCATTATTCGAATAGAGCACCTTGATCTTTCTGCCAGACTGAGTTTCAATCAACTTCTTCCACGTCATGAAATTTTTTAAGACTTCATCCTTCCTCATCATGGTATATACCCATACATGCCGAGAAAAGTCATCCACAAAAGACACAAAATAATGTTTCCCCCCTAGCGATGCATTCTTAGAGGGTCCTCAAACATCAGAGTGAACATAATCAAGGGTTCTACGAGTATGGTGGATAACGGTGCCGAACTTTACCCTTATCTACTTGCCCAGAACACAGTATTCACAAAAATCTAATTTGCACACCTTGACACCTTTCAATAGCCCCTGGTTTGCGAGAACTCTTAAAGAATTTTCTCCCACATGCTCCAAACGCATGTGCCATAGCCGAGTGGTATCCCTGGAAGTGGTCTCCTCACTTTTCACGGTAGCAACCTTACCAAGAACAGTTGTACCATTCAGATAGTACAAGTTGTTACTTCTTTTGTGGCCCTTCAATTTAACTATGATTCCTTAAGAACCCTCTTTACCCCATTCTCAGACACAACTTTGTAGCCTTTCGCTTTAAGTAAACCCGTCGAGATAATGTTCTTCCTCATAATCGAAATATACTGATAGGCATGAAAAATGCATATTTTTGTCCTTAAATTTACATGATCTAGAACTTTATTTCTTGTTTTGCTGGACCTAATGGAAGTATATTTTTACTATTGCAGGTAATAAGACATTTGTAACCAAGCCCTTCTTAAAGCCCAACTTTTACAAGCTAAAGGCTACTATTAAAGATGACATTGTGAAAATAGATTCAAGACCAGCAAGGAAGAGACATATGGCAATAGTTGTTGGAAGACTTGGTAGTCAAGATTTGCCTAAAATATTTTCACCAAATCTTGGTTGTTGAGTGTTAGGAGGACTTTTGTTAGGATAAATAGATAGAGGTAGATATGTATATATATAAATATATTCTTGAATTAACTATAGCTTTTCTTTTACTTTTGAGGAGAGAGAAGTTTGAATTTGTACTCTTGAATCAATGTAAGTTCCCTATTAAATTATATGCAGGTTCTTTCAATTCTTCATATTATATTATAATTTGTAGTACTCAATTTGATAAGAGAAGTTCGAAAAAATCTATGCATCCTTGAGAACGACAACCCTAACCTATATTGCAATATCCTATTTTATACGGTTTATCAAATGGCGTCGTTGCCAGGGATGCAATGATTTTTGAATCATGCATTTTTATTTATTAAATTTCCGTTCAATTTGATAATTGATTAATATTAGGTTACTATTAGTCATATTTAATTATTCAGTTTCGATTTCCATTTTCATTTCCGTTTGAAAGGTATTTTTTCTTTCTTTATACTGTGTAGGTTAAGAAAATGTGAGACAACGTGGAATCCTAGTGGAGTAACCGAAGTTTAGAGTAGCTCCCAAAATTGTAGAGTTTCTTCAATCGTCTGAGTTTACCATTTTGGGTTTTCATCTCTCTCTCTCTAAATTACCACAACTCTCACGACTCTCGCTTTCTCTCTAAACACTGACTCACTCCTATTATCTTATGATTCTCAAATTTCAGAAAACCATAACTCCCACGACTCTCTCTCTCTCTCTTTAAATTGCACATCTGTTTCACAAAAAAAAAGCCATCTCCCACAAATCTCTAAATTAGAGATTCCTAAATCGCAGCAAAGCCCACCCTCAATCTCATCTCCGCAAAACTTTCCTCTCCAACACCACTATAACACGACATCCTCAACCTTTCTTCCCAAGCATTCTGAGATTTCCAATTAGCTTCAACATCCTTCTTCTGTTTACTGACCGTCGAATCATCCTGCATCATAAAATAATTTAGAGCTAAGTTTGAATCAAATCAAAGGATGTGTGATAATTGGGAATTTGAGGGAAGAGAGAGACCTGTTCTTGAGAAGCTCGAGTGAAACCAAGAAGATCTGGTATGTCTCTGGTTGAAAGAACAGAGCTCTCTGTGAAGTCGATCGCCCATCTCTGGCTCGTCATTACTCCTTAGTCCTTCTCAATCTCTCTATGACTAGAATGATTCATTCCTACTCCATCTGTGACTCTCTCTCCCTCTTCTTTTGTCGTTTCATTAATTACGAGAGGATTTTGTTCTGATTCATCAATTGGGTTTCAAATTTGCCTCTTCCTACTTTGGTTTCAGTTTCTTCAGTAAAAATTTCTTCAATATTTATATCTCCTTATTGAAGGTTAGTTATTTATATCTGTCACTCTCTTCATTCACACCACAGAAATTACTCTTACATCTGACAACCGAGCGACCACCTCAGCCAACCGAGGCAGAGCTGAGAACGATCCTCCACAACAAATACTCTACAATGGATACTCCACAACGATCTTCCTAAACTAGATTTATCTATTTTATCTTTATCTCTCACAACAGATTACTCACTCAAGCTTCATCATTTTGTAGAGTTATTTGGGTTTTTGGTTTTGATGATTGTTTATGAATGCTTGTTTGTATATCGTAAGTGTTTGCAGGTACAAATTCTGAATTGTGGTTAATTAGGGATTAGTGATTGAATTGGGTTCAACGGTTGATGATTGTATATTTACGATTTCATTTTAATTTTGCCATACGGTTGATTTGGGTTCAACTGTTATTATCGTCATCTTTGTCGCCATATAGTTTCTTTTGTATAACTTTTTTTGCATTCACCAAGTATTATAAAGCTTGTTCTTGTCAAGAACGAGTCAGATTTAACAACTGTTATTCAAAAGCTCTACCTAGGTATTCCTCTTATGGGAACGACGATATCTATTGTTTGATCTAGACAGTTGGGTAACATTTATGCTACATACTTGATTCACAAACACAGACATACATAAGTATTATTTTTTAAGTTTATTGAAGGAGATGGACATGGTTGATTAAGAAGGTAAAAGTTTGAACGCTCTGTAAAGCCAACATCAAAGCAAAGCGACAAAGCGAAGAAGACTTCTAGATTCTTTAATTTTTATGTATTTTTATTATTGTAAGGATTAAGAAGAATGTTTGTGTAAAATTTATTGAGTGACGCTTTGTAAGATGAGGAAATTGTACTCTGCTGCAGGTACAGCTTTGGAACCCCCACTTAGGCCAGAAATCATTTCAACGCGTACTTCGCTAACGATCCTTGGTAGGCCTTCCCAACGGTTTTACCAGGGTAACCAAACATGCCCCTAAAAAGGCCGTCCTATAGGTAATCATCTTTTTACTGTACCCTCCCTGTCGCGGTCTATCGTTGCTTAAATATTGTTTGATTAGTTAAGTGTTTAATTTTTACAACAATGCCTAGATAAGGGTGAACCAAAACGGGATTTCATCACCCGTACGTGCTCACACATTAGGACCCCGGGATTTTATCACCTAGTTTTTATCTTTTCGGTATCCATAGTCCTGACTACTTTAAAATATTTTCAGATAAGAAGCCATAAATTTTTTTTAATCAAAAGGCTTCGCTCGGACCTGGAGTAACACGCTTAATAGGAAAACCTGATAAGTGGCTACGTTTGCTGGAGGACGTATATTCCCTGGCATAACTAGTATAGATAGGTGACTTTAACTGGTTCTCCCCGCCTTCCAGCATAGGTGCTTCTAGGTGACTAGAACTACGCGTGAGCTATTGCCAAAGCGAGTACAAACAACTCAAGTGCGAACTGATCTACTGTCAGGAGTAGGAGCATTGAACCCTGAGACCGGGTTCACAACTTGATTTAAAAAAGAGACCAGTAAAATATTCTTGAGTGCTTGCATCATTCTTAGTTCTTTTAGTGTGTCCGCATATATTGATTGAGTTGTATGTTTAATTAGGGTAACACCTAAACTCAGACTAAAAATGCTACTAAAATCAATATAAGCGGAGTTGATGGGAACGCTTAGGTCTTTTAGTATGTCCGCATCTATTGATTGAGTTGTATGTTTAATTGGGGTAACACCTAAACTCAAATTAAAAATGCTACTAAAATCAATATGAGCAGAGTTGATGGGAACGGTCTTGAACCTGCTGCTCCTGCTGCTGCAAAGAGAATCACTCTTCGTAATCGAATGCATTCTACAGTAGTTAGTAAACCTTCGTATATTGTGATTCCCAAAAATGTTGGAAACTTTGAGTTAAAGTCAGGATTTTTGTCTATGCTTCCCAAATTAAATGGTAGTCTCACTGAAAACCCGTATAACCATCTTAGGGATTTTAGGGATCATATGCTTATATTAAACTTTGAACGTATTACAGAGGATTCTCTAAAATTACATGTGTTTCCTTTTTATTTTATGGGAAAAACACGCGATTGGTTGTACACTCTTGAGGAGAATTCTGTAAACACATTTGAACAACTAGTTAAAGAGTTTTTGAAAAAGTATTTCCCTAACCACAAAACTGCTATGATACAACAAAGTATCTATAGCTTCACGCAAAACCGAGGAGAGTCATTATATGACTACCTATAACTGTTTAGGGATTTAGAGCAAGGATGCCCACATTCAACTGATTGATATAGTTCAAATTCTTTATGAAGGTCTAGACTATGACACTAGAAAAATGACACCGAAGCTTGGATATTTTTAAATGATGTAGCGGATAAGACCTACCAATGGCAAACGATGAGAGAGGAAAAACCTTGTCACAGTGCAAATGTGCACCAAGTGGACTCTAATTTAGAGTCTGCCACTCAATTAGAGCCATTCTTAATAAAATCAAGAACTTAGAAATCGGCAAAAGGGAGGAACCCCCTACCACTTCTTATGTTAACCATGTGGTGATGCCACTTTGTGTAGTTTATGAGAATTTGGACCATCTGGTCCAAGTTTGCCCTGACGTGCCTAGTTTAAGAGAGGGTAGGAAAAACTAGGCCAATGCCATGTATCAACATACCAATAGCCAACCTTTCAATGGTGGATGGAATAATAATTTTAACAACTCTAATTCTCGGGGAAGTAGAAATTACCACCAAGGAGGTTCTTCTGGTAGCGCCCCTTATCAACTGCACAACCAAGTGAACCATCACCAGTCTAGTTTCTTGTGGCAACAAAATCTATCATACCAAGCTCCCCTTAATGTGCTTTATGTTCCTCTGCACAATAAGAATTTGCCTACTCCAACCACGTCCTTAGAAGATACTCTTAAGGCGTTTATGCAAGTAACCCAGTTGCCTATTTCCAAACTTGAGGGTCAAATTGGTCAAATGGTAACAGAAATAAAGACGAGAGATAAATGAACGTTCCCAGTCAAACTCAAGCTAATCCTAAAGGTAATACTGAACATCCTAGATCTTCAAATTGTGATGGAGTCAACGCCATCATTTCTCTTAGGAGTGGTACGAAAGTTGATAATCTGGTAAAAATGCCTAAGGAACCCATGGAGGAAATTCAAAGTAAACCCATAGAAAAACTTATGAGTGAAGAAGAAACTGTGATAACACATGTTCAGTCGCTGACTTCTTTTCCTCAGCGGTTATCCTTGGCTAAGAATGGCAACGTCTATGAAGAGATTTTAGAGATTTTTAAGCATTGCGTGATTAACATTCCTATCCTTACGGCCATAAGGCATATTCCTCATTACGCAAAATTCTTCAAAGATCTTTGTACTTTAAAGCGGTGCATACATGTCCCGAAAAAGGCTTTTCATGTTCATGAGAGTGATACGTCTATTCTTTTAGATGCACATGTTAGTTCTGTCCTTTTTTGTAAATCCCATCCCAAGTACAAGGATCCGGGATGCCTTACAATTTCATGTACGATTGGGACCCGTAAGATAGGAAGAGCTCTACTTGATTTAGGTGTCGCCGTGAAACTCATTTCTTACTCTGTCTATGAGAAATTGGATATCGGAGTACTTAAACCCACAAATAGAGCCTTGCAGCTAGCAGACCGATCCATTAGGATTCCTAGGGGTGTGGTTGATGATGTGTTAATCCTGATTAAACAGTTTATTTATCCAGTAGACTTTGTTGTGTTAGATACTGAGCCAGTGGAAAACCGTGAGGACGAGATCCCTGTGATTCTTGGTTACCCCTTTTTGGCAGTAGCTAATGCAGTAATCAACTGCCGTAATGGAATTATGAAGTTGACCTTCGGGAACATGACAGTAAAATTAAATATATTTAATGCATCGCATTTCCCTTCTAATTCTAAACCACTCGAGTGCAATATGATCTAGAGTCTTGTAAGTAACACTTTTGAGAGGTCAAGTACCTCAGATCCTTTAGGGGCATTCTTGACCCACTTTGGTGTAGATTGTGAGGACGATTCATACATCCATAAGGTGAAAGCCTTATTGGATTCGGCTTTAGAGATTTCAGAGTTAGAAGGTGAGCATAAAATCTTAGATGTTAAGAAACCCATTCCGGAGGCTCAAGTAACTTCCCCAAAGATCAAGCTTAAACCTCTTCCCTCTAACCTTAAGTATGTTTTTCTAGGTCCAGACGAAACTATGCCTGTCATTATTGCCGCTGACCTAGAACCCCTTCAGGAAGAGAAGTTGATTAACGTTCTTAAGGGAAATACGAAAGCTATTAGCTGGATTATAGATGACATTAAAGGAATTAGTCCTTCGGTTTGCATGCATAAAATCAAATTAGAAGATAATGCAAAAAAGTCTAGGGAAGGGCAACGTAGATTGAACTTGACAATGTCCGAAGTAGTTCAGAAAGAGATTTTAAAACTCATTGATGCTGGGATCATCTATCCCATTTCAGATAGTCAGTGGGTTAGCCCGATCCATGTTGTACCAAAAAAGTCAGGAATCACCATTGTAAAGAACGAGAATAATAACCTCGTACCCACTAGAATGACCACTAGATGGAGAGTCTGCATAGTCTATAAGAAGCTTAATTTGGTCTCTAGAAAAGATCACTTCCCCTTACCTTTCATTGACCAGATGCTCGAGCGACTCGTTGGACACAAATTTTATTGCTTCTTAGATGACTACTCTGGGTATAACCAAATACCCATCGTACCCGAGGACTAAGACAAAATGACTTTTACATGTCATTTCGGCACATTCGCCTACCATCGCACGCCTTTTGGCTTATGCAATGTTCCTGTGACATTTCAGCGTTGCATGCTAAGCATTTTTTATGACATGGTAAGAGTGATTTCTTGAAGTTTTCATGGATAACTTCTTATTGCTTGACAACTCATTTGACCAGTGCCTTCATCATCTTTCCCTAGTATTACCCAGATGCAAAGAAAAGAACTTTATTTTAAATTGGGAGTAATGTCACTTTATGGTAAAAAATGGGATAGTTCTGGGGTATATCATATCTGAAAATGGAATAGAAGTTGGCCAGGCCAAAATAGATGTTATTTCTAACCTTCCCCCACCACAAAATGTCAAGGACGTCCGTTCTTTTCTAGGACATGCAGGTGTCTACTATCGTTTTATCCAAGATTTTAGTAAGATTGCTCGTCCGTTAAGTAGCCTTTTGGCCAAAGATGTGGCCTATGAGTTTGATGTACATTGTCTTGTAGCTTTTAAAAAGCTTAAGACCCAGCTTACAACATCACCCATTATTAGACTACCTATCTGGAGTGAGCCATTAGAGTTAATGTGTGATGCCTCTGATTACTCTGTATGCACTGTTTTGGGACAACAAATTGATAAACGTCCCCAAGTCATCCACTACGCTAGTAAAGCGTTAAATGATGCCCAATTAAATTACACGACCACCGAGAAAGAATTCCTGGCCATTGTTTATGCGCTAGAAAAATTTAGATCTTATCTTATAGGATCTAAAGTGATTGTTTACACGGATTATGTCGCGCTTCGATATCTTTTACCATAGAAAGATGCTAAGGTACGGCTAATCCGGTGGGTATTACTTTTGCAGGAGTTTGACCTCGAGATTCGAGATAAAAAGGAGTTTGACTATCTTTCCCGCATAGTGATTGAGTCTATTGACGAGTCCTTACCGATTAGGGAATCCTTCCCAGATGAACAATTTATGGTTGTGAATTTAGTTCCTAAGTTACCATGGTTTACAAACATTGCTAATTACTTAGCCATAGATACCATTCCCGATCATTGACTAAATCTGACAAAGATCGATTCTTTAGTCAAGTGTAGTATTTTTTTAGGATGATCCATATTTGTTTAAGTATTGTACTGACCAAATCCTTAGGAGATGTGTTTCCCAGTCTGAGTTTATCAACATTTTATCATTTTACCACACCCAAGCATGCAGAGGTCACTTTAGCTCTAAGAAGACCGCGGTAAAAAATTTGCAGTGCGGCTTCTATTGGTCTACCTTATTTTATGATGCACATGCATTTTCTAAAGCGTGCGAGAGATACCAGAAAATGGGAGCCCTTTCTCGACGAAATATGATGCCCTTATCTCCTATTTTGGTTATTGAACCCTTTGATATTTGGGGCATTGATTTTATGGGTCCTTTTCCTAAGTCTTTTGGATATGAGTACATCCTAGTTGGAGTGGACTATGTATCAAAATGGGTTGAAGCCATTCCATCGAGAACGAATAACAGTGCAGTTGTTATTAATTTTTTTAAAGAAAATATTTTTTCTCGATTTGGAACACCTAGAGTTATTATTAGCGATGGAGGGTCACATTTTAACGACAACTTTTTTGCTGCCCTTTTCAAAAAGTATAGTGTAACCCATAAGGTGGCAACACCTTATCATTCGTAAACGAGTGAGCAAGTAGAAGTTTTTAATCGGGAGATCAAAAATATTCTCCAAAAGACGGTTAACCTAAATCGCAAAGATTGGTCTATAAGATTAACTGATGCACTTTGGGCTTATCACATTGCATATAAAACCCCAATTGGAATGTCACCTTATTAACTCGTTTACAGTAAGGCATGCCACCTTCATGTCGAATTTGAGCATAAAGCTTATTGGGCAATAAAAACGCTTAACTTTGACACTTCAACGGCTGGGTCCCACCGTTAGCTACAACTCAATGAGTTAGATGAGCTCCGAAAAGATGCATATGAATCTGCAAAGATATACAAATAAAGAACCAAGGCTTTCCATGATAAAATATCTTGCGAAAGACCTTTGAAGTTAATCAAAAAGTTCTACTGTATTCTTCACGTCTTCATTTGTTTCCCAGAAAACTTCAATCCCGTTAGATCAGGCCATTTATTGTCAAAACTGTTTTCCCACATGGAGCTATTAAAATTCTTGACCCTCGTACTGGTAACATTAATAAGGTAAATGGACAAAGACTTAAACCATTTTTCGAACGAAGATATGAATCTTCAGGACCCATCATATGCAACATAAGTATCTTTATTTTTACCCATAGTCTTATCTAGTTTGGGGGTACCTACCATCGTCTGGCTAAAGATGTTAAACTTAGCATTTGCGGGAGGCAACCCTTATCATGTTCAGGTAAAATTTCTACATTTTCTCCTATTTTTGGCAATTATGGAGACACATACTAATTCAGTTTGAGGGTGGGGAAAATAAGATTTTTTACAACTTTTTCAAAGAAAAGTTGTTATTCAAGGGTATTCTGGTATTGTAGACACATCTTTTGTATACTACGATCTTTGGACATTCTTAGAATCCTAGAGTTGCACTTAGGATATAATTATAAGGTTATGGTTTATTTTAAACCGTAAATTATTAGTACATTAAGATTTTTTAAGTTTTTGGTACTACTATCCTATTAGATGTGTTTAAGAAGAATATCACCCTTATAATTGTACTTCACTTAGTTATGTTAACAAGGTTTTATTAAAACTAACTATCACCTTTTGATTAATTAACAGTTTGGGTTAGGAAGAAACTGCAACAAGGAAGACAAATACCTAAGAATATTCGTTTCTCAAAAATTTAAACTAAGGGTTTGTATGTATTTTTATAAGTTATTGGCTCCTTCACGAAGCTGACATACTCGAAAAAAGAAAAAAAGAAGAAGAAACATTCACAATTCAAGGCCCCTCGTAATATTTTAAATTGAAAGATGAAGAATTTTTACCAATCTCGAGGAAAGCCATGAATCAATGTGAAAGTAAGAGACCAAAAAAGTAAAAAAAAATGAGTCTCTGCAAGTATAGTTGATAACTATGTGAAGGAGGGCAAGTTATAAGTATTAAAGAGCAAATAAAAACTCAAATGTAACGTCTTACCTTGAAAAGCTTGTGTGGATATATATTTTTCCTAAAAGATCAATAAAAGAGAGCGAACAAACTAACATATTTCTAGTTTTACTGGGCCTAATGGAAGTATGTTTTTACTATTGCAGGTAATGAGACATTTGTGACCAAACCCTTCTTAAAGCCCAACTTTTACAAGCTAAATGCTACTACTGGAGATGACATAGTGAAAATAGATTATAGACCAACAAGGAAGAGACATGTGGTAATAGTTATTGGAAGACTTGGTAGTCAAGATTTGCCTAAAATATCTCCACCAAATCTTGGTTGTTGAGAGTTAGGAGGACTTTTGTTAGGATAAATAAATAGAGGTAGATAAATATATATATATATATTTCTTGAATCAACCGTAGCTTTTCTTTTACTTTTGAGGAGAGAGAAAAGAGGAGAAAAGTTTGAATTTGTACTCTTGAATCAATATAAGTTTCCTATTAAATTATATACAAGTTCTTTCAATTCTTCATATTATATTGTAATTTATAGTACTCAATTTGATAAGAGAAGTTCGATAAAATCTATACATCCCTGAGAATGACAACCCTAACCTATATTGCAACATCCGATTTGATAAGCTTTATCATATACCAAACCCCATCAATCTCTTTAACTAATCCATTGTGTAGCTTTAGACGAATGATACCTATCCCTATGATGCTACAAGGACCATCGTTCCTCATCAACACCGCCCCACCATCTAGCTTATTCAAACTAGAAAACAAGCCTCTTTCGGGACAAATGTGATAAGTAGCAACCGAATCCAAAATCCATTCTTTAAAATCAATAACACATGCACTAGATGATATAGTCAAAGAGAAATCAAAATCATTATCTCCATTTGCCGTGTCTTGAGCAACATTTATCGAAGAACCCGATTTTCCCCTTTCTTCTTCTTAAGAAGCGCGGGACATTCAATTTTCCAATGACCCGTTTCCTTACAAAATGCACATTGGTCATTTCCTAATTTATTACTATTTACACCGCAACCTTTCGACTTCGATCGAAGGTTGTTACCACTCAACTTCTTTTGGTCCGAAGACCTCCCTCTAGTCATCAATACCTCGGATGTCGACTCCTCAGATTCATGTTTTTCTTTCCTCCGGTACTTATGGTTTTCAATCGCCGTAGTCACATCCAAGTATTGCAATGAACTCTTCCCGTACGTTATCGTCATAACGAAGTGCTCGTACTCTTCAGGAAGTGAGTTCAAGAACAAAAACATTTTGTCTTCATCGCCAACCATTTCCTCTAGATTCGCCAAATTACCTAATAACTTGGTGAAATCATTCAAGTGCTCCGACATAGAAATCACTTGTCTCATTGTGAAACGATAAAAACTTTATCTTCAAATGGAGTCGATTTTGGATGCTCTTCACCAAATACTTCTCCTCTAGAATCCTCCAAATTTCATTTGCAGAGGATTCATTTATTACAATGTACTTAATGTTTTGAGCAAGACAAAAGCGAATTTGGCCACTAACCCTCTTGCTAATCTTCTTTCAAACACTCTCCTCTACCTCATCCGGCTTGCCCTCCAATACCTCATTTAAGTCTAGTTGACTTGCGCATCAACAACCTCACATCGCCACATACCGAAGTTATTAGTGCCGTTGAATTTATCAACTTCAATCTTTGCATTGTTGAACATCACTGTTGTATTCCGTTTAGGCGTCGAGGAACTAAGTTATGTTGAAGAACTAGTTTCATCTCCTTCTACCATAGTTCCCCCAATTTTCATATACTAACCAAAATCCAAAACCAAATTGAAATACCCTAAGTTACCTCAAATTTGCGCACCACCGAGGAATCAACCTCGCTCTAATACCAATTGTTGAGTCGCAAGCCACGGAAGCCGAAACTCCAAATCGATTTGGTTAGCAATGAATAAACAACAATAAAAAGAATACACAATAGCAAACACACACACAAAGTTTAAGGTGGTTCGGCAATTACCTACGTCCACCGTACAAGAGAGAGAGAGAAAAAGAGTTTATTCAAGATCCAAGGTTACAATCACTCAAAACAATTAGAGGTTCTCTCAAGGATTTTATCTCAAATTGATCTCACCAAGGGTTGGCTCTAAAAGAATCTAAGTCCCCTTATATAGTTGGGGAATTATTTACAATCGCTCAGATCTCGAGGCATCAAAATTGAATTTTACCTATGTATGTTCGAACATACTCCTTTTTATTCGAACAAAAGCAAGGTTTATTCGAAGAATCAACATTCGGGGTGACTTTGTTCGAATAGAGAAAGTTTGTTCGAACAGACTCAAAGTCTATTCGAACAGAAAACAAAGCATCAACACAGACCGCCGTTATAAGTTTGAGTCACAACTCATGACTCATGATTCAATAATCGTTATGCCGTTTGGTTCAGTTTAAGCTCTGGTTTATAGTACTAAATTAAGACAAGGAATTTGACTTTGGCCTAATCAGGTAGAACGAATTACCCGACAAGCATCAACACAAGAAGTGATTAGAGCATCTATAGCAGCGGCTTTGAACTATTTTATAATAATGATGGCAAACGCATGAAACACAAGTTTAATTAGCAGCTTTATGGATGCTCAAAAAATTATCGTTACTCTACCTCCCTAGAGGTAGGGAGGCTTGGAGGGAGACTCTGATTATTAATATTTTTGTAACATAAGTAAGCCAGCTTAGACTTTTGAGTATAAAATTCTCGCCCTCCGTTTTAAATCTCTCACCTCCTGTGCAGATGACTAGAGGAGAGGTTATCGGCGAGTCCAAAGACGGAAGTTTCGACTAGAAACATATGGTCCCTTAAGACACATAAATGGCTGCTGATTCATCTTCTCAACAGAATGCATAACAAAGTAGATTAAAATGGAATCTGTCTTCTCACCGACTAAAATATATGCTGATATTAGCATAAAGATTTACGGAAAAAGGATGGAACATACGCAATAAAATTAGAAAGAATGCAAGGTGTTAGGTTATTCTACCTGGAATAAACTGAAGACAATAAACAGCCTTTTCCCATCAACATTGATAGCTCATATTCTCCTCACTAATTACTGCCAAGTGCCAAGTGGCGCAACTCCGTTTGCTCTTGTTGATTATTTTAAGACATCATATGTTGGCACTTGAAAGTCGGCCATAAAGTATCCTATTATCTATTTACTTTCTTTGATTGATTTTAAGCATTGTTAGAGCATCTCAGATTGTGAATCAAAATGCTACAGAAATGTTCCCAAGGTTAAAGTTTAGACCTCCTTTTATCCAAGGAAATGCTAGAGCATATTTTCTGATTAGACACCAACATAGCTTTTCAACTGTATTCAAGTAAATACGGCTAAGCACGTAAGCTGAATCTGAGAACCTTAGAAAGAGGGAACTGATAACATTAGTGTATATATACTGTCAAGCATATCGTCGTGCATTTTCACTTAAAGGTACATAGCTGATAAAACTGTCCGAATACAATCTAAATTCCCAAGTACAGCATACATCTTAAAGTATTAAATGTATGCAAGATTGTACTAATACTAGTATGATAAGTAATGTAGCTTCAAGTGAGGCCTCGAAACTATCTTCCCTTGAGAAAGCTTTTGCAGATTTTTTCCCATGACTTGCGATCAGGTTCAGATATCTCCAATCTCAATTTTGCATCCTCAGCAAACTCCTTCTGCACAATAAAATGCACTTGTGTTTAGATTATAAGAAGAACACGTTAAATGATCAAAAAATAATTTATTTACAAGTACTTGTTGCGAAGTTTACCTCTATTGAGTTGTTGTTAAGGAGACGGTTGATAATATCATGCAAAATGTCTTCGGTGTATTCAGGATGGCCTTGAATCCCTAATATATGTTCTCCAATGGCAAACATTTCAATGTGAGTCTTATCCGACAGAGCAATTACCTTAGCATCGAGAGGGACATTGTAGACCTGGAAAATATTTCATATCTTCGTTCAGTCAAATTCCAGGAACCGTCCAAATTAAGAGAAAATTAGAAAGAAAGAAAGAACTCATAATTAGTACTGCAAAAGCCAGGAACCTCATCTTGATGGCACTCCATAATAGAAAGACAAGGTGGAACATCTTCCAAATTGCGAAGGAAACTTAATGGGGCCAAGTCATGCACCATTGTCACTTTTCTCAATCCTATGTCCCAACCACTGGAAGCTCTACCTACTTCACCACCCAATGCTCTGCACAGAACCTAGCAAATACGTAGAAGAAAAACATTAACAAAAGAAAGTAAAACGAACTGTAAATCAATAAAATTTCGTTATAGTGGAAAAAAAACTACTTGATGACCAAAGCAAATGCCAAGGACTTTCTTCTTCATGAAGTCCAATTTTTTTAGCAGAGAACACAGATCCAAAATCCATGATTCGTTGCCAAAAGCGTCAAATGGACTACCACTAATAATAAAGCCAACATACATAGAAAGCTCATCCATGTCAGGGAACTTCCCTTCAACAACTCGAAATAAGTCCCATGTCTCTCCTTCTTCTCCAAATGTATCCACAAACACATTGAAGTAACCATCGTATATTTTCTTCACGTATTCGGAGTCCCTACAAGCTAACAAAAGAGCATATCTCTTATTCACCATATCTTCTCCTACAACTTTCATCCTTCCTTGAACGTAGAACGATTATGAGAAGATTTGTAGAAACAAGGGCTAGAATGTGATAAATGGCTTGTATCATATGAAAAAACAAATGGGTTCTTTTTATAGGAGAAGAAATCAAGACATGTTGAATTTGGAATCGTACGGGGGGCAAAAACGTGTGTTGCTGTGGGGGTGAAGGAGAAGGACCGGTTTCGAAGTATTTGGATAACACTTATGATTCTTCGGATACTGTCGCTCTTTCTTGGTAGGTTCATTCCACTTAAGTTCCAACTTCCAACTTCCAACATTCCTAAATCCTACTTGGATATGTTTGATGTGGCAGCCAAACTCACTTTATCTCATATATTCCCATATTCGTATTCTGCCATTTTAACTATGATAAAAAGCCATTTTCCAACCGATTTATTTTCTAATCGATCATAAAATACTATCTGACCTCAAGCAACAAACATGAGTTGATCGATTTTTTATTTTCGACGAAGATGTATTTGGACAACACTCTTTTCATTCTTTAGATAATTTCTTTCTTTCTTGGAAGCCTTGGTCCAGTTAAGTTCAAACATTCCTACTAGTGTATGTGAAGATGCTGCCAAACTTTATCTCATATTCTGATGCCATATTCTTAAATAGCGGCCGTTAAACTTAAACATTAGTGATCCCTATATATATTAGACTTTCCATAATACGATATCCTATGATTCAAAATAATTACAGACCTTACTAAAATTTCCCGCTTTTTAATATATATATTTTTTCTTCTTCTATTTTTCACTTGAACATTGATTTTCTCATCTGCAGATAAACTTAAAATTGAAGCTAACCTGAAATCCAATCTATTTCTTATCCCATTGTAGCCTTTACGGGAGGTTTCTAGTTTGGGACCTTCACTCACTCTTCCGTTTTGTAGAATTATATCTAATTGGTTAAGAAACATCAACGAACACTTAGCAGAGCAGCTGGTTCGTGTATATACAGTCGGATCTGGTTAAGAATCAGCCTTATGTTCCCAGAGTTACTCAATGGGATAGACTATGACCTTGAGGTCAACAACATGGTTTTATTAAGCTTCTTCACAATAACGATTACGATCTTCATCCAAGACCTTTAAAGTCCACATGGACTTACACATGCTTCTTCTTTATAACACAAATTACGTGCAATGTTTGGCTTTAACCCAGTTAGGATGATCAGGGTCAAATAGAGTATGATAGGAATGGCATCCTTTTTGAGAAAAATGATATATGAGGACCTCCAAGCCCATTGTGCTTAATTGAGACTAGATGTTGCAAATTAAACAATAAGGTAACAAAAAATTCTTAGTTTACTACACGACCTCCTGCACTCAAAGCTTACGTTCTCCCCTCAAGTTTACAGACACAGGAATTAACTTGTGGACGCAGAAACTGTTGGCAAACCTTGTCCATCCATACCAAATTCTAAAATGCTTGCTATGGCCATAATAATAGCTGATCTCATGAGTCATGACCTCATCACAAAGGAAAAAACATGAAAGAGCCTAACGTGAAAAAGAGTGGTGGGGAAAAAAACATACCCATAACATGGTGTATCATCATAAGCAAAATCTTTGTATTTTCTATTTTTTTATACAGAACGGCACCCTCCACCGATAAAGAGATAGTATACCATATGCCCTGTGATAAAGAGAATAAGAAATGAGTGTGGATAAGTGTTTTTTTAGAATCTTAGGACCTAATTCTCACTTTTATCATCCTCCCAGTTCTGAGCAAATTCTAAATATGGTCTGAGCGCAACTCAAACAGTGGATTTAAAGAATTTTGGGGATAGACGCGTGGAAGCTTGATGGATCCTACTAGTGGCCGGTAGTAGCTCCAGCCTCCACACCTTAGCCTTGAGAGGGTTCTTTATTGTGGTTTCTTAGGTTGATGGAACTGATCAGATCAAAACTTGAATCAGTTTGATTCCTTATTAAGTGATCAAGTTTGGATTCATCCAACTTAGATATCGAATGCACCCCTTCCTAAATTCCTATCAAGGGCCTCCTATGTAGTTTCATAACATAAGGGTCTCCAAGTTCTGAATAGTAACTTGGGAGTTTTGGGGAGGAAATGAATAACAGTATTTTTCAGGCTTGAAGAGAACATTTTAGCATGTCCTCTAAGCTATCAAGCAAGATGTTATTAACAAAGTCTCTAGGATGATCATATAAGTTCAAGACTTCGCTGAAAAGAGGTCAATGCGTAATAGTTGGCAGCTACATCCTAATTTTGTTTACAAACAACCAATTTACTGCAATTAGGAACATCCCCCTCTTCACTTAGGCTTTGCCTGTCACCCTGTTTATACCTCCACAAATCAAGTAAAACCATTTATTTTCTTTGATCTAATGGTTAGCAATGGCCGGAGCAAGAGAAATAAACGAATTTCCTTGATTTGTGGAGGTATTTCCAGCATTCCAAGCAGAATCATAGTTACTCTCCAGTAATACTTGCTGCCACTAACTTGGCCAACAAAAAAAAAAGGAAAAACAAAAAAAACTAATCACATCCATGCCATATGCCATATACCATATACCATATGCCATATGTAAAAGAGAAAAAGAAAGATGATGGTGGGGGTAAATAAGGGACTCTTGTTATCTTACTATATGCCATGTGATTAAAGAGAATAAGAAATGCATGTAGATAAGTGTTTTTTTTTTTAAATCTCCCTTGTCTTCCCCCCACTTCTGAGAGTATCTCCTAATTTAAAAAAAAAAAAAATCTCTTTTATGTCTTCCTCCCACTTCTGAGAGCATCTCCTAAAAGTGATTCAGTTACTTGTTTTCTAAAGTGCCGCATAGGATTTTTGAGCTCCAACAGTACCTCACTGACTTGGTTTTCAACTAAAAAAGTAAGGTTGATTATTGTTTTTCAAGGCTCAGGGGCCGTTTTTTTTTTTTTCTGAATGGGTCTGAGTCTGAGTGGGTCTGAGTCCACTTAGAGGTGTTCACTGTCTGAGTGGATGCCTTGGAGTGTTTGTTTTTTTGGCTAGTCAGATCTGACTAAAATAGGCAAATACTAAAATACCTCTCTTAGTTTAATAAACAAACACCCCCCCTATTCATCACCAATACCACCACCACCACCACCCCTCTGTCACCAGCGCCAACACCACATATACATACCAAACACAAATACAATAGAAAATAACCTGTATATATAGCAAACACAAATACATAGAAAAATAACCTGTATATATAGCAAACACAAATAAATGGGAAATAACCTGTATATATAACAAACACAAATACATAGGAAAAAACTTGTATATATAGCAAGGGAGAGGATTATGTTGGGTGTGAACTCGAAGTAAGGATTGTCGATGAAATCAGTATATTGTCGAAGTCATTCGAACGAAGAAGGAAGTCGTTCGAACGAGATCTCTATTTTTTACGGTTTTGGATTGTGTTCATCAAAGTCGTTCGAACAAGCTTGGATGCCGTTCAAACGAGTTGTTATGTTTATAGGGCTGGAGACCAACTATCGCAAAGTTGTTCGAACAAGCTTGGAGTCGTTCGAACGAGCTTGGCGTAGGTTTGCTTTAAATGTTATTCTAAGACGTTGGGTTTGCCTCGAGATTTGTTCTACTTGTATTTTAAGTTCCCTACTATATAAAGGGGACTTAGGTTATTTTGTTAATCATCTTGTGTGAGTTTAATCTTAGAGAGGCTGGGGTTTGAAAAAACTCCATTAAAAGCTTGAGAAGCTTGAAAGATCATTGTAACCTATTTGATATCATAGAGAATTATTCGTGGGGAGTAGTTTTTTATCCGCAAGGGTTTTCCACTTCCCTCATCCGGGAAATTTTTTGTGTCATTTATTAATTGAGTTGGCAATTTTTGTGTATCGTTCTTGTAAGAGAGGAGAGGAGAGAGTAGCTACCTCGATTCTCAACAATTGGTATCAGAGCGAATGTTAGGGCCTGTGTGGTGAAGAGTGATGACCGGTCAGGAGAAGTTGAAGATCACGAAGTTTAATGGATCAAATTTTGGAGTGTAAAAGATACAGATAGAAGATTACCTCTATCAGAAGGATCTTGATATACCACTGGATAGAGTTGAGATGATGCAAGTAGAATACGATGCTGCTAAGGGAACGCGATTGGATCGCAAGGCATTTGTAACCGTTAGGTTAGCGCTGTCATCTCAGATTTTACACATGATCTCCAAAGTTATGACAACGAAGGGTTTGATGGAGATGTTATCTGCTATGTACTTAGAACCGTCCGGGGAAAATAAGGTACACCTTTTACGGCGCTTGTTTACTTTGAAGATGAAAGATAATGGTAGTGTGCAAGCTCATATCAGTGAGTTCAATACCATATATGCTCAACTGGAATCCGGTAAAATCATATTTACCGAGGAGGTGAGAGCGTGAGCTCTTTTAAGGCAGATGCCTGAGAGTTGGGAAGGGTTCATTAAAGTTATGAGCAACTTATCGGGGAAGGAAGACCAAATTTGACACTATAGTTTTGTTGATTATGAGTAAAGATAATAGACCTAAAACATTTGAACCCTCTTCTAGTTCAAATGGCAGTATGTTGAACGTCGAGGAAAGAGGGAGGTCTTACAGAAAAGGGCCAAAATTTGGAAGGGGTCGATCGCAGTCAAGAGGAAAGTCTAAGCCGCCCGGTGTGTGTTGGACTTGTGGAAAGAAGGGTCACTTCATGCGAGATTGTAACTCTTCTTTCTCTAAGAAGATTGATGATAAAGATAAAGATACAATGAACCTTGCTGAAGAGGTTAGTTCTGACGAGGCTCTAGTACTATCGTGTGACGATGTTAACGAATCTTGGATTGTTGATTCGGGCGCCTCTTTTCATGCTATTGCGAACGTAGGTTTTTTAACTAATATTGTCAAAGACGACTTTGGTACAGTCTTTCTTGCAGATAAGAGTGCACATAATATTACTGGAAAGGGAAACGCAAGGTTGTTGTTGCCTTCAGAGGAAATGTTGGTTTTATAGAATGTGCGACTTGTACCTAAATTGGGGAGTAACCTTATATCGGTTAGCAAATTGGCAAATGATGGCGGATATGTGAGTACCTTTGGTGTAACCTTTTGGAAGGTTACAAAGGGAGCTATGTTGGTAGCTCGAGGATTGCAATAAGGAACGTTGCATACAACGCAAAGCACAATTTCTACTATTTGTGCGACCACTTCGAGGATTGATACAAGTACGTGGCACAAACGGCTCTGTCACATGAGTGAAAAGGGATGAAGATAATGGTAACAAAGGGAAAGCTAGAGGGTCTTGCTGAGGTTGATCTCAAGTTTTGTGAAAAGTGTGTTCTTTCAAAATAAAAGAATGTCAGTTTCAAATTATCCGAAAGATCAAGGAAAGCTGGATCTTGTACACAGAGATGTTTGGGGGGCAACCAAGGTATCTTCTCTTGGTGGCTATCATTATTATGTTACTTTTATCGATGATGCTACTCGTAAACTGTGGGTCTACTTCGTAAAGAACAAGCCAGATGTGTTTGATAAATTCAAGAGGTGGAGGGCTCTAGTTGAAAATGAAACCAGTTTGAAACTGAAAAGTCTCAGGTCGGATAACGGGGGTGAATACTGTAGTAACGAGTTTGAAGACTTTTGCGAATCAAACGGGATTAGGAGACATAAGACTATTCTCAAAACACCGCAACAAAATAGTGTTGCAGAATGCATGAACCGAGTAATAAATGAAAAAGCGAGGAGTATGAAACTCAACGCTGGATTGCCAAAGTGTTTTTGGGTGGATGCGGTAAGTACGGTGACGTACTTGATTAACAGAGGGCCTTCAACGGCTTTGGATTTTGGGCTTCTTGAAGAAGCATGGACCAGTAAAGAGGTAAACCTTAATCACTTGCATATTTTCGGTTGTACCTCATATGTGCTTGATAATTCAGATTCAAGAACTAAGTTAGATGTAAAGTCGACGAAGTGCATATTCATTGGATACGGTGGTGAAGAGTTTGGGTACCAGTTTTGGGATTCGAAGAATCGGAAAGTTATCCAGAGCCGTAATGTTGCATTCAATGAGGAAGTCTTGTATAAAGATTTTAAAATACTTGTGGAAAAGATTCGAGGTGAAGTAGTGGAAAGTGTCGACATTGAAGATGATGAACCCTCTCGAGAGGATGATGAAGAAGTCATTGTTGAGTTCGATGCACCAGATCAAAATGAGGAACCTAATGATCTAGACATTCCAATAACACTTCGAAAGGAGCCAAGAGTTACAAGCATTCGACAAGGTACGCTAATTCCTTAAATTACTTATTACTTACAGATGGTGGTAAACCTGAAAGTTACAAGGAGGCTTTAGATGTGGAAACCAATTGCAAGTGGGAGCTTGCTATGGATGATGAGATGTAGTTATTATTAGTTAATCGAACTTGGGATTTAGTTCGGCTACCGAAGGGGAAAAGAGCATTGCGGAACAAGTGGGTATGCAGGCTAAAGCAGGAATCTGACAGTTCAAGGAGATTCAAGGCTAGACTTATGATGAAAGGCTTTCAGCAGAAAGAAGGCATTGATTTTGGTGAGATTTTTGCTTATGTTGTGAAGATGCCAACTATTCGGGTTGTGATGAATATAGTTGTTGTTGAAGATTTACATCTTGAGTAACTTGATGTCAAGACAATATTTCTTCACGGTAACCTTGATTGAGAAATTTATATAAAGCAGCCAGAAGGGTATTCGGTTAAAGGGAAAGAAGATCTTGTGTATAGGCTCACGAAGAGTTTATACGGTTTGAAACAAGCACGAGATAATGGTATTTGAAGTTTGAACAGTTCATGTCAAGAAATGGCTATTCAAAGAGCAATACAGATCACTGTTGTTTTATCAAGAATACAGGGAACTCGTATATTATTCTACTTTTGTATGTAGATGATATATTGGCAGCAAGTGCTGACATGGGAGAAATTATCAAGTTGAAGGAATAATTATCCTGTGAGTTTTCTATGAAGGACTTGGGTACTGCAAAACAAGTTCTTGGTATGCGTGTTACAAGGGACAGAATACGACAAGAATTGAAGTTGTCTCAAGCTGAGTACATCGACAAAGTACTAAAGCGGTTTAACATGGATGGTGCTAAGGTTGTTAGTACACCATTGGGAGGTCACTTCAAATTATCAAAGGATTGCTGTCCGAAAATGCAGAAGGATAGCGATGAGATACGGAAGGTTCCTTATCAATCTACAGTTGGTATCCTAATACACGCTATAATTTGTACGAGACCAGATATTGCCCAAGCAGTGGGAGTTGTTAGTAGGTATATGAGTAATCCAGGCCAGGAGCATCGGAGAGCTGTGAAATAGATACTGAGGTATCTAAAGGGGACTCAAGATATGGCATTATGTTATGGGGGTTCTCAGATATGCTTATAGGGTTTTGCTTATTCTGATATGGGGGGTGACATAGATAGGCGGAAGAACATTAATGGTTTTGTTTTTACATTGGGAAGCGATGCAGTTACAGCACTATACACTTAGCAAAGAATTCAGCTTTTTACTCTAGGACCAAGCACATTGATATTCGATATTACTATATTCGCTCGCTCCTCGAGGACGGTGTGTTGAAGCTTGTAAAGATTCATACTGATGTGAATCCGGCCAATATATTTATGAAGGTGGTGACTTTTCAGAAGTTGACGACATGTACAACTTCTGTGGGTCTTCAAAATTGAAGGTCCGGGTAGTGCGAGCAATTAATTTGGAGATCTGGAGATGGGTTACAGGATTCGCTTTCAAGTTGGAGATTATTGGGTGTGAACTCGAACTAAGGATTGTCGAAGAAATCATGATATTTTCGAAGTCGTTCGAATGAAGAAGGAAGTCGTTTGAACGAGTCGTTCGAGCGAGCTTCAAAGTCGTTCGAATGAGCCTTAAAGTCGTTAGAACGAGATCTCTATTTTTTGTGGTTTTGGACTGAGTTCGTCCAAGTCGTTCGAACGAGTTGTTATGTTTCTAGGGTTGGAAACCCCAACTATCGCAAAGTCATTTGAACGAGCTTGACGTAGGTTTGCTTTAGATATTATTCTGAGACGTTGGGTTTGCCTCGAGATCAGTTCTACTTGTATTTTAAGTTCCCTACTATATAAATGAGACTTAGGTTATTTGTTAATCATCTTGCGTGAGTTTAATCTTAGAGAGGCTAAGGTTTGAAGAGACTCTATTACAAGCTTGAAAAGCTTGAGAGATCATTGTAACATATTTGATATCATAGTGAATTGTTCGTGGGGAGTAGTTTTTTATCTGCAAGGGTTTCCACTTTCCTCCTCCAGGAAAATCTTTGTGTCCTTTATATTATTCTTTGTTGATTTACTACTTGAGTTGGCAATTTCCGTGTATCATTCTTGTTAGAGAGAAGAGGAGAAAGTAGCTGCCTTGATTCTCAACATATTCCCCTACACACCCAAACTGCTACACACCCTCTACACTTTCTCTTGACCACACAATATGACGTGGCATTTTTAATCCCTTTTTTTAAGAGGGAAAAATTCGTGACGTGGACAAATTTGAAAGAAAGAAAAAACTGCTACCCTTACTCACTCGGTAACTCACTCGCAACTCACTCACTCACTCACCCACCCACCCACCCACCCACTCACTCACTCTCTATCGATCATATTCTTACTCTCACTCACTCTGACAACTTGCCCATATTCACTCTCTCCCTCAGTTACTCTTTCTTTCTTTATGAGTCATACTCTCTCACTCACTTACTCTCTATCTCCCGAGGATTAATTATAAACCTCAGAGGACTATCATCGTACACTAGATTTAGGAGCCGTAAATCAGAGGACTGTCATTATACACATCCCTCATTGATAAGGTAATCGAATGCATTCCCTTCAAAGGATCCCTATTCCCATCATCTTGTTTTCTTATTTTTTGTTTATATTTTCCCGCGCAATACGTTACGCCTATTTTTGTTTGTTTCTTTTAACAAATTTTCGAGGAATTTCCCCAAATTTTAGGATTTAAGCAGAACATTGACAAATTACACACTCTTGTTTGGTTCAAATTTTTGAAAAATTGTTGATGTCAATTAATCGACATTAATTACTATAATTTTTAGGAAAATTTTTTCGATTATGTTAAACTCGACAAAATATTGTTAATATATTTGACGTTTGACAATTTTAAATTGCTCGAAAATCAATTTGTCGACAAGTAAGGGAATACTATGCATCAAACATTGTCGAAGATTTCATAAATCAACAATTTTTATTGTTGATTATCTTAAAATTGACAATTTTTTGAAAATATTTGTCGATTTTATATCTCATCGACAATATTGTAATGATTAATTGTCAATTTTTAGAGTGGTCGATAATTTTTTAGCTTTGACAATTTCAGTGCTTAAACTGTTTTAATGCCTTTGTCAGTGCTTAATTTGAGTTTCTTAAGCAGGATGGCACCAAAGTAGAAAATCTCAGAGAAGATACGCCTAACAGCCTCGTATCGGAAGAGGCTTATTTCAGAGCGAGAAGATCCCTCGCATCCAAATTTTAATAAACCTCATCGCATGCCTACTAAAAAGAGCAAAACTGATTCTAGTAGGGCAAAAGCAAGTGGGAGTATCCCTCAGGTGGCAGTAACACCCGAAGAAGTTCAGGATGTTGAAAGTCCTTCTACAAGTGGCGGTAATTCCCAAACATCTGTTTATAGTACAAATTATGTCTATCACAATGAAGCAGCTCCTGCGAGCGATACTCTGTAATATGAAGCTTTCCTAAACCCTACAGTTGAAGAACAAGAACAGGGTACGAGAACCACAAATGAAGATGGTATCTAGGATGACAACAACAATGACTCAAGTGGGTCAGAAGCGGACGAATATGGCCCCAGGGACACCTGTTTATTGACAAGCTTCTAGACACACAAAGCAAAAGCTCTAGCTCTTGGACAGGTACTGTTTCAGTAGCCAATTATTTTGGTCTTGATCCCAATTCTAGCAATGTTCCCTTATTTTATTTAGACAATGATAAATATGATTATATTGTATTTGCAGGACCCCGACTGTCTATGGGTATTTTACCACAGTCCTACTTGGGACATTGGTAGGGAGGTTGAGAAGGTCTAAAGACTGGTGAATCTATAAGGGTTTGGCAAAATTGGAGTCCTTTCATATACACACTACAACGCAACATTGATTACAGTTTTTGCCTAGCGTTGGTATCCAGAAACCAACAATTTTCATTTCAAATGGGGCGAGATAACTATCACGTTAGAGGATATGTGAAGATTAGTTGGGTTAAGAGTTGGCGGTGATATGACAATTGTTCAGGGGAAGTGGGGAGCAAGTAATGTCAAACAAGTTTTTAGAGACTATTTTTTTCAAAGCGATCAAGTTTACCTTAATCTAAAGGCTGGAGGTACGGGGATATCTCTTTTGCTGGTGAAGATGGTCGATTTGTTCGCCTACAAGCTTGGAAGAAATGTACACGACCCCGACGCAGCAGATGCATCTTCTTCCTTTGAACCTCCGAGATTGTCTTCTCGAGCAGTTGCCAAAGCATAAATGTTGTATGTTTTAGGATCTTTTCTTTTCCCTATGAAGAAAGGGACTGATGTGTCACCAAAGTATCTTAATTTCTTTGAGAACAAGATCTCGCGGATTACATGGTCATGGAGAGCTGCGACCTTGGCACACCTGTATTACAGCTTAGGCGCTTCTTCGAGAGTGAATGCTAAAGCTCTTGCATGCTATACTATATTGCTAGAGGTGAGTGTATGCATACATTTTTTGGTTTCGTTGCTGGTCTGTTGCTTTCTTTACATTGTAATTGAAGGTTTTTTAATTTTTGCAGTCTTGGATATTTGAGCACTTCCCGAAGCTGCCTAGAATTTCAAAACAGAATGATTCCCATGCTCCTGAGTACTATACGAGGTGGTCTTGGACTAGAAGGACAAGTAAAAGATCTAGTGAAAAAGCTTTAAAGATAATTAGAGAAGCGCTCGACAACTATAAGCTTGAGGATGTAAGTTCCCTTTAACTTTGTTGGATTAATTCCCCGTTATAGTATTAATTTTCTAATAATTTATAATTGGAAATTGTTGAAAATTTATAGTTCAAAATTGTCGAATATATGGAATGTCGACAATTTCATAGTAAGAAATTTCCATTTGGAATGTTCGACAATTTCATATTCATTAATTACCGATTAGATGAGTTGTCGACAATTTCATGTAATTTATTGTCGAGTATTTGGAAGATCGACAACTTGACAATCATTTATTGTCGATTATATGGATACTCGACAATTTACATTATAACTAATTGTCGATCCTCCTTACGTCGACAATAATTTTATCTTACTCAGTGAAAATCTGTATAAATTTATTTGCCTTAGTAATATATATTTCTTTCGTGTTCTAGGTCATATGAGACCCGCACTTATAGAAGAGAGCAGACATACATGTATTCAAAAAAGTTACTAGTTTTACCAGTTTTATTTGTAGTCCTGGACACATCGAGCCGTACTATCCTGACAGAGTACAACAACAGTTCAACTAAAGGCAATATGTGCTTAGGAATCCCATTTATCTCGAGAATAACAGTTTGGATTTTGTTGCTTAACCATGCGCATACAAACCGAAGTATGATTGGGTGGATCTATTCTCTGGAGGAAAATAGAGGGACTTTTTAATCGAGACGAGGGGTAGAAAAGTATATGATGGAATTCCCATATGTGCTGAAGGATACTTTGAATGACTCAAATTTACCCCTTGGAGTAGTACATTTGTTGCTTCTTCTAATATGCTTATACTCTTTTACAGGTTGAGGGCCAAAATGAAGATATCTCTCGTTTGGAAGAGGAGATCTTCAACTTGAAGTCAGCGAAGGAGGTGGAAGACCGGGCAAAATCAGAATTGCTTGAGGCTATTAAGTTGAAGGTAGGCACACACTCTCCTTACCTTTTAACTAATATTGGCATACTCGACAATTAGTACTCACATTAAATGCTAATTGTTTTCAACTGAAGCTCAAATGACATCATAGTCATTTATTGTCGATTATAATTATCGATTATACAGAGAATCGACAATTTATAGTACTTTATTGTCGATTATATGCATATTCGACAATAAATATGGTAACTAATTGTCGATTATTTCTAGAATCGACAATTTCTCCTTACTTAATGAAAATTTGTTTTAATTTATTCACCTTACTAATGAATTTGTTAATGACTTCAATTAATTTATTTCCCGTACTATTACAGATAGATGAATGTGAAAGATTGAAAGAGTCAAATGACAGATTGCAAGCCGACCTTCAGGCGAAATAAGTGCTCGACTTGATCTGCGAGAAAGACTTTAGTAAAACAGAAATGAAGTTGAATGGTAAGGTATTCGCAGTTTCTTTTCCCCTAGTTCACTATGTTTTAACATTCCCTCCTTTCTGTGTTGTTCATAGATGCCATACATTTTTGTTATCAGAACTTGGAGTGCAATTTACTGAAGGAAACAAATAAGAAGTTGTCAGAAGATATTTGTTCAATGAAGAAGTCGCTTGCAGATTTGAACATACAATTAGAAAAAAAAGTAAGTACTATGAAGGTCCCTACTATGAATGCGAAGGAGAAACACGTTCATTGAGAGTTATTCATTTTTTGGAAAGTACTTATTTATGATTGATAACAGGTGGAGGAGTGTGTGACCTTGGCTACTATTAATGAGAAGTTGTAAATTAAGAACCACAACCCTTAGTGGATAGTAGAAAATATTATATAAAGGATTATAATACGGTTTATATGCCATTTATAATTACTTGTTTCGTGATTATCTTCTTTTTATGTGCAGCTAAATTTGGTTACACACTCAGAGGTAAACGTCATAGGAGTCAAAGACTGGAAACATAAGTACGACGAGTTAAGCGTAAAATATGAAGAGGCACAGAGGAAGTTGAGTGAGAGAAATATGAATATAAGATGATTTAGAGGAGAGTTTCTATATCAGTAGATTTTTTGAGGATAGTTTATTTTTTGAGGATAGTTCATTTTTTGTTAGAGGAGATTTTCTATGTTAGTGGATTTTTTGATATATGCCTTTTAAATATTTTCAATTTTTTTTATAAAGGACTAACTATTACCAATATTGTCTGTCATCCGTATTGTCGAGTTGTTTAACCTTTTTTTATTTTTTATTTTGACATATTATTGTCGAAATCGACATATAATGTAATGTGACAATTGTGATAATAATGCCCTCTAGAGATTGTCTACTTTTTTTGATTTCGATAATTTATCATCGACAATATCACAATTGCTAATCGATTTAATGCACCAAATTACAAAATTGCTGAAAGAGGTATATGTCGATAATTTTATTGTCGATTCTGGTATGTCGTCAACAAATTTATTGTCGATCATGGTGGTTCTCGACAATTTATTACCGACTTATAAAAATGCCCGTCGACAATTTATTATCCAGTCTCTGAGTAGCTCTTTTGTACTCTGATTTTGTGTGTTTAACTATTTATGTATATATAAACCCATGTTTGATAGGTGAAGGCTACTCATGACAGGTGGTACGCCAAATATATTCACAAAACCAACATGCTTATGTGCCTTTAAATTTGTTTTTTTACCAAATATTAATAATGTCTCTCAAAATGGGCCCTATACTATTCAGAAAACCAAATTGACGATATTGGAAGAGATGAGATTCAATCTTCAAACTGACAATGATGAGTGGGTGTGTGCACCTTTGCCATCCTACGCTTTTAGTTTGATTTTAAATTACTTTGCTTTAATTTTTAACTACGTTATCGTGGTTGTGTTTGCGATGCAGGAAGTATGGCGCCTGACACTAAAAGGTGTTATTGAAGGAAGAGAAGGGGATTTTCAAGATCCTAATGACCCGACATGGGAAGAACTAGGTCGACAGTTTACTAAGCTTTTAACTATTACTCAAGAGGGTTCAAAAGGGGAATATCAGGATGACTTGATCTTAGAAGGGGATAGAGTATAACGAGATGATTGATTCGAGGTTGAAGAAGATTGATGATAAAACCAAGCTAAAACAGACTTTGTTTTAACCATTTAATTGGTTCCAATTGGATATATGCGATGTTGAAGGGGATGGGAACACAACGATTAGGGTTACTGCATCATATGCATATCGGAGCCAATTGAAGTTCTTGAATGTGAAGCAGTCCTTATGTATCTTAATGACCAAGAAACCCTCTTATTGGAAGAGCGTGTTGTGCATGTTCAGTCAGACGTTGGCTGTAGCTTACAATGATTTGAGAGAGAGAAGGTATGATACTTTGCTATGGGCCTTTAACTTTAATGGTGTGTTTGTGGAATATTTGTATATGGGCTATTTGTTGGCAACATATTACGAGAAGGTGGTGATCTTCATCAGCAACAAGGAGGCCCTAACATTTTTACCCATATTTTGGCTAAAACAAGCAACAAGATTAGTAAATTGAAGAGGTTTGAAAGCATTCTTGTTGATAGTACGAAGTATTGGTAGGTTGGGATGGCATCTGATGAAAACTTTGTAAAATTGAAAACCAAGTACCTATCACATATTCTTCCGGTTTCTACACTATGGTGGGCGCATGCACAATTGGACATTTCAGATGATTTTATGAAGACATCTGTGACCTATTTCAATGCGTCAAACCAATCTTGGATGAAGTTGATGAAAGACAACAATGTTAACCCACGAGATTACAGCACAAACGATTTGTTTTCTTGAATGTTGTACATATTTATATGTTTTTTGATGATGTACAGTTTTTGCATAAATCTATGTAATTTTTGTAGCTTCTGGACAGAAGTAGTTGTTTTACAAAACATTTATAATTGTTGAGGGGTCCCATTGTGGAGTTCATGGTACAATAGACAGTTGTAATTGTCGAGTTAATCCACAATACGATTGAGAAGCTCTAGTTAGTAAAAAAACATGTAGAACACCAATTGGTTTGGAAAAATAGAGAATTCAATTGCTAAAATGAAGTAATTATAATGAGAATCTCTCAAACCCTAGGCTTCTCTCAAAACTTTTTTCAGATCTAACATAAGAAAAGAAATAACCTAAGTTCCCTTTATACACTATGGAACTTGAAAATCATAAAAGGACAAATCTGGAGGCTAAACAACGCCTAAAAATTATAAACACCGCCAAAGTCGTTCGAGCAAAATAGGGAGTCGTTCGAACGAATTTATGCCTAATTGGTCTAAAACCCTAAAAACTAATTTTTGGTCTTAGACTAGATCCTTGTGGATTATGGCTCCCCCCTTTAGATGCCTTGAGCTCCTGCTCAAGCTAGAACTGGAGAGGTGGGAATGCGGCGCTACCCATGTCTCTACTGTACCACTTCGACTTACTAGGTAGCTGACCCTTCTTCCCAACTCGGAATAACTCAATACCACCACATGTCTTGCCTGGCAGTAACTTTTAGCAAAACACACTATGCCCCTTAAGATCATCATATCCTACAACATATCCTAACGCAACAAAAGGTTGCATCTACATAGAAACCAACATAGCGGAAGTAGTTGGTAATTGGGGTCGAGATAACCTATCAGCCAATTTGTTGTCTACTCCCTTCTTATACTATATAATTAAGGGAAATTGTTGAAGATACGACAACCCCTCATATGGCGAGCTTACTGTAGCTTGGATTGTGTAGCTAAAAACTGGAACGGTTTGTGATAAGTATGTACCACAACCACCTCTTACAACACCCCCATATCGGGTGGTTGCCTATAAGTCATTGTCATAGGAGACAATACTCTAGCTGACGTACCCTCCTGAACCGGTTGAACCAATAACACAAACTTACCGCTCGTATTAACCAACCGCTTCACCGTTACTAAATTAGACGTAGTGACATGCTCCTGACAAGCATTGATATGGAACTCATTTCCCTCATTCGCAAGACGATACTTGCTAGCTCTACGGCAATGAATCGCATCTCGGTCCCAAAGATAAGGGTACCCAAGATGACCTGACACACATCCAAAGGAACCACCTCACACGTCACCTCGCCAATAAACCTTTCAGTGATCGCAAACTTAAATGTAGACTACTTCGTGATCATCAAATCCGTATCTTTCCGAATCCCCCCAAACCATTCAGCTTAGGATGAGTTGTAGTCGTCAAACCCATCTTCTTCACTAATGCCTTAGAAATCAAAATTTTCTAACTACCAAGATCAACAATGGCCTCGACTAAGCTCTTCTTTACCTGAATACTGACATGAAAAAGTTTTTCCCAACTCTCCTCCTCGGTAGCCAAATTCTGTTAGAACATAAGTATAAGCCTAGGATTCGGTTTATCTAAATTTGGGAGGTCAACAACCTCTGCGGCTGGGGCATATCTCTCTTTCTTGCTCTCCTCCTCCTTCGGCCTAAGCTCCAGGTGAAGTTTCCAGCAATAATCGAAAGTATGCCCAATCGCTTTATAATGATTGTAATAAAACTCTTTGGACGAAGACTCCTCTTTTTTGGCTTCTCCCTTATGCTCGTGTTTCCAATTAGACTTGTACCCTGACTTGATCTTGTCGTCTTCTTTGTCACTCTTCAAGTACTTGCCTTCAATGGCAATTGCCTTCACGGTAGCATCTTTGATATTGGCCACAGTAAAGAGCTTCAACTCTCTCCTAATAGACTCTGACAAACCTCCCGTATACCTCATGAACACCTCATACTCGTCTATATCAATGTCCAAAACCAAAGCTTGGTTATGAAATGCCGTAGTGTACTCCTGTACGGATTGCTCAAACTGATGGCGCAAATTATGCCATTTGTACTATCTCTCTTGCTCATACCCAATCGGATAAAACTATTTTCGCACTAATACCATGAATTCTTTCCAACCCAAATCTCCTACATCGTGGCGTTTCCGATAAGATTTCCACCACGTGAGTGCATGACTTGCAAATTTCAACATAGCAAAGCATATTTGCTGAGCATTGGAGTATTTATAAACATAAAAATAGGTCTCTAACCTATCGAACCAATTATCCAACTTCTTGGCATCGACGGAACCATCAAACACCAGAATCTCAATCTTAAAATCAATACAAAGATTTTACATTGGATTCAATGACTTACCAAAACCTGTGCGCTCCTTGACGGATTCGGCATCACTAGAATCGCTATCTATCCCCACATTATCGATGTCCCCATCCCTATCCCCATCCCCCTCCAGAACTCCTTTCCTCCTTGAGCGGCCATGACAATGAGAGCGGCCACACCGATAATAGCAGCCTCGTCGTATTGCCGAAGTGGAAGCCTTCGCGAGGTTCGTGAGGTGCAATTGTTTTACCAACTCCCTTACAGTAGAAGTTAAGTCGGAAACTGTCATTTCCAAAATCGTGAGTCGGTCGTTGGCCTCCTCATCTCCAAATCGCCCTTCTTCTTTGAATTAAGTTTGCAATGAATCGTCAATGGACTCACTAGCTTCTCTTTCGTTTGCTTGAGACGGTTACATGTAGAGACCATAAACCAAAATTAACCCTCGAAGATCGTAACTGGAAAACTGATACCACTTAATCCACAATACGATTGTGAAGCTCTAGTTAGTAGAAAAACATGAAGAATACCAATTGGTTTGGAAAAATAAAGAATTTGATTACTAAAATAAAGTAATTACAATGAGAATCTCTCAAACTCTAGGCTTCTCTCAAAACTTTTTTTAGATCTAACATAAGAAAAGAAATAACCTAAGTTCTCTTTATATACTAAGGAACTCAAAAATCATAAAAGAATGAGTCTTGAGGCAAAACAATGCCTAAAAATTACAAACATTGCCAATTTTTTTTGAACAAAATAGGGAGTCGTTTGAACGAGTTTACGCCTAATTGGTCTAAAACCCTTGAAACTAGCCTAGTCGTTCGAACGAAATCTCAACTCGTTCGAACGAAATATGGCTCTAGGCCAAGTTTCTAGTGGGATGAATATAAGTCGTTCGAACGAAATAGAGAGTCGTTCGAACGACTTTAAATCTCGTTCAAACGACTTTACTAATTTTTGGTCTTCGACTAAATCCTCTTGGATCACGAGTTCAAGGTTCCATCGACAATAAACTGCCGAGTTCAAGGTGGAATCGACGATTAATTGTCGATGTCAAGGTGAAGTCGACAATTAATTGTCAAATATACGATTGTTGAGTTCAATGTGAAATCGATAATTTCGACAATTAATTGTTGATTTCAAGGTAAAGTCGACAATTAATTGTCGAATATATGAAATTATCGATAATAAAAAACATACTAGTTACAACATAAAAACAAGACGGAGAGTCTACGAAAACACAATAACAATTTATTCCCACGATAAGCCAGATGACAGAGAGGCAAAAAGGGACAAAAAGTATACTAATTACAACTAGGGGAACAACTAGTTATAACTGAAATGACCACCAGTGCAGACATTACGTATAGTTCCTCGCGGCAAGCACATCTTTTTCCCTCACCATCGTCTTAGCCCGGTTGATGGGACTAGCCACATGTTCCCGCAGATTTAGAATCACGGACTGCAACTGATAATGGTAAAAATACTCTTCCCTACACAACTTTGCCTCCTCCTCGCTCAAATCTGGATAATACGCCTCAAACGAATACAAGGTCAGATCTTTGATACTATTTAAACCAAAGTATCGTTGCACCAACTCCTTAGACTTCTCACGCACACGACGAAGAAATGCACCGTGATGAGTTTGAGACCTAGTTTTAGCCATCTTACCAAAGAAACAAGAAATGTGAATCTCCTCAAGCAACACAATCGGTATTTATACTAGGGTTAGGGCATTTAAAACTGAGTATCAATATTAGGGGAATATTAGTGCAGTGGTATCAATATCAGTGCAGTGTTACAGTATTCAACTCAGGCTCCCTCCATCTTACTTTAACGTACTTAATATCGCTAAAAATGTAAACTTAAGTACAACAATAAGGAAAGTTCCAATGATGTAGACGGACATGCAAGCATATAAAGCTGTTTAACAACTCCCTACACCATGGTCGTCTGTGCATCTCTTCCATCATTTGTGCCAGCCCCTACGTATGAAACGAGGCAAATAAATTAGAAATCTCATATTCAACATATGTTATTGTACAAGTTGTTGGGAAATACTTATTTCTCGTATTAGGGTACTCACCATCTTCTACTTTTTGAAATAATAATTTCAATTATGGGCAAGTTCGTTTGTTGTGGCTGCCAAAGACTCCACACCCTTTACATGTCATCTTCTTCTTTTTGACAGCTATCTCCATTCCCCCCTTCTATCGGCCACCTTTCTTATGATCATCTTTTGCACGACCTTTGGTTTGTTCTACAAGAGTATCCAAAATAGGAGCTGAAGACATCACTGTCACAGTTAATGGAGTTGACATTGAAGGATCCGAACCTGAGAGTTGAGTGAGAGATGCATCATACACATCTAGGTGTAACTCAAGCTCGTCTAGCCTTGAAATTGCATATTCAAAGTTTGTTTTATTCTTTAATACCTTTTCAAAAAGGTTTACTGCGCGAAGTGAAAGGTGACTATGGCGTAAGGGTTTCCTCAAGTTCTCTCTATCTAAGAAACTCTCGTCGTATGATCGGGAATATTTGTTTGCACTAATCTTCCACCTTGGTAGAATGAATGCATTTAGAATTTGGAGAATATCATATTTGGATAAGACCTTAAAGAGATGACGACATGGCAGACCTACATACTCGAACAACTTGCATTCACAATGACCTGTCAAGATGGCCAAGTCTATCTTCTTCTCAAAACATTCAGGCAATCCGCTATGTGACTTCACAAGTATTTCTTAAACATTGTTGTCTATGCTCTTTTTTCTATTGCTACAAAATGAATAGTTTGATTGAATTGGTCTTCAATTTTATAAAAAAATTGCCTTGTATAAATCTTTGCTGCATGTTTTAGTAGAGCTTGATAAGGTCAAACTTGTCGATATCCATGTTGGGATTAAAAGTCCTCTTCCTTTTCTCTTTCAAATGTGTCTAATAGAGTTGTTGCATATTTCATCACGAAATTGTACTGACTAGTTAAAGAAAGCAGCCAACTATTGAAGAAATTGTTTATTGACTCGCTTCGGCCAGTGGTACTCATACCAGTATAAAAAGTATAATTCTATTCCATAAAGGTATCCATCTTTCTCTTATATTAAATATCCCTTGCATCAATTGTTGTCATCAAGATTATATTTCTTCATAAGCCCATTCCACCTTCTATCGAACTCTGCAGGATCATATGTGTTGTGGATAATTAAATCTATATCAGTTTTGAATGTAGATGAATCTCGATAAACATGACCAATTTTTTCAGGGAACTTATGTATGATGTGCCATAATCAAAGCCGATGTTTGGTGTTTGGGAACACTTGTGAGAAAATACAAATATTAAAGAACATAGATTATCGATTCTGCATAATCAGTACACAATTAATTGACATTATTGCCAATTTCACAATTAAACGACATTATGTCAGCTATAATTGTCGACTTCATGACTTTCGACAATATCAATTGTCGACTTGGTGGTTTTCGACAATTAAATTATCAACTTGATAATTTTTGACAAATAAATTGTCGAGTTCATGATTTTTGACAATACAAATTGTCGACTTCATGATTTTCGATAATATTATTGTCGACTTTGTGGATTTCGATAATTATGTCAGCTATAATTGTCGACACAAGGATAATAACATATTTACCCGACAATTCCTGTAATAATAATACTGAGACTAACCTTGGGGATGGCGGCACCCATTGCAGCATCTTGGTCAGTGATAATAGCCGTCGGGTGTTTATTGCTCATCGCCTTTAGCCATATATGGAATAACCAGGTAAAGGTGGCCTCTTGTTCATTCCTCAACAAAGCACATCCAAGTTGGATTATTTGGTAGTGGTTGTTTATTCCTGCGAATGGAGCAAATGAATCTTATAAAAGTTTGTCCTATACGTGGTATCAAAAGTCACCGTATCCCCAAAAGCCTCATACGCCATTCAGGATCGGCCATATATTCAAAAAAAATTAAGTGCTCTGTTATCATCATAGAGTTGAATGTTAAAGTAGAACATAAGATCTTCGAGTTGCTTTTTCTTGAACCACTCGATAGACGTTCCTTGTTAACCTTGGCTTTGTGGTTGTAATAATCATTGATCACGTTTGTTAACAAGACACATTGCTTACTGAGATATTGTGCAGTTCAAAAGTCTCAGTTAGGTTTTTTACAGCTTCAGGAAAGAAGCGATTAATCTTCATACGATGGTGGTTATGAGGTAACACTAGTTTATGGTTATGCACATTTGAAAAATTGGTAACAACAAATTTACCAAGTTTTTCTCTTCAATTACTTTTCAAAGTAGCCTAACACCCGCATTGGTAAGAAGATCGCTTCTTCTTATCTTGTTCACTTGTATTAGAAGTTTTGTTTTTCTTCAACAAAACGTTGCTCAAACAAGTAAATATTAATCGCCCTATCTCCTCGGATCTTGGTCATTTTTTAGAGTTGCGCTTCTTTGTGGAGAACCCCTGCATCCTTTCATATTATTCATAAAAGGAACTTGCGTCATCCACTGTATCAAAAGTTTGCCCTTCATATGGCGTATCCATAAACAAAGAATCAATGGTACAATAAGGTGTTCCGGAACCCACACCTGACGTACGTTCGTTGGCAGCCCTTGCAGTTGATTCATCTCCGATTACCTTTGACCACTCTGGTTCAATAAAATCTTCCATATTATTATTCTGTCATATATGAGGAAATATTGGATACAATCCCATTAATCAAATATATCCATACAGTCAGACGAACATATGGAATTAAAAGTGACAGACAAGTAACCACGAATGAAAACAAAAAAAATACCACTTCTCATAACAATAACTTTAATCAAATAGGAATTTATAGGTCACAGTTGTACATCATGTATGTCATTAGATGGTTCAAAACAGACACTACACTAACATGTTAACCCCAACATCATTAAGTACAGTCTACAGGTCCCCAATCCCAAACATATTCCCTTTAATCAGATTCTTCGGAAGATGATTCCCGGTAGGTTTCCAGTTCTTCTACAAATCTATGTGTGCTTGCCTTTTTCGTTTTGCAGCTTCCAATGCTTCCATACGTAATATTACTTGGGACCAAAATAGTTCATCAACCTCTTCATTAGGGAGGAGACTAGGGGAATTACTTCATTATCGTAGCCATCATGTTGCCCGCCAAAACACCCATGAAATAAATTACACACCTAAACCCTATATCTGTAACATAAACAGGTTTCACTAAGTTATATTTATTGGGATATGATCAATCTAGAACAGAATAATACTAAAGCATGAACAAGAGAGAAAGAGATTTATTAATTATCATAACCGTGTTCTCTGTACATAGTACAGTGATATATATAGACAATCCAGAAGGATTCCATATGCCACTCTAATTCTCCCCATAACCTATTGAGCCTATGGGTTTACTGGGAGTCTGTATAGAACACCTCAACCCTGTTGGGTTCCTAGCTTGGGCTTGGACCCAACTCCTAATAATATTGTCAATTTTTGATGTATTTGACAATAATTTTGTTGATGCATTGGGTTTGCGACAATTTAGTTGTTAATTATTGTTGACAACCCCATAAATCTTAATTTTTTTTTATCGATTTTTGGGGTTTTCGACAATATTATTGTCGATTTTTGATGTATTCGGCAATAATTTTGTCGAAGCATTTGGTTTGCGACAATTTAGTCGTTAATTATTATCGACTTATTCAATTTTGACAATTTAACTATGTAAATTTGTCAATTACTGTGTTGTACAACACTCCTAAATTGTTGTATGGCCAAATTTCGATAATAACATATCATTTATGTAGTGTACGACACTTTTTTAAATCTATAGAGAAGAAATTTGCACAACACTCACCTGTTGGTAGATGTTGAGATGTTGGGTTTGTTGGTAAATGCCGTCCACTAACCTGTTAAATCAAGCAAAATCAATACCCATACACAAATTACCTCTGTAGCACAATTCCAACATCACGTTCCCAAAATACAGTTTCCCAACAAGAACATAAACTGAGAAAGAATCGTACCTTAACCGGAGGTAGAGAGAGAGAGATAGTGAAATTTTAATGGGAATTTGAATTTTGGAGTGAGAGAGACTGAGTGATTGAGTGAGAGATTCAGTGGAGGGAAACCGAGAGAGAAAGAGAGAGAGAGAGAGAGAGAGAGAGAGAGAGAGAGAGAGAGAGAGAGAGAGAAAGAGTAAAATTTAAATTTTGGAGTGAGAGAGTGATTAAGTGGAGTGAGTGAGTGAGTCAGTGGAGTGAGTGAGATGCCACATAGGCAAATAAAAAGTGAGTAAGTTGGCAGGATAGAGTGAGTGTGTGGTTAAGAGAGAGTGTAGGGAGAGTGCAGCAAAGAGAGGGTGTAGAGGAATCCTCTCTCATATAGCAAACACAAATACATAGGAAAGAACTCGTATATATAGCAAGCACAAATACATAGGAAAGAACTCGTATATATAGCAAACACAAATAGATAGGAAATAACCTGTATATATAACAAACACAAATACATAGAAAATAACCTGTATATATAGCAAACACAAATACATAGAAAATAACATATATGTATAGCAAACACAAATGCATTGGTACACATAGAAAAAAACCTGCACATTGGTTCCTAACATTGACACAAATAGGAATGCTCTCAAGTTTGCTTGCATCTGTAGATGTATAAGGACTCCATTTTTGAACAACAAAATACCTTCTAGCTATATGCCATGGTCCACCTTTTTTGCATAAAATCTTTTAAATTAGTCACAATTGTCTCAGTAGGATTATCTGAAACACTATAGAATTTCTTAAACCCTATCACATGGATTATTACAGATGAAGTCCCTTCAGAACCCATTAGGTATGAGAGGATCAAATAATTTTACACAGGCCCAAATCCTTCACTAATAATCAATTCCTGAATCCTGCATGATAAATGGACATTTAATCAAATATATTGATCTGGTAATTAGTTAAGCATACTTCACAAAATGACTAGAGAAAACCATCGAAGAAGAAGAATCACAGAAAAAGAAAAACCCATATAATCCTCCAACATAACGTAACGAAAAATATGTATCTTCCAATATAGCTTAGCAGAAAATAAATACTTCTAATAGGAATAGGATGGATAAACAGACATAGTTATAACTTGAATATAAGGCTAGATAACCAAAAATCAATCAAACATAAAGATGGATAAGCAAATAGAATTCACTATATTAATCAATACCAACATAATCATTAATCAAACATTTTCAACCAAACCCAATACAATTCACAAACTAATCAAACATATATTCCCACCATAAGACCATAAGAGCTGTATCTCATCAATACACCAACATAACCAGAATCAAAATCAAAGTTTATACATCTCAAATTACCAAACAAAGCAAAACCCATAACCCTTATCTCATCAACATACTAAATTACCAATACAATGATTGGATAACCCAAGCCCAGAAACAAAAACAAAATTCACTATTAACAACAGATCAAACATATAAGAAAATAAAACATCAAAACTCAAACACCCACACCTCATCAAATCATGAACTATAAATTAAAGTCAAAACATAGCATGAAAGACTTACAAGAAAACATTTTCTCACCTAGTGGTGTATTACAAGAGTCTCTTTATCGAAAGAAAAAAAAATCTCTTGGTTCTTTGGTGAAGATTGGGGTTGCTGCTGTGGAAAGGATTGATCGATTGGAGAAGAAATCAATGGGAAAGGATAGGGGATTGATCGAGGAGGAGATTTCTGTTGAGAGGAGCTCGAGAGCTGTTGGTTTTTCCGTTGGGGGAGGAAAGGATAGGGTAGTAATTAGGTGGAGGGGGAGGGATAATTTGGGGACAAATTTTATACTCAAACTCAGACCTCCCACTCAGCTGGCTTATTGGATCTGAGTGGAGAGAGGCTCAATCAGATGTTTTATCTGAGTCTGAGTGAGTGAGTGAAAAAACAAATGACACTAAGTGACTTCAGTCAGTCCAAATTACTGACTGAAGTCAGGCCAAAAAACAAACACCACCTCAACCTTGCTTTTTTACGTCGCAATTGGGCGCCCAATTGTTTTTTTTGAAATTTTTTTTAAATCAAGCGCCTAGAATTTTTTTTATTTTTCAAGAAAAAAAATGAAACGGGCATCTAACATTTTATGGCATGTTAAACAAAACAAGTGAGGTAGTATTGGATGACATTGGACCTCACTTAGTTTTTACTTTTATTCATCCAACTAACTGTCGGGGAGGTACTCTAGGAGATCTCTAGTCCCAATTGTGAATTTGGTTTCTTTAAGAAACACAAGAACAATATTGGTGTGATATGAACTACTAGATCATCATCATGCATACTGTGCCTAAGCTAATCTCCAAAATCAATGGGGGTAAAAGTCTAAAATAGAGCCATGGGACCTATACTTGACTATTGACCATGCATGGTCTACATATGTAAATTAAGTGAGAAAATAGGTTCAATACCCAAGCAGAAGATATGAGAGAGAGAGAGAGAGAGAGTGAGGGAAAGCAACAGTACCCGATAAATTTTACAGGTTCTCCCTTTTCTTTTTCTTCTTCTCACATAGACCTGATTCAATGGCATTCCAGTAAATACCTCTACATTATACTATCAATATCATCATCTTCCAGTAGCAGCATGAGCAGCAGCATTGTTTGAGTGAGTGAGTAAAAAATCTAGCCCATATTCAAGGTTTATAGTTACATACATCTTTTGCTGCATTTGGGTTCAGATTTAAGATCAGAAAGTGGTTTGGTTCAGGTAAATCCTAACACAAGAATGATGATAAACACTTGCTTTTTCTTACCTGAAAAGCAAACTCTCTGATACAAAGACAGTAGAGTAGAGAGAGAGTAGAGAGTAGAGAGTAGAGGGTGCTTTGATTTGGAAAATCTGGAACGAAAACGACTTCATCACTGTACTTGTAAACTTGTGGTTTGTGTCTGTGAAGGAGATAGATATTAGTTTTCTCTTCATCAAATTTGCTGCACAGCAAGCAGACGTTGGATTGTATTCACAGAAGCAAGCAGGCGTTGGATGTAGATATGTGAGTGGTCCTCATTTGGATTAAACATCCTACTACTACTATCGCTTTGCAGTCTAATCTACTCTACTCTACTCTATTCTGTCTCTATTGTGCTTTTCTTGTTTTTCGTTTTCAACAGAGAGTCAGACATTCTTTGTCTGCTACTGTTTTCCAATGTAGACATACCAAATACAATCTTCAAAACAATTCCTAGATGTACAATAGTAATTATTCCAAATTTCCAAATTTTATTGGAGAAGACTTTCCTTGCACATCTTCTTCCCTATAGTTGTATTGGCCTTAATTCAGACATCGCTCGAGTGATTTACAAAAGTTCCCTGCCTTAGGAAGGTTAAATGTGGATTTACCTGTCCACATGGGCGATGGGCCTGGAAAAAAGAAGAAGAAAATATAGGAGAGGAGAAAAGCAAATGACAAAACAGGTTGCTAATCTGACCTCTTTTGTGTACTATGGAAGAGCAGAAAAAAGTATAGCATGCCAAACAGACACTCCAAATTGTACAACACACACAACCCAATCTCTCTTTTTTCTTATCATCATGAACATGTTCTTTCTCCAATCCAACTCAACACAGACATTAAAAACTTTTACAAATTAAAACCCTTCCTTTCCCCTTTGGGTATATACCAATTTTACCAAATTACCCCTTATAACACAACAACTACCTACCCTTTCGCTTTTGTTTGAGGTCTGTCTGATTACTGTTTGTGTCTTCGTTTTCTCTTGTTTTAAAGGTGGGGAGATGCAACAAGTAAGGAAGAAGCTATATCTGATGGAGAGTGGTACTTGTAGCTGTTCTTGGCAAACATGGTCTTTCTCTTCTGTGATGAAGCAAATGGGTCTCTGGGTTGAAGGTGGGTCCTATTATCCATTGGGTCAAACTCAGAGGCCATTTCCCTCATTTGATTTTGCTTTTCTTCTCTGAGATCTAATGGTGGTGCTGGTGATGGCAGTGAGTACTAATCAGTAAGGGGTGGTGTGATATTGGCGGTAGAAGGCTCAATCTTCTTATATGTAATTCTTTTTCGTTTCTTCTTAAGTTTGATTAGCGTTTGAAGCTAAAAGCTAATTTGTAAATGGGTGAGTGCAATACCAGATTGTTAACTATACAGGTTGCCCTCTCTTATTCTATCTATCTTTGGCACTTGTTGTTTGTTTGGGACTTTTTTCTCATTAGCAAAACAGTCCCCAATTAAGGAAGGGAATTTTGGATACAAATTGCACATTTTTGTAGGATTTTCTGTTTCTAGCCTTATATAGTAACACTGTTTTCAGCCTTTAAATTTTTGCAACATCTTATTTCTTATATGCATAATAATAATAATAATAATAATAGGCACTGTTTTGCAAATCAAAACAAATGATCTCACTAGCCCTATATAAAGAGGGTGAATCCAGAAACAGAAAGAGTTTTCTCAGAAAATTGTGAGCTAGACGGGAATTAGGATTTTGAACTCAGAATGGGTTCTGTGTCTTATTTTCTCGTCGAAATCAGAAAACAAACATAGAGTACACTCTGAGAAATTCACTCAAAGGGATCAACAAGGCATAATCAATCAATAATGTTCAAATACCACCACTTCTTATTACTTAGCAAAGGAAGAGCAATAAAAGCATACAAATGGCACGGTACATAGAAACCCCGGGCTGAATGTATCATGTTGTGGAATATAACTGATAATATTTCAGCAAATAGAAGCGTATTACAGAGCACCCATTCGAAGTTTTGCTTGAACCATTCATAGCTTTTAATATCAGCAGCATAAGGAACAACACTGGAAAACAATAAAATAGAATGCAAATACATAAAGTTCTATGCAGATAAACACGAACCACCTCGTCAAGAAAGTATCTAGCATAGTTCTGACTTTAGCAGCAATCTCACCAGACACCATAGCTAGTATAACTTTCTGGAGCTTTAACATAAACCTTAGGAATGCCAATCTTATCTTCAGCAAAATGGAAAAAACAAGGCATACTGGTGAGAATAGTACACATGGAGGCATCAATCAGTGATGGATGGCAAAAAAATTGTCTCCAGAGGTGTGTACTGTTAAATACCATGCAGAGCTTGTATGGAACCAGGTCAGCGTACAATGTATACTTTTCCTTCCTTCAAAATTAATAAAAAGGACATCTAGGATGTATCTGAAGGGATAGAGGGAGGAGAAGCACAGTGATCATGGACCATGCAGAGAAAACTCAAAAGAAGAATCGCCATCTAGAAGACAACACCAAAACCCTAAGCCAAAACCTTAAGATGTCTGATGATCGAACCTTATTCAGTCGTACACTTCTATTCTTCTACTGAAAGTAAATAATTCAAGCATCACTGTCACCTAGAAGACAAGACATTTAACAAAACACACTTGCATCTCAGTAACCGAGTTGAGATGCATGAGAAAAAACGGCTCAATCCCTTTTCCTATTCACTGTGCCTTTTTTTTTTTCCTTCTTTAATTTATTATGGCAATCTCGTATAAATTCAGTAATCTTTAACTATCAGAGGGGTATTCAGATCATAGAAATCTATAGGTCATAAAAACCACAAGACAGTCTGCACAAGGAAGAAAACTTCTAGAAGAGGCTCACTGGCTCAGTAGTCACCAACATGTGATGGGGCATATGGTGGATGACAACAATTTCTCGAATCAGAAGTAAATTTTAACATGCAACATTTAAGAAATGGTGTTGGGCAACAGCTACACGACAGATGGACCATTTCTTCCTGATTGCCATGATGTTTCAGTAGAATGAAGAAATGAGGGAACTGAAGTCAATTCCTATTAATGCGAAAGAGTGAGTTCACCTCTACTCAAGGGCACGTAGTGAGGCTAAAATTTAAGAAATACCAGTATGAAACACATTATAACCCACGGAAATAATTAAGTGCTATTGATTGGAATCGTGGTCGACCACGACCACGACCACGACCACGACCACGACCACGTGTAGAACGTTTCATACATCGTGTGCGCACCTTCTTATTTAGTTTTTAACAAATATACTTGACACGAAGTTTATTCTGCTCTATCGGACCAGCTTTTGCTTGTTTTATCTTCTTAATTCTTTTCTCCACGATAATTTTTTTGAATAAAAGTTAAATAGTTTCCACTTAAGCTACTACTGAGGTACATCCTTGGAATACTGCTTACTAATATGTTAAACACAAAATGTAACTTCATTCCTTTCCTGTTATAATCTAATTATCTATATTAAACACATTGACAGTCTGTTATCAGCCTATACCTTACACCCATAGAAGTCTTTATTATCAGCCTATACTATAGACGACAGAAAAGTCTCAATCGATTTTGTCCTATATTTCCCATCTTTTTCACTTACTCCCGTCGACAACACCGTGGTCGTGGTCGTTATGCTCCATTCATCAAAATGTTCTTTATTGTTTATCAGACATTCAATTTCACAGGGTTGCTAGTGATGATTAACAAAGTTTCATATTACATGACACTCCAGAAACAAACCTTCACTTCAGCCATTGAACTCTAATTTTAAAAGTCAGTCTTTTTGACTAGATAATGGAACCAAAATAAAAAACATAATGGGGGGAATTTCATGTTACTCAGATCTATTGACGTGTTATTGCTAGCATTTCACTCCATATGGCGGCTATCTTAGTCCTACACTAACTAGTTACAAAATCTTTAAAATTCCACATCTAGAAAAAGAATGACCCCATTTTACGATCACCAACTACCACAATATCATCAGTAAGTAACAACCATTAAATAATCTGCTCTTTAAAATGCCAGATAGATCTAATAAGCTAAAGCCTTGTTGGAGTATATAAGATCAGGAGAACGAACTCATAATATCACTCTACAAAAAAGATCTAGTGACATAACTATAGCTAAGTAAATGGATTCTAACAGCTCATAGTTTCAGAAAGCTATAGAGTTGCTCCCTAGCATTGAGAGATTACCATAGGGTGAAGAACAAGTAGTCAATATTACATTGACAAAAACAAAGTCTAGTTTACATAATATGATACTTTCAGTTCATCAGGAGAAGTCCATACTTTAAACCATAACTAACTGAATATAAGGTAACCAAATCCTTATTATTGCCTTGATGCCTTCATTTAAGGGCCCAAAACGCTTAATAGTAATTGATCCATCCGATACAATCTCAAAGTGATTTAGTATTTAAACACCAATATAACAAAAAAGAAAAGAATACAACAATGAACGCAATTGATACAAAAACCAACCAAAACAAATACAATAAACTCCGTGGATAATAATAAGTTAGATGTCACCTTCATTATAGCTTGACATTCTCCACATACCATCTGTAAGTATCAACAAGCCCATCACGAAGCGATACCTTTGGAACCCATCCCAATGCCGCCAACTTCGAGCTATCCATCAACTTCCGCGGAGTTCCATCAGGCTTGGTCGAATCCCAAACAAGCTCTCCTTCAAATCCAACCACTTCCTTCACTAACTCAGCAAGCTCCTTAATTGTCACCTCCAACCCACTCCCCACATTAACATGCCCCAATCCACTATACTTCTCCATTGAAAAAACCACAGCATCAGCTAAATCATCAACATGTAGAAACTCCCTAAGCGGCGACCCCGATCCCCACACCACCACTTCCTTCGCACCTTTCACCTTCGCCTCATGAAATCTTCTCATCAATGCAGGCAACACATGCGAATTCTCGGGATGAAAGTTATCATTGGCCCCATATAAGTTGGTGGGCATCAACGAAATCGCGTCCCATTTGTATTGCAACCTATAAGCTTGACACATTTTAATCCCTGCAATCTTCGCAATAGCGTACCACTCATTTGTAGGCTCTAACGGACCGGTAAGAAGCGCTTCTTCCACAATGGGTTGCTCCGCGAGCTTTGGGTAAATACAAGATGATCCAAGAAACATTATTTTCTTTACCCCATTGATGTAAGATGAGTGAATCACATTGGTTTGGATCTGAAGATTGATTGAGATGAAATCAGCAGGGTAAGTGTTGTTGGCATGGATGCCTCCAACTTTAGCTGCAGCTAAGATTACAAATTGGGGTTTCTCGATATCAAAGAAGGTTTCGACATCGAATTGGCGAGTGAGATCAAGTTCATGGTGAGATCGAAGGATGAGGTTTGTGAATCCAAGATTGCGAAGCTTTCGAACTATCGCCGAACCAACGAGACCATTGTGGCCTGCTATGAAGATCTTCGCTGATTTGTCCTCCATGAATGATTCCATTAGGGTTTCAGAGAGAGAGATTACTGTTGTAGTTTTAGAGAGAGAGTCAAATGAGGCTGTTTTAACCGCCAAAATGCGCCGGGTTTGGGCCCAAACCCGATTTGGTTAGGTTTGGATCCGACCTGATTTGTTTCTCTTGATTGATGCTACATTACAACTCTCTCTATGTGTGCTTTGAGGCAAAAGTGGAGGTGTGAAGCTTTGAGAAAGTAAGTTTTTTATGTTTGATTGATTGGTTATTAGTGAAAGTTTGAGATGCTAAAATTGTGTGTACTTCTGATGGATTTACGTGAACCGATTTGTTCGCCTTTTTTTTACTGTAATGTTTGGGTAGAATGTTGATTTGTACTTAATAAGGTGTTTGATGAAATGCGTAGATGAGTACAATTAACTTGAAACCCACCAAATGGCTTTCAGTTCATAGATAATTAGGTATTTGTACTTGTAGTGTTGTCCCAGTTTGCGATTAACCCCCTACGTTTGTCATTACTTATAGTCCTTCACCCGTTAATTTAATGGTGTTCGGGGTTAATTCGGCTTCTTGTTCGGGGTGTGAACTCAATTTTTTGTGTATTACTAATGTGGATGGCTGTCATTTACAGTTGAATCAGGGAGGTTGCCAAGTAGAGTTGTGTTCTACTTTGAGAGGGTCTCATGAAAATCTTCTTAAAGTACTAGTTTAAGCAATTGGGGTAATTTGTTTTACTCTTGGTAAGTTACTTAGTGACGACGCCTTTGTTCTGGATTGAACTGTGTCAAAATGGAAGTTTCCTACGATTACATTAGCAATTTACCTGACAATGTCATCGAAAGAATTTTGTTGGGGTTGCCAATGAAGGATGGAGCGAGGACATGCGTTTAATCAACTAAGTGGAGGTACAAATGGGCTGCAGTTCCGCAACTTGAATTTGGTGGTTCTATAGACGAACCTGTAGACCATAATATTGTGAACATCATTGATCATGTTCTCTTACTTCATATCGGTCCGATTCGCAAGTTTAAACTCTCTTATGATTATGTGTCATCATTTCGGGACATCGATCGATGGATATTTGTCTTGTCGAATCACAAAATCAAAGAATTCATTCTTGACATTTGGCAGGAAGAGAAATATACGTTGCCTTATAAGCTCTTCTCTTATCAGCATCTAATTAATTTGGAGTTGAGTATGTGTGTAGTCGTACTTCCTCCTATGTTCAAAGGCTTTCGTTATCTTCGTACTCTTGATCTTCAAAATGTCAATCTGACTGATGATGCATTGGAAAGTCTGATTTCCAATAGCCCACTTCTTGAGAGATTGATCCTGGAGTTCTTCAATTGCTCCAGTTTAAGAATAAATGCTCCAAATCTCCATTACTTCAGTTTCTACGGCATATTGGGTGATGTTATTTTCAAAGATACATCACTTCTTTCTACTGTTTGCATTAATTTAGATGCAGTTATTAAAGATCATAAAAATGGACAATTGATTGACTTCATATCTTCTCTGCCTCGTATCAAAAGGCTTACGATGGATACCGATTTTCTAGAGGTAAACATTCCATCTTATTTTATATTCTGGCATTTTAATCTCAAAATTTTCACATAATGGTTTATGGAATTGTGGCTGTTGTTGATGTTTCATTTTTCTAATTCTCTTTTGTGCTTGTTTGTACTTCAGTATTTAGCCAAAGACATTGTTCCAGGGAATCTGCCTGTTGAGAGCGTCTGTATGAAATTAAAGTTTCTATCGATGGAAATTAATTTCAGAAGTCCCAAGGAGATTTTGGCTGCCCTTTGTGTACTTGGCTGTGCCCCTAAATTACGTACGCTAGAAATACTGGTAAGTTCCATTAATACTTTTTTTATTAATTCGATGCAATTAAACATGCTTAAGATTGATTATTTGTTGACGACATTTATTTTTCTGACAAATTTTCCAGGTAAGCAATTCAGCTCAAGTGTCAAAGTCAGTTGAAGAGCCTAAAATAGATATTTTGCAAGGACCGGATTATTTGAGTTCAACCTTCAATCACCTCGAATATGTGGAAATAAGTGGAGTCTCAGGTTTAAAACCCGAACTGGAATTCATCGAGGTCTTATTGGCTAATGCAGTGGTTCTTGTGGATATGACTATCAAGCTTTGGAAAGGCTATGAAGGATCTGAGATATCAAAAGAGTTGCTCCAATTCCGAAGAGCTTCACCCCAAGCGAAAATCATTTACTTGGATCACTAAAAAAAACTGTTTTGTATTTCACATTTTGCTTTTTTTATGTTCTTAAATTTTTTATGATGTTTTGCTCTAAGTTTTGTGAGTTTGCCCATTGAAGAATTTATAGTCCTCGGTGGGATGCTTCGCGAGCTTCGGGTAAACACACTGACATTAATTTATCGCCCATTGATGTAAGATGAGTGAATCACATTGGTTTGGGCTTTTCTCTCATTCTAGTCCTGCATATTATAGGAGTCTTTTATTTAAAGAATAAGGATTGCTCTGAGACCAATAACGCAGGTTTATATGTTTTAGAAGTCTTTCCAATTTGTATTAGGTTTTTAATTGCTGCAAGAAGCTAATTAACTATGTTTCTATTATTAGTTTTAGACTTGTAGTAACTGTTTATATTATTTTTGGTGTTATGTTTGATTGACTGGTTATTGCTCGGTGTTAGATGCTAAAGATTGTATATCTGTAATGGATTTACGTTCACCGAGTTCTGTACCTTTTGCTTTTCTAGTATTAAACGCGTTGTCTGGCAACAATTATGAAAGGGCATAATGAGACCCAGTATTTAAAATTTATTGTTCAATAATAGTATTTAAAATTTAAAATTTAAAATTTAAAATTTATTGTTCAACAATTATGATTTTAAATACTATTTTATGCCAACTTTCCAAAATGAGACCCAGGGAACAATAAATTTTAAAATCGATACTGGCAAGAGAAAAAACTAATTTTGCCCCTACTAAAGTTGCAATATAACAACATACAACCACCTGTTTTTGGGCTCCACAAGTACGAATGTCACTTCCGAAATAATAAAAAGTTGTAAAACTCATTTAAAACTATTATATCAAGCCACGTGTTATTATCATTTGTTCTTTATCATTTGTTAAGAAAAACTTTGTCATTATATTACCAGCAATCAATTTCATTTGTTATTTGTTTCCCCAGAACTTTCTCCTTTGTTCAGAAATCTGTCATTTATTTTCTCGAAAGTTTCTCATTTGTTCAGAATTCTTTGTCATTTGTACCACGATAACGTTGTCATTTGTTCTGAAAACATTGATATTTGTTCAATAAAATGTTACCTGTTTGAAAAATGTCACATGCTTTTTGCAGGCACGTGGGTTCCACAAGTATGAATGTCACTTCTGAAAAAAATAAAAAATTCGAATCATTTAAAAATTTATTATCATGCCACGTGTTCAAATTTAATTCTTCGATGTACGTGTACAGACACTGTCACCATCTCATGCATTACTTGTCATTTGTTTCAGGACAGTTTGTCCCGCCTTGTACCAGATTTATTATTTGGAAGGAGGCAGACTTTGTCACCAATTCTGTTACTATTTCCAATCTTGTTTATGGTTAGGTATCACGTGCGATTCACATGAGTTAATCTGATTTTTGGCGTCAAAAGTGGTCCCGATTCATCAAACAATTTCTTCTTCTTACTCGACCGCAAAAATCGTCCCGATTATTTGTCACAAACTATTTTCTTACAATCGTCGAGTCTTGTGTGTGTGAATTCAGTGGCAAATTGTCTGTGTGACTACTGCCTACCAAGTGTTTATTTAAAGACTTGTACTCTACTCCTTGGGCATGGAGGAAATGATGGTACTCTACTCCTAGAAATGGTACTATACTCCTCTACTCATGGAACAAATGATGGCAAATCATCTGCGTGACTACTGCCAACCAAACTATGTCATTTGTTTAGATGAACTCTGACATTCTTTCAAATATCTATGTCATTTGTTAAGAACTTGTTGTCATTATCAATACCGATTTTCTCATTTGTTCAGACTTCTTTGTCATTTGTTTTAGCATAACTTTGCCATTTGTTCAGAAAAATATCAACTATTTGAATATTATAGTAGGTTTGTAGGCCGTGGGCTCCACAAATACAAATGTTATTTCCAAAATAATAATAAAAAAAGTTTGAATCATTTAAAAATATATTATCACGCCACGTGTCCAAATTTAATTCCTCGATGTACACATGTCATTACCATTTCGAGACATGTAAGGCATACACTATCACCACTTCATGTATTACTTGTCATTTGTTACATGCTAATTTGTCAGGCTTTTAACCAAATTAGTTATATTGAATCATGCAGACTCTGTCACCAATTTTATATTATTTGACATTTGTTTAGTGTTGTTTAGGGTTGGGTATCACGTGCGATTCACACGAGTTCGCCTAGTTTTTGGTGCCAAAATCCATCCCTATTCCTCAAACAATGTTTTCTTACACGACGACTGCAAAAACAACAAAAACCATCTCGATTCTACACATCGTGTGTGCGATTGACAACCGCAAAATAGTCCCGATCACACAAACCGTTATCTCACAATCGTCGAGTCTTGTGTGTGTGATTTTAGTAGCAAATCGTCTGTGTGACTACTGCCTACCAAGTATTTGATTAAAGTCTAGTTTTTCTTTCAGAATGAAGTTTGATAAAGAAGTAAATGAGCAATTTGATGAAGATAACCAAATACAGGGGGTGGAGCCAAGAAGGCTACATCTAATGTTAAAAATTACACATCTCGGTGTTGTAGTAACATATTCCCCAGATTCGACAAAGAAAAGCCAGCAGAGCGTAGTCGAAGACAACTATACATAATCGAAGGCCTACATTCGAGAAGACAATATATTACAGTCGAAAATAACTCAACATTCTAGAAGATTCTGTATGTCCTCGACCTACCATAAGTAGACGTTGTACCTGGTCAAGAAAGAGCTGTTAGAGATCTGCGAAGTTCGCACACTCTCCCCGGAATAGAAGACTGTTTCTTTTTTGTAAAATTGTCTGTATCCACTATAAATACATGCAGAGAATAGATTATTTAGGACCCAAAAATCTTCTCACGTTGCCAAAGATAACTTCATAACCCCATTTTCATTCAAAATCTCTGTAATAATTTGTAAGATACTGGATTTTACAACCCTCCTCGAGGTCGTAGTTTTTCTAAGCTTTTACTGAGTTTTTTACGTAAAATCTTGTCTATCTAGTTTTATTGTAGTCTTTACAAATAAGTATTGGTGAAGATATTCCTCCCGGAAAATCTGCCACTATAATTGGCGCCATCTGTGAGAATACCACACTTTTTTCTACCATTTCTGATCTAAGAACCTCTAGATAACAAACATGAACTTGAGAAGCCATTCCAGTACCGTAAGAGATCAGGACATACAAGGAGCTATTGATCTGCACGGTGCAGTACTCGAGCTTCAAAAACAAATGGTCAGAAAAAACCCAGAGACTGGAAGATCAGCGTATCCACGCTCAAGCTCTTCAAACGGATAGAGACGAACGAAGAAAAGCCTTAGATCAACATAATCAAACACATCAAAAAGTGATGGAGAGATTACGGAGGACACAAGATCAACTCACTGCCCACCAGACGTCACCTCTACTCGCTCGAAGTGAACATCGATCAAGAGCGGTTCAACGCGATGATCAGCCGAGAGAGGACAATCAAAAAGTTTCTCGATCCAGATCTGGAAATCCGAATAGAGCCTCTCAACATTTTGGTTTAACTTCTTCAGCCTCGATGGCCCAAGGTAGTCGACGCACACGTCATCAAACCCTTCTGTCAGAAAGGAGTCCCGCCAAAGATCGATTAGGACCAGAAGGATAAGGCGATTTTGTTCCTCAGATTACAGCCCTACCTCTTCCCCCGCAATAGTTCATCACCTTAGATGACCTTAACAATAGAATCTAAGCCATCAACTCTGACATCCCAGGCCGACGATCTGCGCTTGATAGAATTGAAATAAACCCCATCTCTCCATATCTCGAAAATATGCCCATCCCAGAAAATTTCCATATGCCCAAGTTCATTCAATATACAGACCTAACTGACCCGCTTACACATGTTCAACATTTCAAAGCTGCGGTTGGGTTATACTCCAAACTTGACCATATGTTTTGTAGGCTATTCAACATGAGCCTAAAAGAAGAACCACTCCGATGGTTCCACACTATCTAAGAAGCCTCCATCACTACTTTCAGCCAGTTACAACATCTTTTCGAATCCAACTACACTCATGCTAGGGAGTGAGAAATCACTGTTGATTCTTTATTTTACTTCGAGCAAGGCGCGAAAGAAACCTTGGCAAACTTTTATAAACGTTTCCTGCAGGAAACACGAAAGATTGGGAATTCAGACCCTAAAATCAGAGTTCCGGCATTCACCTCCGCCTTGCACATTGACTTAAAAGTTCAAGAAGAACTTACTCTGTAAAAACCATGCACGGTCACAAAAATGATTGATGTAGTTAATAACTACATCGAACTAGAACGATTGAAGAAAGATAAGATGAAGAGCTCCTCTGTCATCTGATAGGCATGAAAAATACCTATTTTTTGTCCTTCAATTTATATTATCTAGGAACTTATTTTATGTTTTACTGGGCCTAATTGAAGTATATTTGACTATTGTAGGTAAAAAGACATTTGTGATCAAACCCTTCTTAAAGCCCAACTCTTACAAGCTAAAGAACTGCTGGAGATGATCAGTTGTCAAGAGCTGCTGGAGATGATCTGTTCTCAAGAGCTGTTATAGATGACTTTGTACCAAGAGCTGCTGGAGCTGCTAGAAGACTTAGTAGCCAAGCCTAGCTTAAATCTCTCCACAAAATCAGGAGTAGTTGAGGGAGATGAGGACTTTTAGTTAGGTTAAGAGGGAAAGTTGTAAAGAGGGGGAAAAGTTATCTTTTTAGTTTATCTTTTTTTCTACCGTAGTTCTTCTTTTGTTTTGGAGGTAAAAACTTTTTTTAGCAATAAAGAATTAACGATTTTAAATCTTTGCATCTCTGAGAACGAAACCCTCTATGTTTCAACACCCGATTTGATACGGATTATCAAATGGCACCGCTGCCGGGGATGTAATCTATTTACAAAATCGTGTCTCTATTATTAAATTAAGGATCCCTTTGACGAGTTTTCGCTTTATATTCGTAAAAGTATTGATTTAAAATCTCACCTCTATGATTTAAAAGAATTGTCAGGCGTGACTTTTTTTGTTTAGTTGTTTTTTTTTTCTATCTCTCAAAATTGACTCTCTCTTTCTCTCACTCAAAACAGTCTCGCCTCGATGGTGAAACAGAGACTATTGAGAGGGTAGTAAACCGATTGTGATCGGGAGAAATTTGAGACAAATTTGTGTTTTGCTTATTCTAACTAATTCAAAAGTAGAGCTGTTGGTTGCTTCGAATTTTCACGATTTGGGGAAGAACTAAGATTTGGGGAAGAACTGAGAATTCATGATTTGAGCTCTGATTTGTTTTTGAATTCCTCAGTTTTAGTCTTCTCTTCTACCCCCTGTTTCCTCCATTGTTGAAGCGCCATCTCAAATCTCTACTTTTAAGATTGATTGCAGATATCATGACATCTATTTCCTATTTGATATGTCTTGGTATTTAGGGCTTTAATTTCTCGATTCGTTTTGGAATTTTTTTTCTCAACGATCTTGGCTTACTAAGTTATTTGAAGAATTTAGTAATTGTGGGTCTGTTTAAATTCATGCTTTGAGGTTTACTGCGTAAAGAGATGATGATTGCACTACAGTGGTGGTGAATATTTCTCAAATTATTTGGTGTTCATTTTGGCTAAAGAGAAGAGGATTTTTGATTGTAGTTTTGAGTTTGTTCCTGTTGATTATTTGCAGGTGGTAATTGGTTTTTGTTTGTCTCTTGTTAGACTGTGGTGTTGTGATTAGGTTTTTGCAGGTGGTTTGATTTGGGTTACAGCTATGATTTGCCTCCTAAATTGCTGCTGAAACTGCTTGTTTATTGCCACTAAATTCTGCCTTGAACTGCCTTTTTTTTGCTCCTGAAACTGCCTGTTCATGCTACTGAAATTGCCTTTCTCTTGCTGTTGAAATCTGCCTAATTCTTGAGCCGAAATCTGACTGTTCTTGCTGCTAATAAACTGTTAATTATTGCGTTATTTACACGAGTATTACTGTTGAATCTTAAAGCTTGGTAACTGTGATTTTGATTGTTCTTGTGACGGGTAAATCGTATCACAATCTCTAGTTTTACTTTGTTAGTTTACTCTGCTAAAGTAGTTATTTACTATGAGTTTTACTTTGTTAGTTTACTCTGCTACAGGGTTGTTTAATCTGATACAGTAGTTATTTACTATGGGTTTTACATTGCTCTAGTTTCTGCTTTTGGATTAATTTTAGTGAACTGTGATTTAAATTTTGAATTTTGAATTGTTTTTTAGTTATTGAAGGAGATGGACATGGTTGATTAAAGCAAAGCGCAAAGCCAACATCAAAGACAAAGACAAGAGAACTTTTAGTTGTTTAATTTTTTATTATGTATTTTTAATATTGTAAGGATTGAGAAAATGTTTATGTAAAGTTTAATGAGTGACTCTCTGTAAGGTGAGAAAATTGTACTCTGCTGCAGGTACAACTTCAGAACCCCTACTCAGGTCGGAAATCATTTCAACGCGTACTTCGCAAACGATCCTGAGTGGGCCTTCCCAACGGTTTCACCAGGGTAATCAAACATGCCTCTAAAAAGGCCGCCCTATAGGTAATCATCTTTTCACCGCACCCTCCCTGTCACGGTACATCGTGTGTAACTATTATTTAATTGATAAAATGTTTAATTTTTGTAACAACGCCTAGATAAGGGTGAATCCAAACGGGATTTCATCACCCGTGCGTGCCCACGCATTAGGAACTAGGGTGTTCATCACCTGGTTTTTAATCTTTTCGATATCGACAGTCCCAACCTCTTTAAAAGATTTTCAGATAATAAGCCATAAAAAACATAGTTAATCAAAAGGCTTCGCTCTGACCTGGAGCAACACACTCAATAGGAAAATCTGATAAGTAGCTACGTTTACTAGTGGACCTACGTTCCCTGGAATAGCTAGTGTGGATAGGTGACTCTAAGCGGTTCGCCCCGCTTTCCAGCACAGGTGCATCTAGGTGACTAGATAACATGCGAACTAACGCCAAAGCGAGTGAAAACAACTCAAGTGCGAACCGATCTACTATCAGGAGTAGGAGCATTGAACCCAGAGACCAGGTTCACAACTTAACTTAAAAAGAGACCAGTAAAACATTCTTGAGTGCTTGCATCATTCTTAGGTCTTTTAGTATGTTCGCATATATTGATTGAGTTGTATGTTAGATTAGGGTAACATCCAAGCTTGGACTAAGAACGCTGATAGAATCAATATGAGCAGGACTGATGGGATTAATGGTCCCGCTGCTGCTAGGAACGATCCCGACCCTACTGCTGCGGAGAAAATTATTCGCCACAATTGAATGCATCATACAGTTATGAGTAAACCTTCGTGTATTGTGATTCTTAGAAATGTAGGAAACTTTGAGTTAAAACTGGGATTCTTGTCTATGCTTCCCAAATTTCATGGTAGTCCCACTGAAAACCCGTATAACCATCTTAGGGACTTTAGGGATCATATGCTTATTTTAAACTTTGAACGTATTACAGAGGATTCTCTCAAATTGCATGTGTTCCCTTTTTCTCTTATGGGAAACGCACGCGATTGGTTATACACTCTTGAGGAGAGCTCTGTAAATACTTTTGAACAACTCGTTAAAGAGTTTTTGAAAAAATATTTTCCTAACCATAGAACTGCTAAGATACGACAGAGTATCGATAGCTTCACGCAAAACCGAGGAGAGTCATTATATGACTACCTACAAAGGTTTAAGGATTTAGAGCAAGGATGCCCACATCATGGGATTCAATTGATTGATATAGTTCAAACTCTCTATGAAGGTCTAGATTATGACACTAGAGCTCGTGTTCAGTCTATGTGGGCAGGTACATTTGATGAGAAAACTAACACCGAAGCTTAGAAATTTTTAAATGATGTAGCTGATAAGACCTACCAATGGCAAACTATGAGAGAGGAATGACCTTGTCACAGTTTAAATGTGCACCAAGTGAACTCTGATTCAGAGTTTGCCACTCTTAGAACTATTCTTAATAAAATTAAGAACTTAGAGATCGGGAAAAGGGAGAAACTCCCTACCACTTCTTCTGTTAACCATGTAGCGATGCCACTTTGTGTGGTTTGTGAAAGTTTGGACCATCTGGTTCAAGATTGGCCTGACGTGCTTAGTTTAAAAGAGGGTAGGAAAGACCAGTCCAATGCTATGTATCAACGTCCCAATATCCAATCTTTTAATGGTGGATGAAATAATAATTCCAACAACTCCAATTCTCGTGGAAATAGAAATTACCAAGGAGGCTCTTCTGGTAGTGCCCCTTATCAGCCGCACAACCAAGTAAACCAACACCAGTCTAGTTCCTCGTGGCAACAAAATCCATCATACCAAGATCCCCTTAATGTGCCTTATGTTCCTCCGCACAATAGGAATCTGTTTACTCCAACCATGTCCTTAGAAGATACTCTTAAGGCGTTTATGCAAGTAACCCAATCGTCTATTGCCAAACTTGAGGGACAAATAGGTCAAATGGCAACAGAGATAAGCACGAGAGACAAATGAACGTTCCTAGTCAAACTCAAGCTAATCTTAAAGGGAATACTGAACATCCTAGATCTTCCATCGTGATGGAGTCAATGATATTATTTCTCTTCAGAGTGGTACGAAAGTGGATAATCTAGTAAAAATGCCTAAGGAACCTGAGAAGGAAATTCAAAGTAAACTCATAGAAGAACCTGTGAGTGAGGAAGAAACCGTGATAACACATATTCGGCCGCTGGTTCCTTTTCCTCAGCGGTTAACTCTGGCTAAGAAGGGCAATGCCTATGAGGAGATTTTAGAGATTTTTAAGCATTGTGTGATTAACATTCCTATTCTTACGGCCATAAGGCATATTCCTAATTACACAAAATTCCTCAAAGATCTTTGCACTTTAAAACGGCGAATACATGTCCCAAAAAAGGCTTTTCATGTTCACGGGAGTGATACGTCTATTCTTTTAGATGCACATGTTAGTTCTGTCCTTTTGCGTAAATCCCTTCCCAAATACAAGGATCCATGATGCCCTACTATTTCATGTTTGATTGGGATCCGTAAGATAGGAAGAGCTTTACTTAATTTAGGTGCCGCCGTGAACCTCATTCCTTATTCTGTCTATGAGCAATTGGATATCGGAGTACTTAAGCTCACAAATAGGACCCTGTAGCTAGCTGACCGATCTATTAGGATTCCTAGGGGTGTAGTTAAAGATGTGTTGATCCAAATTGAGCAGTTTGTATATCCAGTAGACTTTGCTGTGTTAGATACTGAGCCAGTCGCAAAACCTGAGGACGATATCCCTGCTATTCTTGGTCACCCCTTTTTGGCAACAGCTAATGCGGTAATCAATTGCCGCAATGGAATTATGAAGTTGACCTTCGGGAACATGACAACAGAATTAAATATTTTTAATACTTCGTATTCCCCTTCTAATTCTGAACCACTCGAGTGCAATATGATCTAGAGTCTTGTGAGTTACACTTTTGAGAGGTCAAGTACCTCAGATCCCTTAGAGGCATTTTTGTCATACTTTGATGGAGATTGTGAGGACGATTCGTACATCCATGAGGTGAAAACCTTATTAGATTCAGCTTTAGAAATTTTAGAGCCTGAAGGTGAGTATGAAATCTTAGATGTTAAGAAGCCAATTCCGGAGGCTCAAGTAACCTCCCCAAAGAAAGAGCTTAAACCTCTTCCCGCTCACCTTAAGTATGTATTTATAGGTCCTGAAAAAACTATGCCCGCCATTATTACCGCTGACCTAGAACCTCCTCAGGAAGAGAAGTTGATTCGTGTTCTTAAGGGAAATACAAAAGCTATTGGCTAGAGTATTGAGGACATTAAAACAATTAGTCCCTCAGTTTGTATGCATAAATTCAATTTGGAAGATAATGCCAAGAAGTTCAGGGGAGGACAACGGAGATTGAACCCGACTATGGACGAAGTAGTTCGGAAAGAGATTTTAAAACTCCTTGATGCTGGGATTATCCATCCCATTTCTGATAGTCTGTGGGTTAGCCCGATCCATGTTGTCCCGAAAAAGTCAGGAATCACCGTTGTAAAAAATGAGAATAACGACCTCGTGCCCACTAGAACGACCACTGGATGGAGAGTTCGTATAGACTACAGGAAGCTTAACTTGGCCACTAGGAAAGATCACTTCCCCTTACCTTTCATTGATCAGATGCTCGAGCGACTCGCTGGGCACAAATTTTATTGTTTTTTAGATGGCTACTCTGGGTACATCCAAATACCCATCGCACCCGAGGACTAAGACAAAATGACTTTTACATGTCCTTTCGGTACATTTGCCTACCGTCGCATGCCTTTTGGCTTATGCAATGCTCTTGCGACGTTTCGGCGTTGCATGCTAAGCATTTTTTCTGACATGGTAGACCGATTCCTTGAAGTTTTCATGGATGACTTCCCATCATTTGGCAACTCATTTGACCAATGCCTTCATCATCTTTCTCTAGTATTACTCAGATGCCAAGAAAAGAATCTTATTTTAAATTGGGATAAATGTCACTTTATGGTAAAAAGGGAGATAGTTTTGGGGCATATCATATCTGAAAAAGGAATAGAAGTTGACCAGGCCAAAATATATGTCATTTTTAACCTCCCCCCACCACGAAATGTCAAGGACGTCCGTTCCTTTCTAGGACATGCAGGTTTCTACCGTCATTTTATCCAAGATTTTAGTAAGATTGCTCGTCCTTTAAACATCCTTTTGGCTAAAGATGCGGCCTATGAGGTTGATGCACCTTGTCTTGTAACTTTTGATAAGCTTAAGACCCTGCTCACAACATCACCTATTATTAGACCACCTGTTTGGAGTGAGCCATTTGAGTTAATGTGTGATGCCTCTGATTATTCTGTAGGCGCTATTTTGGGACAGCGGATTGACAAACTCCCCCATGTCATCCACTACGCTAGTAAAACGTTAAATGATGCCCAATTAAATTCATGACTACCGAGAAAGAACTCATGACCATTGTTTATGCGTTAGAAAAATTTAGATCTTATCTTATAGGATTTAAAGTGATTATTTACATGGATCATGCCGCGCTTCGACATCTTTTGTCAAAGAAAGATGCTAAGGCATGGCTAATCCGATGGGTAGTACTTTTGCAGAAGTTTAACCTCGAGATTCGAGACAAAAAGGGGCCAACCAATATAATAGCCGACTATCTTTCCCGTATAGTGATTGAGTCTGTTGATGAGTCCTTACCGATTAGGGAATCCTTCCCTGATGAACAATTTATGGTTGTGAATTTAGTTCTTGAGTTACTATGGTTTACAGACATTGCTAATTACATAGCCACGGATACCATTCCTGACCATTGGACTAAACCTGACAAAGATCATTTCTTTAGTCAAGTGAAGTACTTCATTTGGGATGATCCAGATTTGTTTAAGAATTGTACTGACCAAATCCTTAGGAGATGTGTTCCCTAGTCTGAGTTTACCAATATTCTATCATTTTTCCATTCCAAAGCTTGTGGAGGTCACTTTAGCTCTAAGAAGACCGCAACAAAAATTTTACAGTGCGGTTTCTATTGGCCTACCTTATTTCACGATGCGCATGCATTTTGCAAAGTGTGCGAAAGATGCCCGAAAATGGGAACCCTTTCTCGACGAAATATGATGCCCTTATACTCTGTTTTAGTTATTGAACCTTTTGATGTTTGAGGCATTGATTTTATGGGCCCTTTTCTCAAATCTTTTGGATATGAGTATATCCTTGTTGGAGTCGACTGTGTATCAAAATGGGTTGAAGCCATCCCTTCAAAAATGAAATAACAGTGCAGCTATTCTTAATTTTTTTTTTAAAAATATTTTTTCTCGATTTGGAACACCTATGGCTATCATTAGCGACGGAGGGTCACATTATAACAACAAATTTTTTGTTGCCCTTGTCAAAAATTATGGTGTAACCCATAAGGTGACAACACCTTATCACCCGCAAACGAGTGGGTAAGTCGAAGTTTCAAATTGGGATATCAAAAATATTCTCCAAAAGATGGTTAACCTTAATCGCAAAGATTGGTCTATACGATTAATTGATACACTTTTGGCTTACCGTACTGCATATAAAACCCCGATTGGAATGCCACCTTACCGACTCATTTACGGCAAAACATGCCATATTCCTGTTAAACTTGAGCATAAAGCTTTTTGGGCAATACAAACGCTTAACTTTGACACTTCAATGGCTGGGTCCCACCGAAAGCTACAACTCAATGAGTTGGATGAGCTCCGAAAAGATGCATATGAATCCACAAAGATATACAAAGAAAGAACCAAGATTTTCCATAATAAAAATATCTTGCGAAAGACCTTTGAAATTGATCAAAACGTTCTACTATATTCTTCGCGTCTTCATCTGCTTCCCGAAAAACTTCAATCCCGTTGGACCGGGATATTCATTGTCAAAGCTGTTTTCCCACATAGAACTATTGAAATTCTTGACCCTCGTACTGGTCACATTAATAAGGTAAATGGGTAGAGACTTAAACCATTTCACGAGTACTTTATAGGTTCGAGCGAGGATATGAATCTATGGGACCCATCATATGAAATATATGTATCTTTATTTCTACCCATAGTCTTATCTAGTTTGGGGGTACCTACCATCGTCTGGCTGAAGACATTAAACTTAGCGCTTGTGGGAGGCAATCCTTATCATGTTTAGGTAATATTTTTAGATTTTCTCCTATTCTTTTCATTTTTGGCAACTGTGGGAGACATGCTGATTCAGTTTATGGGTGGGGGTAAATAAGATTTTTATAACTTTTTCCAAGAAAAGTTGTTATTCTAGGACATTCTGGTATTGTAGGCACATCTTTAGTATACTCTGATCTTTGAATATTCTTAGAGTTGCGCTTGGAATACAATTATAAGGTTATGGTTTATTTGAAACTGTAAATTGTTAGTGCATTAAGAATTTTTAAGTTTTTGGTACTACCATCCTATTAGATGTGTTTCAGAAGAAAATCACCCTTATAATTGCACTTCTTGTAGTTATGTTATCAAGGTTTTGATAAAACTAACTATCACCTTTTGATTAATCAACACTTTGGGTTAAGAAGAATCTGTAACGAGGGAGACAATTATCTAAAAAAACTTTGTTTCTCATAAATTCATACTAAGGGTTTGTATGTATTTTCACAAGTTATTGGGCTCCTTCATGAAGCTAACATACTCGTAAAAAAATAAAATAAAATAAAAAATAAAAAATAAAAAATAAAATAAACATTCACAATTCAAGGCCCCTCGCAAGATTAGAACTGAAAGACGAATAATTTTTACCAATCTCAAGGCAGGCCATGAATCAATGTGAAAAGTAAAAAAAAAAAAAAAACTCGAGTATAGTTGAGAACTATGTGAAGGAGGGCAAGTTGCAAGTATAAAAAGAGCAAATGAAAACTCAAATGCAACGTCTTACCTTGAAAAACTTGTGAGGATATATATTTTTCCTGAAATATCAATAAAAGAGAGCGATAAACTAGGGTACTTATCGAATAAACTTCTAGATTTCTTCCACCACACTGAAGATAAAGCTAAGGTTATTTGGAAGGATTATCAAATACCTTGATTCCTGAAACTAAATTCACTACACAAAGGATGAAATTCTGAAACTTGATATAATCTGATTGTTGTATAATTGACTTGATAAATTCTAAACGTATCTGATGGTTAACCCTTGTTTAAGTATTATATCTATGAGATGAATTCAATCCATTTTCTGAGATACCAGGAGCAATGATTATTAGTTGTTTATAATACCAGAACATCCGTGATAGAATTTTGTGGATATATTCACTGAAAACACTCACGAGACACAACTCGTCCTATTTGGGTAACTTATAGGTTGAAAGGCTTATTGCATATGCTAAATGCAATCGTTAGAAACCATGAAAGAGTTTAGTTTTCTTTTCTTTTGTTAAGGGACTAGCAATATGTTAGTTTGGTGGTATTTGATAGGCATAAAAAATGCCTATTTTTTGTCCTTCAATTTACATTATCTTGGAACTTATTTTATGTTTCACTTGGCCTAATCAAAGTATATTTGACTATTGCAGGTAAAGAGATATTTGTGATCAAACCCTTCTTAAAGCCCAACTCTTATAAGCTAAAGAGCTGCTGGAGATGAACTGTTGCCAATAGCTGTTAGAGATGACTTTGTACCAAGAGCTGCTGGAGCTGCTAGAAGACTTAGTAGCCAAGCCTAGCTAAAATCTCTCCACAAAATCAGGAGTGGTTGAGGGAGATGAAGACTTTTAGTTAGGTTAAGAAGGAGAGTTGTAAAAAGGGGGAGGAGTTATCTTTTTAGTTTATCCTTTTTTCTACCGTAGTTCTTCTTTTGTTTTGGAGGTAAACCCTTTTTTTATCAATAAAGAATTCACGATTTAATATCTTTGCATCTCTAAGAATGAAACTCTCTATGTTTCAGCACCCGATTTGATACGGATTATCATCATCCAGTCTTGAGAAACATCTTCGACCCCATCCTAACGAGCAGTCACTACTCACGCGCCTAAGCAACGCGACTGAAATACTGATAACACTAAAAGAAGGGATGGCAAACCCGACAGACCTATCCCAGTTCTACCTCTAATGATAACAACCCTCTCCTCTATCTTGCCAATGATAAAGGGAGACGAATGTTATCGTGAGCCACAAGCAATTACGGATCTTCCGAACAGACCCTTATGTAAGTATTATAATGTGCGTAGTCACGAAACTGACAGCTGTTACTCCCTCATACGTATCTTTTATCGTATCCTCTTAGTTGGAAGACTCCACAATTATGTCATCGACATTCAGAAGTTTCTCGAAGAGCAAGTAAAAAATAAATAAGCTGAGTAAAACCAAATCCAGGGACAAGCTCGACATCTTTACATAATCGAGATAGAAAAGGGGAAGAAATGAAAGCAAGACGATCGCATAACATCTTGCTACAAAATGACCTCTTCAGACAAATCAGCAAAACTTTTTACCAGCTCATACATGTTAAAATGTCGTTATCAAATAACCTTCGAGGACTGCGACATGAGTCATGTTAAGTACCCCCATGATGACCCTATTGTTATTATGCTCAAAGTCGGACAGGACTACCTCCATAAGCTTCTCGTCGATACAGGAAGTGCCACAAATGTCTTGTTCAGAAGTGTAATTGAAGTCCTCGACCTTGCAGATTCGGTAAGAGCTTCGACATCAATAATCACGGGATTCAATGGTTCAAAAGAATCAACCATAGAAGAAATCACTCTTCCAGTTCTGGCAGGTTTAGAAACCACATTTGTCGAATTTCTTGTCATTGATGCAGAGTTCAAATATTTGGGCATTTTGGGACGCAGTTAGTTGCATTTTATCAAAGTAATGCCCTCAACTTATCATCTAGCGCTATGTTTTCCGACGGATCATGGAGTCTATGAAATCAAAGGCAGCCAAGCAATCACACGAATGTGTAAAAATACCAGGACCAACCCTCATACAGCTAAACTTCTCAAAGCATAGCAACTACAGCACGATACACCACCCCCGTTTGACAAACATGACACCGAAATGGTTGAGACTATTGAACTCTATAGCCCAGGATGCACAACCTTCATTGGCTCAAAGTTGTCAATTGACAAAAAAGAGGCCATGATACAGCTACTTAAGAAAAATATTGACGTTTTTGCCTGGACTTTCCAAGAAATGCCTGGTATCGATCCTTCAATCACTTGTCACCGACTCAACCTTCTTCCAAATAGCAAAACTATCATCCAAAAATGACGGAATCTATCCCCCCGACTCCGAGATGCAGTTAACGAAGAAATTGATAAACTTCTTCGCGTAGAAATTATTCGAGAAGCTAAATATCCGAAGTGGGTTTCTAATATCGTTGTTGTACCAAAGAAAAATGACAAGATAAGGGTTTATGTCGACTTCACGGAGCCCAACAAGTTCACACCCAAAGACAGTTTTTTGCTACCACTAATTCCGTAACTTCTCGACTCAGTCACAGGATACGAATTTCTTTCTATGATGGATGCAACCTCGGGATACAACCAAGTTCTACTCGCCGAAGAAGATCAGGAAAAAACAACCTTCATAACCGACAGAGGTCTTTATTATTACACAGTAATGCCTTTTGGTCTAAAGAATGTTGGAGCTACTTACCAATGACTCGTAACCCAAATGTTCAATGATAAGCTCGGCCAAATCATGGAAGTTTATATCAATGATATGATCTATAAAAGCCTGAAAAGGGAAGATCATCTCAACAACCTCCAAACTATCTTTGATATCCTTCGCAAGTACCAGATGAAACTCAAACCAGAGAAATATCAATTCGGCGTCGCATCTGGCAAATTCCTAGAACATCTAGTCAGCAAAAGAGGAATCAAAATTAATCTGGTTCAAATCAAAGCACTCATGGCAATGCCATCTCCTCGAACAAAAAAAGATGTTCAATAATTCGTTGGTAAGATAGCCGCTATTCGCAGATTCATCTCAAAGTCATCTGATCAATGCAAACTTCTTTACCTTCTTCTTCTTGGTAACCTCACTCCTCTTTCTAACAAACAACAAAAGGAAGTCATTTAGACTCCTGACTGTGAAATGGCTTTCCAGGATCTTAAACGATACTTCGGGCGTCCTTCTATACTGAGTACTCCAACTGATGGTGAATCACTTACTATGTACTTGTTAACAACAAAAGATTCAATCAGTTTTGTTCCTATTCGAGAAGATGGCGGCGCAGAGAAACCAATCTACTTCCTGAACAAAATACTTATGCCTACTGAAAAATGATACACAACAGCAGAAAAATAGCTCCTCGGCTTGGTCTACAGCTCTAAAAAACTTTGTCCCTACTTTCAAGCTCATCCTATAAAAATCATCACCAAGTACCTTCTCAAACTGGTACTTTCCTAGAAAGAAAAATCTCGCAGAATTCAGCAATGGTCTCTTTTTCTTGGAGAGTATGATATTTCCTTTGAACCTCAAATATCTATCAAGGGACAAGCAGTGGCCAATTTTTTGGCAGATTTTCCCATCAAAGACCCCGATTGTGAAGAACTCAAAGAAATCTTCACAGACGACTCAATGGCAGATCCAGACGTACGGTCCAAAAGTTCCAGTTAGAAATTTTTTACAGACGGATTAACAGGACCACAAGGATCCAGAATGGCATTGTCCTCGTTACGCCTTCCAATCATCGCATTGAGAAAGCTATTAAACTCAACTTCTATGCTACCAATAATGAGACCGAATACGAAGGAATCTTACATGGTCTCAATCTTGCACTTACTCTCGGAGCTGAAGAATTAACAGTATATGTCGACTCTTTTCTCGTGGCAAATCATTATAACAAAACTTTTAAGACAACAGGCAAAATGGTTGATTAAGCTGCTTTGGTAAAAGAAAAGATGAAAAAATTCAAACATGGGACTATATCTTATTTACCTCGACAAGAAAATCGCCATGCTGATGCATTAGCTTACATCGCTGCCATGCTAGGAGACAATGAGAACAAATCTTCAGAAATCGAAATCATCGAGCATTCTAGCCTTGATATTCTCTTAACACTCCCGATAACCGTTACTATAGATGATGACCCTGAAGACTGAAGAAGACCATTTTATGCTTATCGAAACTCTAACATCCTCCCCAATAACAAAGAAGAAGCTCGATCACTGTTAGCCAAATGCCCTAGATTTACTGTCCAAAATAAAATCTTATATCGACTCACTGGAGGAGGACCTCTTATCGAATGCATCTCACAAAAACAAGCTCAGATCAAAATCAGAGAATTGCACGAAGGTATCTGTGGTACACATGTTTTCGGATGACCGTTAGCTCAACGCTCATTCACACAAGGATTGTGCTGGCCCAAAATAAGACAAGACTGTGAAGAATTTGTGCGTAAGTGCTATAAATGCCAAATCCACGCTCAAGACATCAAGAGCCTAGCCTTTGACTTACATGTTAGCAATGTCCTTTGGCCTTTCAAAAGATGGGGCCTCGACATCATTGGCCCATTCCATCCAGCATCGGGAAATAAAAGGTTCGTTTTAGTCGCCACTGATTACTTTTCCAAGTGGGTTGATGCAATTCCTCTCTGCCATATTGATGAGAATGAGGTCATCAAGTTCCTTTTGGAGTACATCATTACTCGGTTTGGTTGTTCGCATATGATACGCTCTGATAATGGCAAACAATTCATCAGCGCTAAAGTACTTGCTTTCCTCCATAAATAGAAGATTCAGTTAACAACTTCCACACCGTATTATCCTCAAGGCAACGAACAAGCCGAAGCCATCAACAAGAGCATCAAATCTGGCTTACGCAAGCGCCTCGACAAAAAGAAAGGCAGATGGGTGGATATACTACTCAGCGTTCTCTGGGCCTACTGTACCACTCATCGAGTTTAACAGGCTGTACTCCATTCATGATGGCTTTTGGCACCGAAGCATTCATACTTTCAGACCTTGATATCCCAAGTACTCGACAAAAAATCTCAGATGAGGACAATGAACTCGGTCTACTTTATAACCTCAATTGGACCGAGGAAGCCCGAGATAAAACCATTGCCAATCTGGGACGATATCATAACACTTTAAAAAATGTATACAACAAAAATGTTCGAAAATGGAAATTTGGTATTGGAGACCTTGTCCTACAACAGATCCAAGATAGTACTCGACCTAAATTTTTTGGAAAGGTATTAGAAATCTGGGAAGGGCCCTACATTGTCAGTAAAAAAATCAATAGTAGAACTTATTGGCTCATGACTGAAGATGAAGTCCAGCTCGAATATCCATGGAACACTGCTCAGCTGAAACTCTTTTACAGATGATACACTGTAACCATTTTCTTTAAATCAAATAAACAATTGGTGTTCATCATTATCTTTTTTACTACTTCGATTTGATTTCGATCTATACTTGTCAAGTATACATCAAACAAACGATATCTTTACTACATCGATTTGATCTTGATCTATACTTGTCAAGTATATGTCAGACAAACGATATCTTTACTACATCAATTTGATCTCGATCTATACTTATCAAGTATACATCAGACAAACGATATCTTTACTGCTTCGATTTGATCTTGATCTATACTTATCAAGTTTACATCAGACAAACGATATCTTTACTACATCGATTTGATCTCGATCTATGCTTATCAAGTATACATCAGACAAACGATATCTTTACTACTTCGATTTGATCTCAATCAAAACTTATCAAGTATGCATGAGACAAAATAATTCTTTACTATCTTGATTTGTTCTTAGGTCCTTGCTTCAACAAGTATACCTAACACCTATCATTCAATTACTGATACCAACTACATGATATTATACTTCACAATCTTTACTTGTTGAACAACCTCTTATGAGCTCTTGTTCTTTTCCAATCCAAATCCAGATACCTATCTCCGGATATACATCTGGTCCTCCTTACTTGCCATTTTTTGGCCATCTTTCACATATAACGCATACAAGCGTTCCTTACTTATCTGCTCAATATAACATCACATACGAAAAAATTACTTTATCAAAGCTACTACTTCTACTTATTTCCAATACACTTGCACAAAAGTTTTTCCCAAATATTTAAACAACAAAACAATATTCTTCGTACACACAAAATTAAAATAGTTTCGGTCCCACTGACCATTTGTTACATACTTTCACTTAACACAACATAAGTTAACCATGATTTAACATATCAGAGGGAGATTTTTCTTTATTCAAGGCACATTCGGGTACCTGCAGATCTACTACCTCCATAGGACAAGGACCATCAACCTCCATCATCACTTCATCTTTGTTAACTTCGATTACTCCACAAATATCAGGAGTCTGGGGTACATCATCGTCTGAGCTATCATCGCACGGAAGACCACCAACTTTTACAAGTCCCTTGTAATATTTTTTCTTTTCTTCTGCCTCCTCAAACTGTCCTCTAAAGTACATCCTCACTTCCTTACACCTTTCTAATTTCTCTACACTCATACAAGCTTTCACCTCATCGAAAAGTTTGCCCTGCTCTAGCTCTATTACTCTGTGAGCATCGGCAACTTGCTCCCTCACATCTTTTTCGAAGGTCGCTTTCTACAATACCAACACTTCTTTCTTCTATTTCTCTCGCACCTTCTTCTCTTCCACCAGCGCAGCCTCCTTCGCGACAAGCTTGTACCTATTCAAAGTCGCATTCAGATCAACATTTTTTGCCAACTCACTACTACCCTAAAATCGACCCATAACTTCACCCATCAACTTTTTATTCTGCATGAAAGTCATATAATGAGTATTCGAGTGGCCTACCACACTTTTCATTCGAACAAAAGCATTCAAATTTCTCACCTTCGCCAAATTCCTCTGTCCCTCGCTAAAAAAGATATTCAAGCTATCGATCCCCACCATGCAATCCTCCATATCTTTCTTCAGCTTATCCATCCCAGAAGTGTAGGACTCCATGGTCTTTTGTACTTTCGTCTCAGATTCCTCATCAAATTTCTTCTTCGACGTCCTACCACCAGTCGTCTTCTTCGGGAACACACTGCTCAAACTTCGTGGAGGTAACCCACCAATCACGACAGCTGGTTTGGCAATACCTTTAACCTCATCTATTGATGACTGTCGAGTAGTCTTCTTAGGATTAAGCAACGGAGATACTTTCGAGCTCGCCTTCCTTTTCTTCTTATTATTTTTGAATGACTCCCCTAGCATAACATCTATCTCGGTATCAGTGTTGTACCCCGCCAAGGCAGGATTTTCCAGTGCCAAACTTCCATTTGCTGCTCTCTTATTTTTTGCCGACATTCTTCCGTCGATAATATGCACCACTGAACCTTTCGCCCTTGACCTTTTTACCCCTGCTTCTTGAAAGAGCGTACTCAAACAATCTTGGTCGATAGCTAAGTTTTCGATCCTACCAAAAAATCCTTCTCTTATCTTATACAACTTCTCGTCTACTTCCGCTTTCTTCCCACTCTCCTTCAAAGCTTCAAAATAGAGTAGCAATACTAGATTACCAACTCAAATCTAACTCAAAGTTTACATCAAGCTTAACCACTTACGTTACCTAACCACAACCTAGATGAAACGCTTTCCTTTTTAACACTTCCCAGGGTCTTTTTTGTCAAACTCATAATTCCCAGACACCAGTAGACGTTGCTCGGTGTATCGACCTCCGGTTGATACCATGTCGTAAAATATCGGCCTCTTCAAAAACCTCACCAAGTAGCGATACCCTTTTAGTTTTGGGTTTGTCTTCAATGTGTAGTATACACCCAAGTCATCGACAGTTATTAACTCCTCTCCTATGGCCTTAAGACGACCATTTATTGCCTCACATACCCTAAAAAGGTCATATACATTCGGATTGAACTGACCAGAAAATACCATTCAAGGGTATTTCCTGGTCGATCATTTCATACTGGTACTCCTCTAACCTTGCATCCCCAGGAATACCGTATTTCTTCTTAAAGTTCAAAATCTCTTTGGTCTCTCGATCCTCTCCATAGCATACTTCCTCGCCCTCTTCCACATCCTCTTCCCCTTCCCCACTATCTTCTCGATCACTCGCTTGGGGCTCGTGATCCACATCCATCTCCATGGCTTCCTCCTCAGAAAGCTTGACAACACTAGGTGCCACCTTAATTTGATCGACACTACCTCTATCTGTACTACTCGACCCTACTCTATATCTTCCCTCCAGTTGTTACACACAAGTCCTCACATCAATCATCAAGGGCTCTACATCTTTGAGATTCGCATATATGTTTATCTCATCATTAAGAGTTGGTTCAGCCATTTTAGGAACCTGTCAATCAGATTTCATATTTTTACCACAGTTAGTAACTATCATATGTGATATATATTATATATATATATACGTTCATAAGTTCATATATTCATAATCATATAGTTGTTGAGATTCCTCTCCAACACACGTTCACTTTACTATACCTACAAATTCCTATATTTTTGGGATTATATTCGACCAAATCTCAATATTATTCTCTTCGACAAACAATTCGTTTAAACACATTTTTTCATTCCCAAAAGTTAACAAGTACAAATTACATTCGACACAAGATACACATTGATTCAGTCGACTCAACATATTGCTCACAGTTACATTCATTTTCCCTAAACAACTAATTACACCAAACCTCCTCCTAAAATATTGTACTTTCATAAACCCCTAGCTGCCGCTTCATCTTCCCTCCTTACCAACAACTTTGCTCCAGTCCACATTTCACCATAGTGTTCAGGAGGACGCCAAACCTGCAATCTGACATTAAACTTGAAGTCCTCCTCAGCCTCCTTCGCTTCTGCCTCACTCATATCTTTGTAATCTGGCTCATCCGGATCTTCAAAATGCCAATTAAGGTTCCTTGTTCCAAAATACCACATGTACAGCACCCAATACATTACCTAAGCACGTCTGAACAGACCATCATGGGACTGAGCTCTCGTCTTCACCATCTATGTATGCAAGATCGCATCCATAACAAAAAGTTATTTATAATTACTCCAGTCAAAATTAACCTCACCTATATTTATTACGCCTGGGAACTCTACAAATTTCAAGTCCTATCAATCAATCTTGAAAACCATCCCTGGCCCCACATAGTTAAACATTGCCAACTTACCACATAAAACAAAAAATTGACACAGATCTCTTCGACTCTACTCATACTCACAATAATTGATAAATAATACACATTCAAAAAATAACTTCGACAAACTATTTATTTCTTTAGATAAATTGTTTATTACATTCGATGTCTATCTCATTCGCTTATATTACATCTCCTACATTCGACAATACTACTTGTTATTTCTTACATTCGATATTTCATCCCTCGATTAAATTCAAATTACCTTCTCCTATTACATTCGACTTATAGGACTTATTTGACTGTGTTTTCTTTTGACCAGAATTGGACATTAAAGTCTCTTTCCAGTGAAAGAAACTCAATAACTCTCAAGTCACAAAACTTCTAAGAGCTGCTTCCACAGATGGGCGAGGAAACATATGTACGAAGCCTCCCCTGATTCGGCAAGATCCTTAGACGCCCATTCAAGCTTCAGATCTTCATCAATAACATGAACTGCTATCCCTTCTCCTCCACTCTGACGAACCCCATTACCTTCACTACTATATGCTGCCATGATTGGTTCCATAATATACCACAATCCTCTGTCACGTCCCTCCCCCACTCTCCTTACCGTAATGTCATTCGCAACACATTTACCACATCCCTCTGATTCCTCACCGTCTTCTCCATTCCTCAGCATAGTTCGCAACACTTGGGGCGACATCCTTCCAACAGCCAGTACCTTCACAGCCTCCTTAAAACTGCCAATTTATAACTAACCTCCACCCTAACAGATTCATTAAACCGCATTAAATGCGTCTCAGGAATAAATTTGCCAGATACATTTTACTTAGATTTTGGAAATCACAAAGCGACTCATCTTCTATTTGACAAACTCTTCAGCTTCTTAAATTCTTCTCGACACAAACACAAGTGCTTCTGTCAAGAATGGGGCAATTGTAGTAACATATTCCCCAGATTTGACAAGGAAAAGCCAACAGAGCGTAGTTAAAGACAACCATACATAATCAAAGGCCTACATTCTAGAAGATAATATATTACGGTCGAAGATAACTCAACATTCTAGAAGATTATGTATGTCCTCGACCAACCAGAAGTAGCCATTGTGCCTGGTCAATAAAAGCTGTTAGAGATCCGTGAAGTTGGCCCACTCCCCCTGGAATAGGAGACTGTTTCTTTTTTATAAAACTGCCTGTATCCGTTATAAATATAGCCAAATAATAGATTACTTAGGACAAAAAATCCTCTCACGTTACCAAAGATAACTTCATAACCCCACTTTCATTCAAAATCTCTGTAATAATTAGTAATATACTAGATTTTATATCAAAATCCTCCTCAAGGTCATTGTTTTTCTCAGCTTTTATTGAGTTTTCTACGTAAAATCTTATCTATCTAGTTTTATTGCAGTCTTTACAAATAAGTATTGGCAAAGATATTTCTCCCAGAAAACCCACTACTACAGGTGTACAGGTGTGGGACTTCACAAAATATTTAAAGCTCTGCCAAAAGAGAAGAAGGGTGTTATTCGTACCACCTGCTTTACACCGTTATTATTGATTGATCTAATAAAGATGATGTCGACATTGGTTGTGGAAATATTCGATCGTCATCTCGGTGATATGAAGTTCTAATTTGGGGGGACGATAATTCAGATGAAACCCATTCATGTTTGCCTAATATTGGGGCTATGTATTTCTCCTATTCACAATAATTTCTTATTTGTTAATCCTGAGTATGTAACAAATTTTTGGAAGAGGCGATTCCCCAAGAAAAAGAATACATATGGGTTTAAGAAAATTGACGGGGATTTAAAATAGGCAATATTGAAAAGACATCATGGTAAGATTATAATTTATCATTTGTTTGGTCTGTTTTATCATTATTCTGCATTGTATTTGTCACCCCAAAAATTCATGTATTGTATTTACCATTTTTGGGTCTTATTTTATTTTGTTTAATCATTATTTTCTACGGTTCTTATCATTACATTATGTATTTTTTTTCATTTTTTCCCATTCATATTCTTTGCCATGTGTGATTTTGCTTTGTAGACGATGTTCTTCTATTAAATTTGTTAAAAATTATTCTATCTTTTGTCTTCCCGAACAAGAGAAAAAACGTTGAGGTGAAGTATGTTAATCTGGTAAATGGTCTAGATCAATTCAACAGATTCCCCTAGGGTGAGTAAGTCTATAATTTTTTATGGAATCAAATAGTAGAGTTTTCCAATTATCGATCGACCGCTGATAAAAAATTGGATAAAGCTTTATCATTGCACGGGTGTTGATTATATGGGTTTTCCTCTGTATTCATGGCTTGAAGTTTCCAAGAAATTAGGAATTCAACATTTATTCTCTAAGCTACAGAGATGGAGAATGACATCCTTTAAGCGTCACCAAATTATGACGTTTGAAAAGTTTTTTGCTAACCCAAAATTGGTGGTAGTAGCTTTGAAGCCATCTAAGATTGACATGTAGCAAACACTTGCGCAAGAGGCCATGGTAATCTTCTTTTATTTGTATGAATGATTCATTTTATGCTTCCTTGTCATTTATTTTACGTATCTTATCATTTTTTTCCGTTAAGTTTGGCATTTGTTATCTTATTCTTGTCATTTGTTTGATTTCTATTTCTGCCATTTCCCCTGTCATTGTTAGATAGTTCTTTTATCATTTATAAGTCACTCTTTGTCATATGTTTGAATATTTTAGAGAAATCACATCTAAGTACCTCCAATCGAAGTACCTGCATTCGGTAGTAGTTCTTCCACCACTAATATCAGAGCTGCAGTGGTTAAGGTATGCTACCAGTTGAAGGACCATGGTAAAATGTTACAGAACTATGGTAAAATGTTAGAACAAATTTTGATGTCTATAGTTAGAGACAGTACTCTACCACTTGGAGATGGTACACTACTCCTTGGGCAGTACCAGTATTCTACTCCTGAGAAAATTGTGAAACGCAAGTAAGAAGAAGAGGGTATGAAAATGAAGATGGGAAAAGAAGAAGGTGGGCAGAGAACCTGGCAAAGAGAGTTCCAACAAAAAATTAAAATATCAAAGTGAAAAAAAGCTATGGGAGAAAGGGAGAAGGCGAAGAACATGGAAAGAAATAGAAGGCCAAGGCAACAAGAAGAACAAGAAGGCAGAAAAAACTGATGTTCCCTTGAAGAAAAGGTTTGAAGGCACCAAGAAAAAAACTCTCACTGATGACAATTGGATAATGCCCCACTAATCATTTTATAATCCTTAATCCCCAAGGGTAATAGAGCGCCAAGGAAGAGACGGGCGACATTCCCAGATCTAAAGTATGATGAAATTCAATCAACTGTAGAAAAATTGATTCAACAAGTTGCCCCTGGAGAGGGATTTAAGGTGGAAAAATATTTAAATGTAGAGGATAAAGTTGAAGTATTTATGGAAGCAAATTTGGAAGCTATATCTTCTAAATATGGTCGTGATCTTCTGGAGATATCATCCATTTACAACTTATTATCATTTATTTGTTTTTTAGAACATTGTCATGTACTTTGCCTGAATTTTGTCATTTGTTCTGAACTCTGTCATTTGTTTAGAAGTCTTTGGCATTTGTTTGTACGTCTTTGTCATTTTTTTTTCCAGAACTATCATTTGTTCTGAAGTCTTTCTTCATTTCATTTGTTGTATTTGAAGTAGAAGAACGGTGCGGTGAAATAAGGACCTCAAACTAAAGAAAAAGTTGAGAAAGATGGTGATGATGAGAAAACTAAGTCTGTTCATGAAGAACAATCTCAAGTTGCTGATGAAGAGGAAGTTCACGAGGTATTTATCTAAAATTTATTTTGAGTAATTTATCACATTTGTTGTGTGATACCCTGTCGTTTGTTCATTTAATTTTGCCATTTAAAGTATGTATATCCTATTTTACAGATGGATAATGCAGAGCAAACAACTGCAGTGGTGTATTATGTTAAAAAAAAGATATAGTAAAAGAAGCCAATTCGATATTATCCTTATATCCTTATTTCAAGCTATCCATAATATTAACATCACCTATTCTTACCATTTTTAATTTGTTTCTTCTTTACCATTGTTGTATAGACTATGAAGGTTGGAGATTAGGCAAAAACTGAAATAGTGTTCTTCCACCAGGAGAAGATGTTGATGAAACTAATCAGCTAACTTATCACTTGTTTCTAATTATTAGTCATTTGTTTTGCTGATAACCTCTCATTTTTCTCTCTTTATTTTACCATATCTTGTATCACTCTTATGTAGTGTGTTTATTTACAGAAGAGTGCAGACTAAACAACTGGTGTATCCATTGAGAAACATAATAAATATGAGGTTGTTGAAGGCATGGATGATGATGATGGCACTTTGCAAAAAAACTAGACCCTGGGATAATTATAAAAGAAATAGCTGCTGAACATACCAATGTATGAAGTACTTTTAAGCTGGACCTTGAGTAATAAGATTTCATGACATATCTTATTACTCATTCTTATATAATATGCACATTTATATTTTCTTATTACTCAAGTAATTCATATATTCCAACTTGTTTTAATGGAGTCAGAAGTGGATGTCACCTTAAAGATGTTGCATAAACTAACTGACGAGATATTAAATGACATAGCCATGTCATTTGCTATTCAAATGAACCTATTGCATGCTCACCTTAACAAGCTTATGCCTAAAGTATTATTCAAATCTTTTATTCAAAGACCCATATCCCAGGATAAGAAAAACCAAGTGGACCAAGTCAGAATAAAATATCTGTCTAGCTGAATGTATGTCATTTTATGAAATATATGTCATCCATTTATAACTAGGTTATCATTTGTTATATACGTTTTATCATTAGTCATTTATTATTTCTTTCGTTTCCTACTATGTTTTCAAAGAATTTACTCTTTTATTCATGTCTTGTCAAGTCGTTCTGATACGAAAAGATTGTTTAACACGTCATGCAATTATGTTTCTGCTTATATATAAAGTGGACTCTATATATGTAAAGTTTCACTCTATAATTAATCATAATGGATCTAGGCCGACCACGCCGTCTACACAACCACCAGCCAGCAAGGGAGAAACGCCAAACTACGGAGGATGACTTCTTAGGGAGGGTTTTTGATTTCTTTACGAAGCTTAATTCAATTAGCTATCGAAGACATTGGCATTACGATGGCTAATAGTTTTACAACCTTTGAGTTGAATCATCAGAGGAGAGGTTAGATCTAATTGAGGAGAGGTTATCCAGTCTCGAACTATAGATTTGCCTATCTTTTGTAATGTAGTTGTTCAGTAAAATTTGTTGTTCGATTATCACTATTTAGCATTTGTTCATAAAGAGTTTATCATGCTAGAGTCACAAATTAACGTCACTAAAGATAATGAATATTGCACTTCACTCCTATATTTGACTACTAGTTAAGACCTAAAGATTTTAACTTGAACATAAAATCTTGCAGCATCTCTGTTATGACCTCGAAGATCCTTAGTTGAGTGTAAGTTCTATTTATAATAGTTTTCTGGATCTGATTTCTCCCTTGACAAATTTTTGATTTCTTCCGCCGTTGTTGATTGTGGCCTCCTAGAATCATCGGGCGTAGATGATTCTCGAAACCAAATTTTGAACTGACAATGGTATTGTGGGCAATGGTAGAATCTCTTACCTGGTGGTTTAAGCCTCTTCAAATGGGACCATAATCACACTTTTTTACCTCATCTACCCACCCCCCAAAACTACACCCACCAAATTTGTGAACGCATTGACTGAACCAACGGTTAGGGTTGAGGCTGGTACGTGAGAGACGAAGATCACAATTTTTACCGTACCAGCAAACAAGAGAATACATTTTTGGTAGGGAAGTATGTAATGCTTGAGAACTAGAAAGAATTGGATGCAAGGGTGCAGGTTATGTAGTGAGCACTCTATTTATGATGGTGATAATTCACAATAGTAAAATGAAAATGTATTTATAAAAAAATGACAAATACTAATGGAAGGATGACATTGTATTTATGGTGATAGTTAACTGCACTACAATGATACTCTTTGTAAGAACAAATGATAAATTAGCCATTTTAATTCCAGCAACTTCATTCTTATACAGTCGATGTGACAAGTCAATCTTTATTACTTGATAAGACAGCTAACAACTTAGCTTAAAATCAGCTTTGATTACATTTACTACAAACTATCTATCCAAAACTACGTAGTTTCCACCACCCTAAACCATAACCCCTAAACCCCTGCCACGCGTGATTCAAAGTCTCAATGCAAGTCATTCAATTCTCTAAAGTATATAAATCCCTAAACTCTTTTCAGCTATTCTCAACTATTAAAACCCTAAACCCTAAACTCTTTTCAACTTCTCGACTATTCAAGCCCTAAACTCTTTTCAACTTCTCAAGAGATATTGCACTCCCACTCCACTTGATTTAGTCGTATCTCTTCAAGCATCCCTCGAGATTGGTTTGAGGTGGTAGGGATTCAGAAAGATCAGGGTGACGAACGTCTCTAATTTTTTTTAAAATATGCCTAAGAGAGAAGGATGTCTCCGGTGAGAAGGCGCAACTATTGAAAAATATTATGAATAGTTTAAGGAGAAATTAGGAGAGCTCGATGAAATGGATGGCGAACTGGATAAACTTATAAAAAAGAAAAGAGAGCGTTCTGACGAGTTAAAATTCCATATCCACTTCTTGGAAGATCAGGTTTACGCTCTAAAGTTGGACCGGGTTGAACATAAGAAACTGTGGGAGGAGCTAGTTTTTAAGATTAGCTATCCCGAGCAGAAGATCTGGGTTGTGGAACGTGATTTGGAATCCTCGGAACATGATATGGAATCCTGAAGTGTGGAGTTGTGAATATTTATTTTTGTTTTTTTATTTATTTTTAGTTTTTATTAGTTTTTTGTTGTAACAGTTTCCTTTGCATGAACATTTGTTTTGTTTTATTTTGTTTTATTTGCTTTTTCTTTTCAAATAGTAGTTTTTGTATGATATGAGGGAAACAAACAAATGACAGTTCTGCAAGAAAATAATGATATAAGGGAGATAAACAAATGATTAAGTCTCTATGAACAATGATAGTTAAATGATAAACTTAAAAAAATTGATGATAATTTATCAACAGGCAAATAATAAATTCTATGTGAAGAAATAACAGTTCAGTATGCAAATAATGATATAAGGGGAACAATCAAATGATAAATTCTCTCTAAATAAATGATAGTTATATTTAGATAAATGATGATTTTGACATAATTGATGATTATTATCATACAAACAAATGATAAATAGACAAAAACTGCCCCAGTTTAGCATCTTTACAAACGATACATAGAGTACCCAAAATCATCAACTAAACTGATTGTAAAATTTTCATCTGAGGTGACAGGTGGCTCAATGCTTATCGTAAAAGACGGTTCCATTGTCGAACGTGTATTGTCGTCAGATGGGATTGGCAAAAGCTTACAAAAATGAAGATTGTGTCCATTTTTTTGATACCGACTATAAAATCTTAGCTTGGTGACTAGACCAGGTATTTTTCCCTTCTTTTACTTTGCGTGCGAGGACAACCGATACAAACTGTTGGCATAGGAGTACAAACATGTGGATCAATGTTTAAAATTTTCCACTACTCTATTCCTCTGATAGGAATCCATATTGGTTTATAAATAACCTTGTATGTATCATTTGTGAAGTACTCAGAGACTCATGTAGTTGGATCAACATTAGCAAGATTGAGAGTGCGTACTCTATGTTTATAAGGTATCCTCATCGTTTGCCACCAACGATAAGAACAAGTACCATCTTCATTATTTACTGAATCGGTTCTACCATAATTAGTCATCTGAAAATGGTGACGTGATGTACGAACCCTGTAGGTTAGTGAATCTACCACAAACTTTTTGCTCTCACAATGATCTGTAGCCTCTGGCGTTAACCGAGCTTGACTCATTTCAGCTTCCTCCCTATACATGTAGGATATTTATGAATAAATTTTACGTAATTCCTCAATAAACACATGGATAGGGAGATCTATCACTTTCACAATAATGTTATTCCAACTCTCGACATGATTAGTATAAGCCACTCCATATTTGAACAAATGACAAACAATTGAAATCAAATGCCAAATAAGTATAACATGATGATAAATTGAAACATAACAACTGTAAAAGGAATAATAATGAACTGATGACAAATAATGGTAATTTTTTTTTGACAAATAAGTATGTAAATGGAGTAATGATGATTAGTCATGAAATAACAAATGTCAAGTTTATCAATAAAGAATGATAACATACATACTCATTATAATGTATAGATTAAACCATATTTCCTTGAGAATACCTAGTATGTATTGGAGACCCACTAGATCCGTATTTCGGATAAAATTCATGTATTGATATAAATTAGTGTTGGTTAGGGACTCTGCTGCCATCATAAATGCGATCCTCATGCTTTCGAGGGTAGTTTTAATGTTGTTCGACATGTAGATGGCACAAAATGTATGGATTGCAATTAAAAATACGTTGGGTACAGTATTAATAATTCTAGGGTTCCTGTCAAAGATGATGACTAATCGAGTATCATAACCGTGGAAATTAGACCCAAACATCTCCAGGAAGTATGTCCAACTTTCGACAGTCTCCGACTCTGTTACTAAAAATGCAAGTGGAAAATATGATTACTTGAGTCAATGACGATGGCTGTTAGTAGAGTCCCACGATATCTCTATTTCAAAAAAAGTTTTATCAATCACAACAACTCAATTGTTTATAAGTTTTTTTGGGAGGACCAAAATATCAAAAACACCTTGTGAATCTCTTATCCTTACAACTTGTAGTTTGTATGTCAAACACCAAATCTGGGTTAACCAGCCATTCTTCTGCAAAGAAACTTGTAAGTTGTTGGCATGCATGCTTAAAACTGCCTCACATCTAAAATAATTATACTAGATCAAATGAAATTGTGGAACAGTCAAATGATAAATATATCATAGGATAAATGACACAGTGCTTCGAACAAATGGTAATCGATAAAATTATAAACATGATTGTACGAATGATAAGTAATGTGGGAACAAATAATACCTCTGCGTGGGCTTTTTCTATCGCATGCCTGGCAAGATTGTATGTTACATCAATATTGTGATTAATTTGCATATCTTCAATAATTCTGGAAGGTTTATAGTTTGGGTCTTTTCGTAGTTTTCGCTTGATTATAGAAACAACCCATCAACTAGACACTACCTTATACGCGTTCCTACCTTAAGTTTCTACTCTGATGTATATATGCACAAAGTAATATGTACTTACTCTAAATAAGGCAGAACTGAGTAACCTTGTCGTGTAAATCTACCAAGAACAATTATGACCTTTACAATGTACTACAATTTTATATTCGTTACTCAAAGCGTGTACGAGATTGAACTTATTTACAATTGCATAAGCTCTTATGTGATTCTTGAGTACAATCCTATCTTGATATAAATTACCAATGCGCCAAATGTAATGGCCAAATTTTAAAACTCGAACTGGCTTAAAATTAACTCTTACACCAAGATACCTGTGACAAAAACTAATGTAAAGTAAGAAATGATACAGGTAATTTAGCGTAGAAAATCTTTGAATAGGTAAAAAACCATGACCTCGAGCTGAGGATTTAAGTAATAGTAACTTTTATTGCTTGAGGCCGATATCTTATTACAAGTAATCTTTTGAACTTGAAATACTTAATCTTGTAAATAAAAAGTTTTGGTGTTCAGAGAATCAAGAAAATATAGTTTTCTTAGTAATTTTTTATGTATTTTTCTGGTCCTTGTCTCTTCTAGAACTTTTTCTTTATATAGGCCCTCTCCGCAGTTCTTTATCGTGTTGAAGCACGTTCTCCGAACGACATGGATTGTGGCGGTTAATTGAGTAACTATCGAGTTTATGAGAGACAGGTGTCTTTGACTTGTTCATGTTTTTCTATTTGAGCTCGACCCACGTTTTCTATCAGTTCGTGGAATAGGTGTCAATGCTGACTGTTAAAGTTACATGTAAAATGGAGACAACTTAAACTAGAGACAACTCGAATTGGGTTAGATCGAGGGATAAGCCCCTATATTTAACTCTTTACTGAAGTCATAGAGATCCTCTATATATGCAGTAGATTTGAACCAGAAATCTGCGAGATCTTTTACCTGTTCGGGTTGTGACTCAAATCAAAATTCAGCTAAACAAATGAGAAAAATACTTCTTAACATGATACTAATTTGCTAAGAAATGTTAAAATACACAATACCGATGACAAATTTTGTATGTTTATCTAAAGGTTCAGTTTATCCAATGATAGGTTTTGGCTCAATTGAAAGAGGAACATTAGTTAACATATATTTATTTGAAAGATGAACATTAGTTAACATAGGTTTATTTGAGAGATAAACATTTGATTGAGGAATACAAGGTTCATTTGAGAGAGGAACATCAGTAGGGATTGTTTCAAAAGGTTCATTTGATTAAGGAACTTTAGTTAACATAGGTGTAATGGTGAGTTTTTTTGAAGGATAATCTTTACCAATACTTTTCGTAAAGAGGGTACAGTAATAAGCTAAACAAGCAAGATTTTACATGGAAAACTCAGTAAAAGTTGAGAAAACCCACGACCTCAAGGAGGGTTTCAATGTAAAATCCACTATGCTACTAGTTATTTCAAGTTTTTGAGTGATTGTAGAGTTAGGAAGTAAAAATAGTAGGGTTGTGGTCCTGTATAATCTATTCTCTGCCTGTATTTATAGTAGATACAGGCAGTTTACAAAAAGAAAGAAATAGTCTCCTATTCCGGTGGTAGTGGGCAAACTTTGTGGATCTCTAACAGTTTTTTCTTAATCAGGCATAACGGCTGCTTTTAGTAGGTCAAGGACTTATAGTATCTTCTCGAATGACTTATGTCTTTGAGATGCTGTACTGGATATCTTCGACTATGTTATACTGGCTTATCCTTGTCGAATCTGGGAAATATGCTACTATAATCGCCCCATTCCCGACAAAAGTACTTGTGGCTGTGTAGAGAATAAATTGGAATATGAAGAGGTTGCTGAATATTTGAGAAAGTCGTCCATTGTCATTTATGAGGTCAAAACGTAATAAATTGGGTTGTTTCAATTTGGAGAAGTAATTAATGCGGGATATTAAATCTGGTTATTTGAAGGCGGTATAAATAAGTATTTTAAAGAAGGGCTTTGTGGTTGTGGATTGGGAGGATGTCGCCCCAAGTGTTGCATAACGAGCTGTCGAAGGATGAGGACGGTGATCAGCCTGAGGTAAAACTCTATCCCAAACCGACTTTTGGCTATTCTTTAATAGATGTTTTCATGGTATGGAGGGTGGGTGGGTGGGGGGAGGTAAAGTCAGATGATGTTTGCACGCGCGGGATCCGTCGAGTTCACTATGCAGTGCTGAAGGTAATGAAGTTTATCAAATTGGGGAAGAAGGGGTTATTGCTTATAGTGAAGACGAGGATGTGAAGGTTGGTTGGGCATCCAGGGATCTTGTCGAACGCAGAAGGCTTCTTGTAATTTTCTGTTGTGTTTCATCTGTAGAGACAGCTCTGCTTAGAAGTTCCCTGACTTGAGGTTCATTGAGTTTCTTAGGATGTTGTTGCACCTGCGGCCAAAGATAATGCCCGATTCTAGTGAAAAGAAGTAGTAAAGTCATATCCTGGTGAAAAAAAGCACAGAACAATTAGTCCATTAAAGTCGAATGTAAAGAGAGTAGTGTAGTTTGATATAATGCAATCGAAGGAGATAGTTGTCGAATGTAATTTGTAATAGTTTGTTCAAGAAATAAAGTTATTTTCTTTGACTTCCGCTTGTGTAGTTGTTTTTATTTGTTTTTCTTGACGAATATATATATATATAGGGTAAGGATCTAATCAAAATGGGAAATAAACTAAAAAAACAAACGAACTGGAATTGTAAACTATAAACTGTTAATTTTAAACAGTAAAATCAATTACTATTCAGATCATGCAAAACTTAAATAGTAAAAACAGTTACTATTTTGATCATACTAAACTAAAACAAGAAAAATAAGTACTATTCAGATCATAAAAAACTTAATTAGGAAAAACAAGTACTATTTAGATTATAAAAAACTTAAACTAGAAAAATACTTAAAATTCATATCATAGAAGAACTTTGCTGTTCTTTCGACAAGTACGTAGCTAGAGGCTACCCAACGTTTTAAGATGGAGCAACAAATACCGTCTTTCCTCAAAGAGGAATACCTAAGTAGAGCTAAGTATTCAACAGCTGTTGGCTATATCATCCCTCGGAGAAACGAGCACAAAAATACTTGGAACAGACTAATTCAGATGATCAAACAAGCTTAATATACAGATAAAAACATAAACTAGAATTTTATTTAGATAATAGTAGAAGACTTACAAAGGGTGGAAGATGTATAGTGGTAGCTTACAGAGTACAGTAGTAGCTTACAGATGATAGTAGTAGCTCAGAGATAGGAGTACAAACTTAGAACTGAGAACTGAACTTTGAAAACAAGAGTGGAGTGAAAAATATTTGCATACATAAAACTGAGTCTTCTAGCTCCTTATATAGTCGAGGTAAGTGGTTGTCGGGTCCAACAAAGTGGTCGTTGGGTCCTATAAAGTGGTTGGTGGGTCCCACATAGTGGTTGGTGGATCCCACATAATGGTTGGTGGATCCCACATAATGGTTGCTTTTGACTTTCGGAAAAAGGTGATGACGAAGGTATTCTTAGTGCTTTCTTAGTGCGATCTGAGTACTTTTGAGTGCGATCCTTCGGGGAAGTGTTCTACGGGTTCCACAGAGTAAGAACACTGATATTTATAGCTTGTGTCGGCATACAGATGAGAACTGGCTTGTGAATAGTATTTAGCCTTTGTGATCCAGTCCATTCCACCATTTTTGTTCAGGATGAGGAAAAAGATCTAGAGATGTCCCTGGTGTCAATTCCTGATGGGTTTGATAGTAGACAAAAATGGAAGGTTTTTGCTGAGCTAATATTTCGGCTTCTTCTTCCTTTTTGGCACTAACCAGACTGAGGGATACTTGTTGCTGAGTAATGTTTTCTAGAAATTGGCCATTAGAGGGTCTGAATAGTGGGCCAATAATATATAAATAGTTTTCATTGGCATAAATCTGGTGACGAGTGTTCCAAGGCTGGAATATTTTAAAGGTGGCCGGAGCATAGGCTCGGTGGTTGGATTATCCCTATATCTGCGGGAAACAGGATACCGATTAAGCAGGGATTCAAAATAGTAGTTAGGGAAATCAGGAGGATGGGTGATAATATTAATCTAGTGGAGACTGGGGTAATAACATGTCTTTCTGGGTAAATGAAACTTTTCAGGGGAATGGTGCTAATTTCCAGGTAAATACTGTTGTGAGAAAATAGAATGGTTTGAAGGTTGGCAATAGTATGATAGAGAAGAGGGGGAAAACCTCGAAGGTCCTAGAGGCAAGTGACTTCTAATACTGTGATAAAATCATTCTCGAAAAGCCAAAGTTTATCAGGCAGAGGATGGGTACTTTAGATTAGATAGCCTGAACTACCGTAAAAGTTAATAGATTTTAAGGTAGAACCTGGAGGGGGAGCAGCAGAGTAAAATTTTTACTGCGAGCATCCTAGTTGGCAAAGGTTAATTCGGATTTGGGAATGGCTGATAATTCAGGTTGGTGAATAATGTCGGATTGTTTAATCAAACGTTCAGTTTTTACCAAACTGAATGGTTTTAACAAAATTGATTTATCTTTACCAGAAGCCATTTGCTCTAGACTAGTCTTACTGTTTCCCCGTGTAAGATCGGTTATGTCAAACTTAGTGTTGGATTGAGATGTATTATAAGCCAGACTATGCTGCTTAATATTTTCGAATAGAGTATGCAGTTTACTCTGAGGAGTTCTACTAGTTATGTGAGTAGTCTCAGAGTGACGGAAACCTCTAAAGTGATATAGAAGGTTTACAGGATTTCTGAATGAGTGTGCCAAATCTATTCCAGAATTTCGAATAAAATGGTCTAAAGCTGCCTTGTTATGGATAGTAGATTCTGTAGTAACAATTCGGTTATTATTCGGTTGGGACCCATGCAGTAAAATTGTATGGGATTCTGTAGTAGGTAGATTTTCTACCATAATTCTGATGGGGCTGGCACTTTGTTGAAAAGCCCTATTCCTGAAAAAGACTACAAATGATTATGAGTACTGATAAAGTTAAAAGAAATATGATTGCCCTGAAAAGTACCAGTTATTCCGGTTGGTATAATACTATGTAAAGGCATAAGTAGATTTAAAAAAGGAGCACCTAATATAACTTGTTGTAAATTCGTGATGCAAAGAAATACTGAAAGAATATTCTGTTTGTTATTGCAGATATAAACATTTGAGATTTTATATTGGCTGTTCATTCTAGTACCACTAGCAGAGGTAAGAGATTGAGTAGTTTTTTCAAAATACTTGGTAGGGACTAAGCCTTCCTGTATACAGTTTAAATCAGCCCCACTATCTATAAGAGCAATAGCCTGGATAGTGTATTCATGTTAAATAACAAGGGTAATTTGAATATATCATTTGGGGGATGAAATCTTATGAAGAAGATGCAAATGGGAGTCATCTATTTCGTCAACTTGTTGACTAGTAGAGGCATCTGTCTTGATGGATTGCTGGTTTTGTTATTTTATATCATATTTATGGAGAGAAAGTTTGATACTTCTAACTTCAGCTTTTAGATGATTAATCTCCTGATGTAATTCTTGGATGGTAACAGGTTTAGAATTTTTTAGCCTTGGAGAACATCATGGAAATTATAATAATTATTTACTGGGGGTTTAAGTGTTGTACTGGGTTTCGGATTAGCTTGGGTTTGCTGTTGGATCTAGAGATTTAGAATTTGATTTTGAATTTCCGGATCAGTTATCTTTTCAATAACTGATAATAGTTGGCTATGGTTATGGTAAGGTATAGAATTACTATCATACTGGTTTTTGAGTTTTTGACGAACTTTAACAATGAATAATGGTGGGAGGCCATCAATGAATCTGGCTTTCCAATGTTCTGTATTCGCATTACAGCGCTGCATAACCTTGCAGATATAAACATCCTTATACCACTTGGAATGTGTGCGAGATGGACATCTAAGATTTTGTAAGAGTTTTCTATTCCGTTCATGTTTCTGTGGGGAAAGTCCTATAAAATGTAAGAGAATTGTCTGGACAAGGGTATAAACAACATCTTTGACAGGAAATCAATAGGTCCAACCCCCTTTGATTAGATCCAACGGTATAAACGAAATTTTAACATTAAACATTTTTTACAGGGTATAAACTTAATGGATGAAATCAGCAGGTTAATCATATTGAATTCATCCATATGTGATTAGCCACGCATGGCTCTGATACCAATGAAAGGGGGTTGGATCTAATTTTTAGAAACCACAAAATCATTGGTATCAGAGCCATGCGTGGCTAATCACATGGTTCGCGTAGGTATGTTAAGTTTCATATAAGAACTTAGGGATAAGTTACTGCTTATCTTTATTCTTGGTAATAAATATTTTCTCAGTTTACTCCAGTAACAGATGAAAGTATGTTTCCTGTTTATTTTCTATCTCTGGTTGAGATATTTTCTCAGTCTAGGTTGGTGAAAGAATTAGGTATGGTACGTCACCCAAGTCGCGTACGGCGTTGTTGTCTCGGAAGTGGACGTTTAGCCGGTAAATCGTCGACAGACGTGTACCTGAGTCTTTCACTAAGACTATACTGTTTCGACATCTTTGACAGAGAGAAATGACTAGCAGTAGCATATTGACATCTTTTACAACGATTATACTGTTGACACATTTTTATCAGGCATAAAGGATTAGCAGTAACCATACTAACGCTCCTATATAAAATTTACGTATCTATGTGATCCATCCTTCGCATATGGACTTCAGTCCTGGCTCTTTAATTCGCCAGTTTATCAGTAATGAATTCATGACTTCTAGTCATGATGACTTTAGAAAATAGTTTTGGAAAGCTTTTCCAATAGAAACATTACAATTTATTGAAGACATTTACTATCATGAAATGGAACGAAGCCAAGCGATCATGCTCTTTTGTGACTGGTTCGCCACATGGTATCGCTGTCCTCAAGACACTATCAGTACTATAGATGATTTTAATAACAATCATAATCAAATAGAAGAATCTGTTTACTCTCCCTCTGAATCTCTACATTTGAATATAGAGAATATAAGCCCTACCCCTTTTGAAGCTGAAGTATTGGTTCCCTTGACCAAACAGAATACCGTTAATATAACTTCCTTAGATTCTTAGGAAGTTAACATTAAACACTTTAAGACTATTGACCCCCAAGACGATAGTATTAATGTTGACAATCTTAATAGAACCTCTACATCAGAAGTCACTTATGACTATTTTGATAGTAAATCTAAAGAAAACTACATCCAATCCATTGAGCCTAACCCTCAGGCAGTAGAACCATCTTATAAAGATACTTCTAAAAGATCTGACACTCAGGATCATTTATTTACAGAAGAATCTTTTCGGAATCACAATTCCATTAATAGGAAAACTCTTTATCAATGGCCTATCGATGAATTATCTGAACATCCATTTAAAAAATAGAATCTAAAAGGAAAGAAAAATAATAAGTGTTATCACCAGTTTCCTTATTACCACAGACATAGAAAACGCAAGAAGTATAAAGATTAACTGTATAACAGTTCTTCAAACCAGTATGCATGCCGTATCTACAAGAATTCCATACAACAACATAAACTTTAGTCTGGAAAACTATTACCCAGTTTTTTTGACCAAACAATATCAGTCAATCAAATTTACCACTATCATCCTTCTATTACAGAACCACCTAGTGATGAATATTCAGAGTCCATTTTTAACAAAAATTGAAAAGTTATTAATAACATAAATGGCTTACAACTAAATACTCTTACTACTACCCAGAAGGAAATTATATCCATTATGGATACGATTCCTAATTCTAAAAATAGAACTAAAATCCTAAGTATCTATCTCCCACAAATACTCTAGGGTAACCGAATATCAGGTATAAAACAGTCATTTTTGGACATATCTGATAAATCTCTAGAAATCCTCCAACAAATGGAAACTAAAAAACCTACCAATATTCAAAATCTTTGAACATAAATTAATACCTTAAAATCCCAAATTAAACATTTGAAAATCTCTGAACAAATATCAGGTTTTAACATTAACCATTTACTGTATTTTAAGAAGAATAGACAAAAGATCCTATTAGAAAAGACTGGTCATCCTCAAGAAGAAGATAACCTCCATCTAAATCTTATTCAAAAGGTTATTGCCTAGAAATGGTATATCCAAGTTACCATTGTCATTCACAATGAATTTACCATCCAAAATGCTATTGCCCTTGTGGATAGTGGCGCTGACCTTAACTATATCCAAGAAGGATTGGTTCTTACCAAATACATTAAAAAAACTATCCAATCTCTTATCTCTGCTAGTGGTAATACACTACAAATCCATTATAAGCTTCCTGAAGCTTTGATTTGTAACAAAGGTGCTTGTATTCCTTCTACCTTTCTTTTGGTTCGCAACCTTCAACAACAAATCATTGTTGGCACTTTTTTCCTTAGCCTTCTTATGCCTTTACATAAGGTTGATCTGAAAGGGATATGGTGTAATTATCAAGGCCAAGAAATTAGTTTTGAATTGATTAGATGTCCTGAAGTCAGGATAATTAATAAAATTAAAACTATTATTAATTCTAAAATAAACCATATGAATTTTCTACAAGAAGAATGTCATGTCATGGACATTTCTCATAAGCTTCAGTCCTCTGAGGTTAAAACCAAAATTAAGACTATTGGACAACAATTCATTAGTGAAGTCTGTAGCAACATTCCTAATGCTTTCTAGGATCGAAAGCAACATGTTGTCTCCTTAGCATACAAACAAGATTTTGATGAAAATACCCAAATTCCTACTAAAGCTAGGCCTAGTCAAATGAATTTTGAATACCTTATACTCTGTAAAAAACAAATTCAGAATCTTCGTGATAAAAATCTTATCCGTAAGAGTTACTCACTCTGGAGCTGTACAACCTTCTATGCTAACAAGAATGTTGAGAAAGAAAGAGGTGTTCCCAGACTTGTAGTCAACTATAAGCCTCACAACGACTCTCTTAAATGGATTCGTTACCTAATCCTTAATAAAAAAGACCTTTTGAATGCTATTATCTTCTCCAAATTTGACTTAAAATTAAGATATTGGCAAATCCAGATTAGTGAGAAAGATAAATATAAAACTGCCTTTACAGTACCATTTGGCCATTTTAAATGGAATGTCATGCCTTTTGGATTAAAAAAATGCCCCATCCGAATTCCAAAATATTATGAATGATATTTTCATCCCTTATTCTTATTTTTGTAGTGTATATATTGATGATATTATTTAATTTTCTAATACTATCGATCAGCACTTTAAACACCTTAAAATCCTTAAGGATGTTATCCGTCGCAATGGTTTGCTCCTGTCTACCCCTAAAATCAAACTGTTCTAATTAATAGTAAGATTCTTAGGACATAACATTTCAAAAGGGTAAATTATCCCCATTGACAAAAGTATTGAGTTTGCTTCTAAATTTCCAGATAAAATGAAATTAAGGAGAAAACCCAATTACAACGATTTCTTTGTAGTTTCAATTATATTACAGACTATTACCAGAATCTTGCCCAGGATAATGCAATCATATATAATAGACTTACTAAGACTCCTACCCCCTGGACCTCTGAACATACCCAAGCTGTTCAACGTATTAAACTACATGTTAAACAGCTCCCTTGCTTAGGTCTTGCTAATCCTTACTGGCCCAAGATTGTAAAAACTGACGCCTCTGACTTAGGCTTTGGAGGAATATTAAAACAACGAAATCCCTCTTCACAAAACGAAGAATTACTATCAGAACCCAGTTAGAAAACATACTCGGTTTTTCTACCTTAATCTGAATATTATCAAAAGATCTGGTTTCCCCACTTGGTTCCTTAATTGGTGGGAAAAAATGGGACCAGATTTTGATATTTTACCATAAATACTTCAGAATCCCTTTACCCATTGGTATGAATTTCATCCCAAGCTAAAGGGTAAAATTATAACTAATCCACCTATCAGCAGAAATACCTTATGGTATTTTATTAAATTCCAAATCACATGGATCTGGAAATGGGACATCGAAACATGTTTCGATGATCTGAAACTTCCCATTCTCCTACGCACATTCTTTTATAGATGGTGGGATGGGTTTGAAATAAAACGTGTTGTTGCATTAGTCAACAAAACAACTGAAGAATATGTTTTATCTTCTAAAACATAACATCAAAAAACTGTTGATACATTCGTCTCTTCGACTAATGTATTCCAGCTTATACTGGATTTAATTAAGGGTCAATATCCTAATTTAGCCGAAGAGGAACGCCAATTCAAGGTCTTATAAACCTTAAATGACCAGTTTGTAGAAGCCACAACATCACAGGTATCACAAGCGGCTACAACATCACAGGCATCCTAATTACCCGAAGGTAACTCTAGTCAGAAATTTTGCCAACCAGGAGAAAACCAAAACCTCTATACACACGAAGACTTGATCTCTGTAAAATCTTCTGAAGCTACTATGGAAGATTACTGGGACACCATGATAGAAGTCAAAGAACAACAGCTCAAAACTACAGTCAAAGGAAACGCTAAAGCCACGAGCATCAAACACTTCTTCAACAGTAATTTTTAGACTATTATGAATGATAATCACAGCTTCTTCTCTTACACAACAGTAATTCAAAACTCAATAGTAATTCAGCAATCAGTATGCCAACACATGCAGTAACTATCAGCCAGCTCACAACAGTACTTTAGCACTCAGCAGAAACTAGCAGTATCTTAATCTTGTAGGACCCGCAGAACACCTCGCCGAAGAAACGTACTAAGAAAGTACTCAGAACGTGCTCAGCAACACTTAGAAAGTACTAAGAATACCTCCGTCATCACCTTTTTTTGAAAGTCAAAAGCAACCACTATATGGGACCCACTAACCACTTTGTGGGACCGGCCACTATGTGGGACCCATAGACCACTTTGTGGGACCAGAAAACCACTTACCTCAGCTATATAAGAAGTTAGAAGACTCAGTTTTAGATACGCAAATATTTATACTTTCATTTTCTACTCTTGTTTTATAAGTTCTTCAGTTCTCAGTTCTATGTTCTAAGTTTGTACTCCTATCTGTAAACTACCACTGTACTCTGTAAGCTACCACTATACATCTTCCACCCACTGTAAGTCTTCTACTATTATCTAAACAAAGCTCTAAAGTTTGTTTATATAGTTTGTTTATAAGTATTCACAAAGTGCACACATACCCCTGAGGGTGTCTCCATAGGTGAGAGGGCCTGAAAGGGCAACCTCGTAACCTAAGTTTATGCTTTAGTTTGTACATTGGTATATTTAGTTTGTTTAATCATCTGAATTAGTCTATTCTAAATATTCTTACACTCGTTTCTCCGAGGGACGATTTAGCCAATAACTATTGAGTACTCAGCTTTACCTAGGTATTCCTCTTTGAGGAAAGACGGTATCTGTTGCTTCATCTTAAAACAGTTGGGTAGCCTCTGGCTACATACTTGTGGAAGGAACAACAAAGTTCTTCTATGATTTAAATAGTAAGTGTTTTTCTTGTTTAAGCTTTTTATAATCTAAATAGTACTTATTTTTACTATTTAAGTTTTGTATGATCTGAATAGTAGCTGTTTTTTCTGTTTAAAATAAAAGGGGGCTGGATCTAATCTGTAGTGACCTCGATTTTTTAATTCCTAATTATAGCTATTAGTATACTCACCGTTGCAATACTCCGCATATTCCTATTTATTCACACTTCTGCATATTCATTATCTGGATTTACATTCCGCATATATTCCTCATTTACTTCTCCTATCCTTAATGCATCTATTATTGTTCTTAGTGCCAGGTTTGGTGTGGATTCCTTTTTGGTAGAGTTTTGGTGGTTTGATGGTTTTGGCAGTTCGGCGTTTGGGCGTTTCAGTTTAATTGTGTGGTGCGTGATCGGAGAGCGGTTTCTATATCCGAAAGGGGTTTTCCACTTCTCTCCTCCGCATGGGTCATAGTGTTTTTGATTCTGGACGTTTCTGGCATTTCTAATTTTTATTCTGGGGTAGAGAAATAGGGATTAGCTACCCTTGGTTTCTCAGCGCCTATCAGACCATCGTCGGACTCTTTCCATCCATTTTATTCCTTTCGGTTAAGTTTCTGGCCGTTAGATTCATTTTCAGGGTTTTAGAAGTTCTGGTGGCCGTTCAGCGGTAGAGGTGGTGTTAGACCATGGGAACCCTTTGTGGTGGTTGTTTGGGTGGTTCCAGTCTTCTGGGGGTCTTGGTGTTATGTGTGTGGTTCAGGAGGACCTCAGAGTAGATTTCCTAAATTGTCGTTCAAACGAGTTTCCTAGTCTTTCGAATGAATCTTTGTGTTTTCTGATCATTTTCTGCGTCTTTTGTACGTTTTGGCCATTGGACACAATTGTCGTTCGAACGAGATTAATTATCGTTCGAACGAGTTGACTAACCTCCTGGAATTTGGCCCAAGACCTCTTAGTCGTTCGAACGACTTTCAAACTTATTCGAATGACTTTCGTTTGTTTCGACTACTTAAGTTTTTTTTCCTCATTTCTTTTGGTCGGTTTTTCTGTGAGGCGCTGCTTAGGATGATTTGAGAGAGAGGGAGAAAGTTTTAGTGAGAGGACTCTTCACCCCCAATCATCTCCTCTCCTCCATTCATTATCTCCTCATCTTCATCATTATCCTCTTCTCTCCCTAACCTAATCCCCTCACCGCAATACTCTTCACCCAATCTTCCCCATCGCTCGCGGATCCTTGCCGAGCTTTGCCGCGATCATCTCTCCTATCCTCGGTAAGTGATTCTTGTTTTCCTTCTGTCAATTTTGCTTGATTTGGAGTAGGTTGATTTCTAGGATTTAGGCTTTATTGTCGTTTCCTTAATTGTTTGGTGGATTGTTGTTCTCAGTCATTGCGTTAGGTTATTCAAGCGTTTCGTGGTCGTTCTGTGGATTCCGGGTTAGGTTTCCGAGTTAGATTTTCCGCTGGACTTGGATTATTATCAGGCGAGTTTATATTCTAACATTACTGAGTTTCTTTACTACTTCTGAGTATTGTTTTTAAGAGTAGTATTAAACTTAGAGATGGGTTGTGTTTAACTATAGTTTAATTTAGAAATTATTCTGTTAGAATTGTTAACCTGTAGTTAGGGTGATAACTTGATTCTGGAGTTGGTTTTGGTTCGTATAGAACCTGGATTAGTTAGTGGTGGTTGGGTTGTAATTGATTCTGGAGTTGGTTTTGGCTTATATGAGACCTGAGATTAGTTGGCGGTGGTTGGGCTAGCGTTCCCGTGGGTTGCCCAGGAATGCCCCCTCCAGCCTTAAGAGATTATTGGTTTGGATGTAGGCGACAGTTTGGTTACTGTTTCGGCTATGCAGAGTCAGTGCAACAGAGTCCCTATCGGTCCTGTTTGGGTTGCCAGGTTAGCGGCAACTGTGTTGTGCTTGGGCACCGATTATACATAATAACTTAACGTATTTTTTCACAACTTATTGAGATTGGATACACAAACACTCCGCTTCGGTTGACCTGCGACGGGATCCAAGGAGTCCGCGAGATCGGGTTAAAATACATTGGTGTGATTGGGAAAGACACTATCATACCTAGTAAAACCACCGCGGAGTGTGGATTGGTATGAGACAGAGTTCTGGGGATCCCAAACTTAGTCTCGTTGAGGTTGAAATTCCTTGAAATGTTTTGGACATGATGCTCCACGGGTTTGATCCACCCATCCACTATGATCAAGTGCGACCATCCTAGCTTTGTCGAGCTTAAACAAATCGTACCAGTGTATCCCTTTACCGAATCTCTTTAAGATAGCTTTAGACGTTAGCTTCATCATTTTAGTATTAGGGGATATTTATGGGAATATCCCCGCTCATCATATCATATCATTGCATCTAGGATAAGTATAGGATAATCCTAGTCATCACTTCAAGTCATAGCATTGCATATCAAATCATCATCTCCTCATCTCATATTCTTAACTCTATTCCCTTTCCGAATCCACTCCACTCTCTCTCCGCATTAACTCTATCCTCCATTCTCTTATCAACTCAATCCTCCTTTCCATATTGATTACTTATTTCATTGATGGTTATTGATTATATTGTTAGAATTGCTTAGTTACTTATTCTTTATCACACTCGTCTCTACTCTATTTTCGGTACCTGTTATTAGTAAGTTATTTAGTTCTGTTAGATTAGTGAGCTCGTTGTTTGCTCACTCTCGTATTTAAATATTTTCAGAGGTTGACTAGCTTGGACTGCCGCGTGGGTAGCCGGTCCAGAGATAGATTTTGCCGCTGCAGATTTCCTTTAGTTCCAGATTCTGTAGGTATTCTCAGCATATGTAGCTGAGCTTGTATTCGAGATATTGTATCGCATTTTGACATGATATGTGTATATATATGTCTTTTGCTTCTGCATTATATTATTATATTGTTGTATCACAATTTCTTTACTCTGATGATTATTACTATATGTGAATAGCCGAGCCAGAATTTGTCTACGGCTTGGCTATTTGTGGGGTCGAATCTTTGGATTCCCCGACCTGCACTACTTAGAGTCTAGTAATTGGTTAAGTTACCGATTACTGAATTTTGGGGCGTGACATAATCAAAACGCCTAATAAACTAAAAATAAACAAGCTGTGATTTTAAACTATAAACAGTTAATTTTAAACAGTAAAAACAGTTACTATTCAAATCACACAAAACTTAAATAGTAAAAGCACTTACTATTTAGATCATACAAAACTAAAACAAGAAAAACAAGTACTATTCAGATTATAAAAAACTTAAATAGGAAAAACAAGTACTATTTAGATTATAAAAAACTTAAACAAGAAAAATACTTACAATTCAGATCATAGAAGAACTTTGCTGTCCTTTCTACAAGTATGTAGCCAGAGGCTACCCAACTATTTTAAGATGGAGCAACAGATACCATCTTTCCTCAAAGAGGAATACCTAGGTAGAACTGAGTACTCAACAGTTGTTGGCTAGATTGTCACTCGAAGAGACAAGCCCAAGAATACTTGGAACAAACTAATTCAGATGATCAAACAAGCTTAACATACAGATAAAAATATAAACTAGAATTTTATTTAGATAATAGTAGAAGACTTACAGAGGGTGGAAGATGTACAGTGGTAGCTTACAGAGTACAGTAGTTGCTTACAGATGACAGTGGTAGCTTAGAGATAGGAGTACAAACTTAGAATTGATAACTGAACTTTGAAAGCATGAGTGGAGTAAAAAATATTTGCATACATGAAACTGAGTCTTCTAGCTCCTTATATAGTCAAGGTAAGTGGTTGTCGGTTTCACAAAGTGGTCGTTGGGTCCCATAAAGTGGTCTTCTGGTCCCATAAAGTGGCTTTTTGGTCCCACATAGTGGTTACTTTTAACTTTCGGAAAAAGGTGGCGACGGAGGTATTCTTAGTGCTTTCTTAGTGCGATCTGAGTGCTTTCTGAGTGCGATCCTTCAGCAAAGTATTCTGTGGATTCCACAGAGTAAGGACACTGATATTTATTGCTTGTGTCGACATACTGATGAGAACTGGCTTATGAATTGTATTTAGCCTTTGAGATCCAGTCCATTCCACCATTTTGTTCAGGATGAAGAAAAGGATCTGGAGATGTCCCCGGTGTCAATTCTTGATGGGTTTTATAGAAGACAAAATGGGAGGTTTTTGCTGAGCTAATATTTCAGCTTCTTCTTCCTGTTTGGCACTAACCAGACTAAGGGGTACTTGTTGCTGAGTAATATTTTATAGAAATTGGCCTTAGAGGGCCTGAATAATGGGCCAATAATACATAAATAGTTTCCTTTGGCATAAATCTGGTGACGGGTGTTCCAAGGTTGGAACATTTTAAAGGTGGCCAGAGCATAGGCTCGACTGGTTGGATTATCCCTGTATCTGCAGGAAGCAGGATACCGACTGAGCAAAGATTCAGGATAATTGTTAGGGAAATCAAGAGGATGGGTGACAATATTAATCTAGTAGAGACTGGGGTAATAATATGTCTTACTGGGTAAATGAACCCATTCAGAAGGAATGGTGTTAATATTCAAGTAGATACTGTTGCGAGAAAATTAATGGTTTGAAGGTTGGCAACAGTATGATAGAGATGAGAGGGAAAACCACGAAGGTCCTGGAGGCAAGTGACTTATAATACTGTGATAAAACCATTCTCGAAAAGCCAAAGTTTATCAGGCTGAGGATGGGTACTTCAGATTTGATAGCCTGGACTACCGTAAAAGTTAATAGATTTTAAGGTAGAACCTGGATGGGGAGCAGTAGAGTAAATTTTTTTACTACGAACATCCCAGTTGGCCAAGGTTAATTCGGATTTAGGAGTGGCTGATAATTTAAGGTGGTGAATGATGTCAGATTGTTTAATCAAACATTCAGTTTTTACCAAACTGACAGGTTTTATCGGATTTGATTTGTCTTTACCAGGTGCCGTTTTCTCTGGACTAGTCTTACTGTTTCCCCGTGTAAGATCGGTTATGTCAAACTTAGTGTTGGAGTGAGATGTATTATAAGCCAGACTATGCTGCCTAATATTTTCGGATCGAGTATGCAGTTTTCTCTGAAGATTTCTACTAGTTGTGTGAGATGTCTCAGAGTGACGGATACCTCTAAAATGATATAGAGGGTTTACTGGATTTCTGAATGAGTGTGTCAAATCTTTTTCCAGAATTTTGGATAAAATGGGCTAAAGCTGCCTTGTTATGTTTAGTAGATTATGTAGTAACAATTCGGTTATTATTCAGTTGGGATCCATGCAGTAAAACTGTATGGGATTCTGTAGTAGGTAGATTTTCTACCATAATTTTGATGAGGCTGACACTTAGTTGTCAAACCCCTATTCCTGAAAAGGACTGTAAGTGATTATGAGTACTGATAAAGTTAAAAGAAATATGATAGTCCTGAAAAGTACCAGTTATGCCAGTTGGTGTAATACTATGTAAAGGCATAAGTAGATTTAAAAAAGGAGCACCTAATATAACTTGTTGTAAATTCCTGATGCAAAGAAATACTGAAAGAATATTCTGGTTGTTATTACAGATATAAACATTTGAGATTTTATATTGGCTATTCATTCTAGTACCACTAGCAGAGGTAAGAGATTGAGTAGTTTTTTCAAAATACTTGGTAGGGACTAAGCCTTCCTGTATACAGTTTAAATCAGCCCCACTATCTATAAGAGCAATAGCCTGGATAGTGTATTCATGTTGAATAACAAGGGTAATTTGAATATATCATTTGGGGGATGACATCTTATGAAGAAGATGCAAATGGGAGTCATCTATTTCGTCAACTTGTTGACTAGTAGAGGCATCTGTCTTGATGGATTGCTGGTTTTGTTATTTTATATCATATTTATGGAGAGAAAGTTTGATACTTCTAACTTCAGTTTTTAGATGATTAATCTCCTGATGTAATTCTTGGATGGTAACAGGTTTAGAATTTTCTAGCCTTGGAGAACATCATGGAAATTATAATAATTATTTACTGGGGGTTTAAGTGTTGTACTGGGTTTCGGATTAGCTTGGGTTTGCTGTTGGATCTAGAGATTTAGAATTTGATTTTGAATTTCCGGATCAGTTATCTTTTCAATAACTGATAATAGTTGGCTATGGTTATGGTAAGGTATAAAATTACCATCGTACTGGTTTTTGAGTTTTTGACAAACTTTAGCAGCGAATAATGGTGGGAGGCCATCAATGAATCTGGCTTTCCAATGTTCTGTATTCGCATTACTGCGCTGCATAACCTTGCAGATATAAACATCCTTATACCACTTGGAATGTGTTCGAGATGGACATCTAAGATTTGGCAAGAGTTTACTATTCCATTCATGTCTCTGTGGGGAAAGTCCTGCAAAATATAAGAGAATATTCTGGACAAGGGTATAAACAACCTCTTTGACAGGATTTGTACTAGTGCATTCCCTTTTTATAGCTCCAAAAATTTATACTATTTTCTCCTGGGTGATAACATTGTCTCACCAGCCTTTAATGGCCCATGTGAAACCGTTGGCATTAAATTTAGTAACACTGTCATCTTTACTGCCCACAGTTTTGCAGATACATGCATACATAAGCATTTTATGGATAATTTCATAAATTTGATATTCAGATAAACCATCAATATTCCATTCATAAATGGTATGTCCATTATAAGACATCTGGTTTTGAAGAAAATCATCTTCAAATAAAAGATCCTGTGGGGAAGGTCTTTTGTAATATGTTCTTAACTGGGATGGTTCATATTCAATTTTATGAAGACTGGCTTCAGCTGTTTGAATGAAACTTTTGGATTGGTCATCAAAGGTTGCTTCTGATGTAGAGGTTTGATCCAGAGTATTAACACTAAGCCTTTTAAGCCTTTCAACCAAAAGATTAACAAACTTAGAATCCTGGAAGTTTGAAAGCTTAAAGTCTTTTACTTCACATATAGGTTTAATATCAGCATGATGTATACTAGACGATGTCTTGTCTTCATCAATATCGATAGTACTTGGACGTTGGATATGATCTTTGATGCGATTCAACTTATTTTCGATTGTTTGGAGAGTAACATTAGTCCAATTGTTATGTTTGATGATGAGATTAACATCAGCTAGTGGATTGGTAGGGTAAGCAAAAGCATTTGCCTCCAAAGCTTTGGAGTTAGGATTTCCCTGATTAACTAGAGAGATTAAGGAGGAGGGTGGACAGATTGGACTTCTAAGCCGTCTGCTTTAGCCCATGTCTTTGTAAAATCCTCTATATTACTGATAATGTATTGAGGACAAGAATACCATGTGATGAACCAGTCATAAAAGAAAATGATCTTTTGGCTGTATTCAATCTCATGATAGTAAATATCTTCAATGAGTTGTAATTTTTTTTCGGTAAAATTTTGGTAATACCATCTTCGGAATATATCATGACTGGAAGTCATGAATTCGTTACAGATAAACTGGCGAATAATAGAGTTAGGGCTTAAATCCATAAAGATTTTTAAAGATAGAAGCTTGCCTCTGATATAGAGGATGTAGGTTGGTCTACTTCGGATCTGGAACTGGTAGTGGGATCATAATAGACTTCATGAGGGATCTTTTGGTCAGAGAGTCTAATGCCCTTGATGATTGGCTCAGATGTGGAATGTCTAGAAACTGAAGGTCGGGTAGACGGATAGGAACCATGATAGGAAATTTCTTCCTCATTTGTTAGCTGCCTACAAGATTTGCTCTTGTGAAGGGATAGTCTGATTGGATGGGAGGCAAAGGTTACCTCAACGTCTCCATCTGAGGTTGGGGTAATTTAGCTAACTTGGCTATTAAATCTAGGCCTAAGGACTACAGCTTGAGGTAAAACCCATTCAGTAGGAATGTTAATTTAATTTTAATTTATAAGTCTGTTAACTGCAATATTAGTAGTCAAACAGTTACTTTGAACTGCTACAATTTTTCCTGGTTTACTTTTCAGAATCACCCGAGGGCATAAGGTGTTCATAACCTTATAGTGAATTATGTAGATAACGGCTATAACTTCAGCTCTAGGGATAAAATCATAACCCTGAGTCTGGATTCGAAGACTAAGAGAATCAAAAAAAGACTTATCTATAAAGGACAAGGTTAAGCTGAGATAGACATCGAAATAGGCTGGTCCATGACAGAGGCTAGTTTGAACTATTCCCATAAGGGATAATTTGAATTCTCGACTTCGCTCATCTCTGAGATAAACAAGTATGCTATAATTAATCCCTAGGAGGGTTAGAGGTTTGAATATAATTTGAATGCATCCTAAATGCAGATAGTGATATCTTTTTAGATACCTCTCAATGTCATTGAGATTAAGAAGTTTCAAGATATGACTTTCACTGTCAAGAGCTATGGATTGCTCAATAATCTTGATATTATTTTGACTAATGAAATTGAACATGCCTTGTTTATATATCGATTTGGACTTAATAGCTGGTATAATCCATTGATTCAGTTGTTGGGTTTCTTTAAACCCTATGAGTTCAGAATTTTTTTATAGATGATTGGTCCTCGTGGGACCTATTAATTTCATCCATATGTGAAGGATGGATTGAATAGATATGTAAATCCCATATAGAAACCTTAGTATGGTCACTACTAATCTTTAATGCCTGATAAAAATATATAAATAGTATAATTTTAGTAAAAGATGTTAGTATGGTTACTGTTGGTCTTTTCTCTCTGTCAAAGATATTAAAATAGTATAGTCTTAATGAAAGACTCAGGTACACGTCTGTCAATGATTTACTGGCTAAACGTCCACTTCTAGGAGAACAACGCCGTACACGACTTGGGTGACGTACCATAACTAATTCTCTCACCAGGCTAAACTGAGAAAATATCTCAACTAGAGATAGAAGATAAACAAGAAACATACTTTCGTCTGTTACTGGACTAAACTGAGAAAACATTTATTACCAAGAACAAAGATAAGTAGTAACTTATACCTAAGTTCTTATATGAAACTTATCATACCTACGCGAACCATGTGATTAACGACACATGGCTCTGATACCAATGTGGGACCGACCACTTTGCGTATATAAAATTGAGTCTTCTTGCTCCTTATATAGCCGAGGTAAGTGGTTGTCAGGTCCCACAAAGTGGTCGTTGGGACTCACAAAGTTGTTTTCTGGTCCCACAAAGTGGTTTTCTGGTCCTACATATATATGTATTTTTGAGTCAAAGTAAAATGTGAGTAAAGAGATTGCTGGGTGAATTAAACAACTCGATGTATGGCTGATTGAGTGGGTAGGAACAATTTTGAGGTTGATTGATTTGACTATTGGAAATGTAAAGTTGACTTGGAAATGTAAGGGTGATTGACTTGACTGTCGGTATAATAAATGTTCTTTGTGTTGACGTGGACCGTGGTGGGTTATAAATATCCTTTGTTTTTGTAAAGGTGAGAGTTGTGAGTTTAAGAAATGGTGAAGACGAGATCTCAGGTGCGTAATAAGGTGTATAATCATGTTCAAGCAAAGTATTGGGTATTGTACAATCTGTATTTTGGTGATCGAAATGCTAATATCCACCTGGAAGATCCTGTGGAACCGAACTATGAAGGTATAAGCGAGGCAGAGTCGAACGATGCTTAAAAGGATTTTTAGTTTTGATGCCAATTACATTATTAGAGTCCTCTAGAACGTGTAAGTTATATGTCGACTGGTGCAAAGATGTTGATTAGGAAAGAAGACGATGCTGTAGTTAGGAGTTTGTAATTAAAATTTGTAGAAGAAGAATATGTAATGGTTGAATTGTAGTTGAAATAAAATGTGGCTATAATTTGATGTCAGAATGCAGTTGTTGATATTTTGTTTTTTTGAAATTGTTATCGAATAAATTGTGACTTGTTAAAATTGTGGTATATAGTAATGTGTTGTTCGTTCTATTTGAAAGTCGAATGAGTTTGAAAATTGATCGGATTTATGAGATTTGCCGTAGATATAGGGATTTGTGAAAAAGGTAAAAATGTGTAGATGTAGTGAAAGGATTAAAGTTGGCGAGGTGTGGTCCTATAGGTAAAATTTTGAAGTAGAGGGAAGACGATGTACATCTTTTGTATGATAAGATAGGTTGTGCTTTGTTGAGTATAAACGTGTTTGATGAAATTCTTTGAGATATGGAGGGATTGGAGCAACAATGTAGGGGTCTGTTAGTTTTGAGAAGGCGGATAGTCAAAGACTTCGAGAAAAGACGTGTAAGACGTTATGGTCAATTACTTGAATGGTCATAAAGCGGTACGATGAATAGTCGCGTGGGATCTATAAATAGTGCGGAGGTAGGCGACTATTCACATTTTGTAAACTTGGAAAAAACTCTTTCAAATGCGAATGACTTGTGCTTGTCTTTTGATTTTGGAAACAATTGGGAAGGAGGAGATCAACGTTCTAATTACGAGAGCAAAACGGGTGAAAAAGAGGGATACAGAAGCATCGCAAACAAGGTCAGTAATTTTGTTTTTTTTGTTGTTGTTTTGCGATTGATTGAGTACTTAAATCTATAGAGATAAGTATTATAAAGTATTTGTAGAATAAATTGGAATGAGTGTAGATGGATTGGGAGGTAGGGAAGATTTAACTGTGCTACGCTTTGATTAGAAAATCATGATAGTGATCGCTGTAGGTTGATTTTATGTTGGCAATGGAGTCGTAATGGTAAATAAATGGATTTGGGTACGAGAGACTCGCGTAATCGGTGGGGAGGGGTGGAGAGAGTATGGTTGGTGGCGCTGTGAGGACGGCGCAACTGTAAGGGATTTGTTGGGAATTTTATTTCTGAAATTGGTTTGATTTGGCCGGAATTTGTGTCGGAGAAAGTGATATCCGTATTTCGAATGAGAGTGGTTTTGGCGGGAACAGGTAAAGTATCTTCGAGAACTAGCAAGATTCCTGAAATTTGACCAAAATTAAAATTAATATAGTAATCGATGGTAATACTTAGTAAAAAAGTAAGTCAAATTGCATCGAGAACTGAATGTAGCAAGATTTAGCTGTAAGTAGCAATAGCAGTTGTAATGCTAATAATATGTGAATGATGTGTTGGAAAGTAATCTCGACAACTATATGAATATGAGCATTTGAACCTATGAACATATATATGTATCAAATATGATAGATACTAACTGTTGTAAAAAAAATGGAATCTGATTTTTAGGTTCATAAAAATGGCTGAATCAACTCAAATCGATGATAAAGATATATATGAGAACCTTCAAGATGTAGAGCCCCTGATGATTGATGTAACTTCATGTGTTTAACAGTTGAGAGGTAGATATAGGGTGGGGTCTAGTAGTGCAGGTTTAGTGGTGTTGATCAGTTTAGGGTGACACCAAGAATTATCGAATTGTCGGAGGAGGAAACTACCGAGACAGATATGGATCACGAGCCACATGCTTGTGATCGGGAAGGTAGTGGGGGCGCGGAAGACAATGTGAAGGAAGGTGAGGAAGCCTGTTATGGCGAAGGTCCAGAAACAAATGAGATTTTGATTTTTAAAAAGAAGTACGGTATTCTTGGAGATATTAGGTTAGAGGAGTACCAGTATGATATGACTGACCAAGAGGTACCTTTAGATGGGATTCTCGTGGATCGATAACAAATTAAAAAGAGGTTAAAGCTTCTTCTTCAAGCTGATCAGAAGAGGTTAATGAATTTCTTTGATGTGGCCCCGGGGTAGTTTAACCTAAATTCATATGATTTGTTCCATGTATGTAGGGTATTAAATGGTTGGTTAAAATCAATGGGGGAAGAATTGATTACAGTAGACGATCTGTGTGTGTATTACACACTCAAAATGAGCCCGAAGAAATTAGGCTATTGGTACTTGGTGAGGTTTTTGAAGAGGCCGATGTTTTATGATATGGCTTAGACTGGAGGCCGATATACTGATGAAAGTCTACTTGTGTCTGGGAACTATGAGTTCGACAAAAAAAATCTCGGGGAGCCATTAAAAAGAAAAACATTCCGTCTAGGTGTGTGGTTAGGTAACGTAAATGTGTAAGTTTGCTTTTGATTGTGATTGATATCTGTGTGTAATACAACTTTTGTTTTTGTATTTGCTGCTTTGAAGGAAGTCGATAGGAAATTTGAAGTAGAAGAAGAATTGTACAAGATCAGGAAGGGTGTCTTTGGTAGGATCGATAATCTGGTCATCGACCAAGATCGTGTGAGTACCCTTTTCTAAGAGGTCAGGATAAAGAGGTCGAGGACAAAAGGTTATAAAGTTTCTGTCATCAACGGTAAGATGTCGGCGAAGAATAAGAGGCCTGCAGAGGCTAGTCTACCATTGGAAAATCCTTCCTTGGCGGGGTACACGACTGATACGGAGATAGATGTGATGCTTGTTAAGACATTGGGGTAGAGTAAGAATAAAAGGGCAACGAGCAAAGTTGTTACGCCTTTACTTCCTCCCAAGTGGAGTACTCGTCAAACAACAAATGAGAAGGAGGTGAAGGTTGATGCACCTGTTGCTATGTTGGATGGGCGGCCTCCACGAGGTTCGACGAGTACGGCCCGGAAGAAAAGTTTGAAAACCCTGAAGAATAAATTTATCGAAGAAAATAAAGCTGAAGTCCAGAAGATAATGGATGCTTATGTCTCTGGGGCGGATGCGTTGAAGGCAGAAGTGGATGATTGTTTGGTTGGGGCGGAGAATTTGATTATGTTTCTGAGCGAGGGCCACCGAAATATGTCGAAGGTGAGAATTTTTACAGCTTTGCTTCGATTAAAGAAACTGGTATACTATTCAAATACTCAATTTTTGAATGTAATATAGATTAATAAGTTGTTGACGGAGGCTAAAGATTGTATTGTGGGTAGTAATGACCTTGCGAATCAAGTTCTGGTGTGCAAAAATATCAAGAAAGAGTTGACGAAGGATAAATAAGCCTTGATTGAGGAGAAGAAGGATTTGAATGCTATTCTGAATATGTACAAGCTGGAAGCTTGAAAGGGAAAAGATGTTGTGCTGCGCAAGGCAAAGAAAATCTGCGAGAAGGAAAAAGAGGAGGCTTTGGCAATACTGAGAATGAATTTTGAGAAGGATATAAGGGAACAGATTGCTGATGCGCATAAGGCGATGGAGTTGGAGCTTGGAAGGTGCTGGAGGAGGTGAGAGCTGAATTAATAGCGGATAAGTTAAAGGTATGCAAGGATGTGATGGCCTATTATCGAGGGCAGTACCAGGCGTTGGAGGTGAGGAAGGAATATTATATGGAGTTGGTTAGTTCTGGTGGTGTTGTTTTCGATGATTATGAGGTAGACAAAGATGTTCTAGAGACTCCTGAAGTGCCTGCTGGGATGGAAGTTGTCAATGATTTGGTGATGATGGAGTCTGATGGGTTGCGTTCTGATGAGTTAGCAATGGTGTTTACTCCTGAGGGGATGGTGAAAGTCGATAAAGAAGTGGCTTCGCCTGCAGTTTAAAGTTATGTACAAACAATTGTTGTTAACAATATTGTAAAAATGGTCGATGGGACCGAGACAATTTTTAAATATGTGATGTTATGTGAATGATGAATTTTTGTGAAGGAAGTGTGTTAAATAGTTAACGTATTTTTGTTAAAAATATGCTAAGTGGTAAATGTCGACAATGACAATAATTTTGGAATGTGAGTATAATTTGTAGCAGATAAGTAATGAATGCATGTGTGCGTGATAAGAAAGATGACCATGAAATGGCAAGTTATGTGAAGGAGTACTAGATGTGTGTCCTCAGTAGGATATCTGGATTTAAATTTGAAAAGAATAAAATATGTTATATTTTGTTCAATAAGTAAGGAATGCGAAGTATAGTATCCTGTATTTGGATAATGTTCGCATAAAATGAGGATTTATATTTGATGCATACTTATCAAGTATGGATCGAGATCAAGTAAAGTTGATTGATTATCGGATGCATACTTGGCAAGTATGGATCGAGATCAAGTAAAGATGATTGATTGTCTGATGCATACTTGTCAAGTATGGATCGAGATCAAGTAAAGATGAATGATTGTCAGATGCATACTTGGCAAGTATGGATCAAGATCAAGTAAAGATTATTGATTGTCTGATGCATACTTGGAAAGTATGGATTGAGATCAAGTAAAGATGATTGATTGTCTGATGCATACTTGTCAAGTATGGATCAAGATCAAGTAAAGATGAGTGATTGTCGAATGCATACTTGGCAAGTATGGATCGAGATCAAATAAAGATGATTGATTGTCAGATGCATACTTGTCAAGTATGGACAAGTAAAGATGATTGATTGTCTGATGCATACTTGCCAAGTATGGATTGAGATTAATTAAAGACAAAAAGATGTAAGTGATAGTAAAGATATTTTGATTGAAACGAATGATAATTGTTACAGTTGTTATCTATAAATCATTTTCAATTGAGCTGTGTTCCATGGATATTCAAGTTGGATCTCGTCTTCCGTCATCAGCCAGTAAGTCTCGTTCTCAGTTTTATCAAAGACTAAGGTCCTTCCCAATTTTCAGATAGTTTCCCATAATTTTTAGGTCGAGTACTATCTTGGATTCGTCGAAGGACAGGTCGCCAATGCCAAACTTTCTTGTTCAAAATTTTTTGTTATAGGCTTTCTTCAGTGTGTCATGGTACCATCCCAAATTTTCTATCACTCTTCTCGGGTTTCTTTGATCCAATTGAGGATGGAAAGGAGACCCAGCTCGTTCTCTTCATCAGAAATTTTTCTTCGGTTACTGAGCATATCGAGGTCTAAGGGTATTACTTCTTCAGTACCAAAGGCTATCATGAATGGAGTACAACTAGTGGAAGTTCAAGGAGTAGTCCGGTAAACCCAGAGAACGTTGAGTAGTTCATCGGCCCATCTTCCTTTTTTTTATCGAGGCATTTGCAAAGGCCTGATTTAATACTTTTGTTGATGGCTTCAGCCTGTCCATTACCTTGAGGGTAGTATGGTGTTAAAGTTGAAAGCTAAATTTGGTATTTGTGGAGGAAAGCGAGGACTTTAGTGCTGATGAATTGCTTGCCGTTGTCCAAACTTATTATTTGTGGACAGCCAAATCTGGTAATTATGTACTCCCGCAGGAACTTGATTACTTCGTTTTCATCTGTGAAACATAGAGGGACTGCTTCAGCCTAATTTGTGAAGTAATCTATGACTACAAGAATGAATTTTTGGTTTCCCGAAGCTGGGTGGAAATGTCCAATGATATCAATTCCCCATCTTTTAAAGGGCCATAAGACATTACTGATGTGTAAGTCAAGTACTGGGCTTTTAATGTCTTGAGCATGGATTTAGCACTTGTAGCATTTTCGTACAAAATCTTCATAGTCTTGTCTCATCTTCGGCAAATATACTCTTTGTGTGAACGTTCGTTGGGCTAATGATCTTCCCGTAATATGGTCTCCACATATACCTTCATGAAGTTCTTTGATTTTGATGTAAGCTTATTTTTTAGAGATGCATTCTATTACAGGTCCTCCTCATGTGATGCGGTATAAGATCTTATCTTGAACTATGAATCTAGGGCATTTTGCAAAGAGGGAACGGGCTTTTTCTTTATTACTCGGGAGGATGTTAGAGTTGAGGTATGCATAGAACGGTATTCACCAGTCTTCAGGGTCTTTATCGGCTGCAATAGTGATAGTCATCGCTGACTTTAGATGGAGACTCGAGTGTTCAATGATTTTGATATCTAAAGATTGTTTTTTACTATCTCCTAGCATGGCAGCGATGTAGGCTAATGCGTCAGCGTGGCGGTTTTCTTGTCAAGGTAGGCATAAGATCAATATATTTTTGAATTTGTTTATTTTTCTTTGACTATGGCAGCATAATCAACCATTTTTCGTGATGTGCAGAACATTTTCTTGTAAGGATTGGCCACGAGTAAAGAATAAACATAAATTGCTATTTCTTCTGCGCCAAGTTTGAGTGCAAGAATGAGTCCGTAGAGGATACCTTCGTATTTAGTTTCGTTGTTCGCTGCATAGAAATCTAGTTTAATAGCTTTCTCAATCCGATGATTAGAAGGTGTAATGAGGACGATGCCAATTCCTGATCCCCGTGGTCCGGCTGATCCGTCTGTAAAGAGTCGCCATCCTGTATTTTGTGACCATGCATCTGGCTCAGCAATTGAGTCATCTGTGAAGATTTCTTCTCGTTCTTCTGAATCAGGATCTTCGACGGGAAAGTGTACTAAGAAATTAACAATTGCTTCTCCCTTGATAGATATTTGGGGTTCGAAAGAGATGTCATATTCACCCAGGAAAACAGACCATTGTTGGACTTTTGAGATTTTTCTTTTTTGGAGAGTACTAGTTTGAGGTGATATTTAGTAATGACTTTGATGAGATGAGCTTGGAAGTATGGTCAAAGTTTTTGAGGGCTGTAGACCAAGGCGAACAGTATTTTTTTTTTTGTTGTTGTTGTTGTATATCATTTTTCAGCAGCCATAAGGGTCTTGCTGATGAAGTAGATTAGTTTTTCTGCTAATTCATCTTCTCGAATGTGGACGGAGCAAATAGAGTCATCAGTTATGGATAAGTACATTGTTAGCATTTTGCCATCAGCTGGAGTACTCATTATGGGAGGACTCCCCAAGTATCGCTTAAGATCTTGAAAAGCTTTTGCAGATCATATCATCGATGTAGACTTCCATGATTTTGCCCAGATGATCTTTGAACATTTTAGTGATTGGACGTTGGTATGTAGCTCCTTCATTCTTTAATCTAAAAAGCATTACTATGTAACAGTAGAGACCTCTTTCTGTAATAATTTTTTTTCTAGATTGTCTTCGGTGAGTGGAACTTGATTGCAGCCGAAGGCTGCATCCATCATGGAAAGGAGCTTGTGTCCAACGACGGAGTTATGGGATTAGTGGTAGCGGAAAACTGTCATTCGGCATGTATTTGTTGGGTTATGTAAAATCAACCCAAACCCTGATTTTTCCATTCTTTTTTGGGACAGCCACAATGTTAGAAACCAACTTTGGATATTTGGCTTCTCGAATAAATCCTACATGAAGGAGTTCATCAATTTCTTCATTCATGACTTCACAGAGACGGGGAGCCAAGTTTTGACGTTTTTGTATCACTGCTTTGTTATCTGGAAGGAGGTTTAGTTTGTGGCATGTGATAAAGGGATTAATGCCAGGCATTTCTTGGAAAGTCTAGGCGTAGATATCAATGATCTTCTTAAGCAGGTGGATCATGGCCTCTTTTTCATCGGTTGACAGCTTAGAGCTGATAAAGATATGACATTCGGGTCCATCGAGGTTATTGGATTCTACCACTTTGGTGTCATGCTGCTCTAATGTGGGGGGTATTTCTTGCTATAATTCCTATGCCTTAAGAAGTTTTGCTGCGTGAGAGTTAGTACTGGTATTTTCGCACATACGTACAGCTGCTTGGCTGCCTTTGATCTCGTAGATTTCATGATCTGTTAGAAATCTTAATGCTAGATGATATGTAGAAGGTATTACTTTGATAAAATGTAACCAACTACGTCTCAATATTCCTAAATATTTGGACTCAGCATCGATGACTAGGAACTTGACGAATGTGGTTTCTGATCCTGCCTGTACTGGTAGAGTAATTTCTCCTGTGGCTGATTCCTTTGAACCGTAGAAGCTGGTGATTGTTGTTGTCGAGGCTTTCACTGAATCTTAGAGTCCTAGAATGTCAATTGATCTTCAAAATAAAACATCTGTGACGCTTCCTGTATCGACGAGAAGGGTGTACAAGTAATCTTGCCCAATTTGAGCATTATGACCATAGGGTCATCATGAGGATATTTCATATGGCTGGTATCACAGTCTTTGAATGTAATATGGTAGAAACATTTCGATTTACTCGAGCTGGGAAGAAGTTTTGCAGATTTATTCGAAGAGATCATTTTGTAACCAAATGTGATCCGATCATCTTGTTTTCTTTTCTTCCCTTTTTTAATCTTGATCATATAAAGGTGGCGAGCTTACCCTTGGCCTTGATTTTGTCATACGTCTTTATTCTTTGTCTCATACTTGAGAAACTTTTGGATATGGAGGACATAATCACGAAGTCTTCCTGCTAAGAGGATGCGATGAAAGATGCAAATGAGCGAGTAACAGTTGTTAGTTTCGTGACTATGCACATTGCGATACTGACATAGAGGTTTGATGGGGATATCTGATATTGTTTGTGGTGCATGATAACACTTATCTCCCTTTATCGTTGGCAGGATAGTGGAGAGAGTTATTATCATTGGGGGTAGAACTGGGACAGGTCTGTCGGGTCTCCCAACCTTTATGTTGGGTCTCCTCTTATTCCTGGCATTTTTGCCGCGTTGTTTGGGAGCGTCAGTGGTTGTCGACTTCCGAGATGGAGAAGAAGCTGTCTCCCGAGAATGGATGGCTGAGGAGCTCTTCATCTTATCCTTTTTGGACCGTTTTAGCTCAATGTAGTTATTCACTACATCAATCATTTCTGTCACTATTCTGGGTTTGTGCAGAGTTATCTCTTCTTGAACCATATAGTCGATATTCAGGGCTGAGGTAAATGTCGGAATGACGATTTTTAGATCTGAATTTCCAATTTTCCTGGTCTATTGTAAGAAACGTTTGTAAGAACTTACCAAGGTTTCTTTTGCGCCCTTCTCGAAGAAAAATGAGGAATCGACAGCAATCTCTCGCTCTTTAGCGTGAGCATAATTGGACTTGAATTACCGCTACAACTGGTTGAATGTGGTGATGGAGCCTTCTTGGATTGTATGGAACCATCTGAAAGGTTCTTCTTTCAGGCTTATGCTAAATCGCCTGCACAGCATGTGGTCAAGTTTAGAATTTAATCCTATTGCGGCTTTGAAATGTCGTACATGGGTAAGTGGGTCAGTGAGGCCTGCATATTGAATGAATTTGGGCATGTGAAAATTGTCTGGAATAGGCATGATTTTGAGATAAGGGGATATGGGGTTTGTCTCGATTCTGTTAAGTGCAGACCTTCAGCCTGGGATAGCCGAGTGTATGGCCTGGATCATGTTGCTTAGGTTATCCAAAGTAACAAATTGTGGGAGAGGAATTGGTAAGGCAATAACTTACAGATCAATTTCTCCTTGTCTTTCTGGTCCTAATCGATCCCTGATTGGTCTTCATTTTGGTGGTGGGGGAGTTTGATGACACGTGCGTTGACTTCCCTGAGTTATTAATGCTGAGGATGTCAAACCAAAATGCCGAGAGGCCATGTCTGGGTTTCTCGATATGGATTGAGAAATCTATAATTTGCCTTCTCTCATCTGATTATCTCTTTGAGTTTCTCTTGACCGATGATCACTTTGGGCTTGTGGTGGTGACGTTTGACGGCCAGTGAGTCAATCTTGGGTTCTCCTTAACCTCTCCATCTTCTTTTGATGTGTTTAACTCTGTTGTTCCAAGGCTTTCTTTCTTTCGTCTCTTTCTGCTTAAAGAGCTTGAGAATGAATGCGCTGATCTTCTAATATTTTGCCTTTTTTGGATTCCATCTATTTTTGAAGTTCGAGCACTGTGCTATGCAGATTGACTGTTCTGGTATCAGATTGATCTCGTGATCTCTGACCGTGCTAGAATGGCTTTGGAGATTCATATTTGTCATCAGATTCTTTTTGTGTGGTAAAGAAAAATTAGTATTTCCCACAGACGGTGCCAATTATAATGGCGAGTTTTTTGGAAGGATAATCTTTGCCAATACTTTTTGTTAAAAAGGTGTAGTAATTAGCTAAACAAACAAGATTTTATGTGGAAAATCAGTAAAAGCTGAGAAAAACTACGACCTCGAGGAGGGTTTTAATGTAAAATCTACTATGTTGCTAGTTATTATAGGTTTTCGAGTGATTGTAGAGTTAGGAAGTAAGAATAGTAGGGTTGTGATCCTATATAATCTATTCTCTGCCTGCATTTATAGTAGATACAAGTAGTTTAGAAAAAAAAGAAATAGTCTCCTATTCTGAGGGTAGTGGGCGAACTTCGCGGGTCTCTAACAGTTCTTTCTTGACCAGGCACAACGACTACATTTAGTAGGTCGAGGACTTGTAATATCTTCTTGAATGACTTATGTCTTTGAGTATGCTGTGCTGGATGTCCTCGACTATGTTATACCAGGTTATCCTTGTCAAATCTGGGAAATATGCTACTACAATAGGCCCATTTGAGCGATGAACATTTGATTTAGGTCCATTTGAGGGAGGAACATCAGTATGAATAGTTTCAAAAGATTTATTTGATTGAGGAACATCATCCATTAAAGGTCCAAACCTATGTGGATCAAGCTCTCTGCCGTTTGTTTTATGGTAGCCCATGTATTCAGGTTCAGGATCAGGAAATGAGTTATGACGCAAAGGTCCCCCCGCTTTGGGTGTGGACAACCCTTTACTTGAACCAGTATCTTTGGTGGTGGACAACCCTTTACCTGAACAAAAATCAAAAATATAGTTATGGGAGTTTTGGGAAGTTAACATATGCTCATTAACAATTTATATGTGAAAGGGTGTATCGGGATTACTTTTATGCATATTGATCATTACGGTAAAGTCCTGGACTGGTAAAATTGTGCATGCACAACCATGGACAAAGTTGCACAACTTACAGTCCTCACGATGGATTTCGCTTGTTTCTTCAAGGAGTGTAACGAAATCTTCATATGATGAGTGCGCTCTTAGTGAGGTAAGTTTCGTACTTCCTCTAACATAACTAACGACTGATCCGATCTTTGGAGGTACGATATCCCCCCCAAAATAAATAATGGTATAAAGCTGAACGCCATTCATTCCTGAAACAAATAATATAAATAAACAATTCCGGTGATAAAGTAGTATAAAGCAAATGAGAAAAATGGCAATAAAAATAATAACGAAACAGGAAACAAATGATATAAAGCTCAATTCCAGCCATCCCTCAAATAAATGATAGGAATGCCTAAAATAAATCATATCAATGAACAATTCCGGTGATATAGTGGAAGAAAATAAATGATTAAAATGATACAAGAAAAATGACAAATGATAATGTAGTAAAAGAAAAATAATTTTGTACAAAGTGTATCGTCTTTCATAACATTTTTCTTAAGAAAAAGGCCATCAAATCATGATGTGGTTACAAGTCAGAGATGATGAATACAAAGTTAGGGATGGTACTTACTTCAACGGTCGAAGATAAGGATAACAACGATCTTTAACAATGAGAATAACCTAGGATAATAACGATCTTTCTCCCCAATGACCCATATGTCAGGACTTTAGCGAATACTCTACGATAGTTGGAAGACTTCAAGGAAACAAGTACAATACATCAAGGAGAATCTGCTTTGATTTTTGTAGAAGCTTTGTTGTAGAAGAAGAAGAAGCTTTAATTTTTAAGGTTGGTAGTTTATTTTGAGGGGAATCTTCCCTCTTATTACTGTTTTTATTATTATAGTAGATTAGACTACTCAACAACTTCAGTAGGGATAGTTTCTCATTTGTTCAGTATGATTTGTCATTTGCTTTGGCATAACTTTATCATTCTATAGGCATTATTTATCATTTTGTTTCTATAACTTTTTAATTTGTTCATAAATCTTTGTTATTTTGTAGACTTATTATTATAGCAGATTAGATTACTTATTAACATTTAATGCATAGGAATAGGTGGGACCAATATTGATTTTATAATTTTATTATCAATTTTGGAAGAGCCTTTCCAAAGTATTGATTTTGGAAAGTTGGCATCTTTTAGTATTTATTATCATAATTGTCGTTTGATTATTATTAAATTTGCAACTTGAAATCTAAAAAAAAAAAAATCAGCTTGTAGACAACTTGGTAACTAGTATGCGGAATTATGAGGGAAATTTTGACACTACCCCTTTATTATTTGCCATCGGACCAGAGTATTTCTATAAACCTAACTATTCCCCTCAGTGATCCGGTTTCTTATTATAAACTCAAATTTGTTGTTATCAGCGAGTGTTGCCCTACTGTGAAAGGGTCTCATGAACATCTCAATCCAATTAATTAAGTAAGGAAATTCTTGCAGTCAATCATAATAGTGTTTGGGGGTAGCCATGGATAAGTGCATCAAATGTGCTTTTGTAATATAGCTGAAGAGATGGATGTGTTTCCAATTAAGTTGTAACAGTATTCGTCAAAATTATTAGTTGAATTGTAGTTTAGGACACTCAACTTTCTTGGTTATATTGGCATATTTCATCTTTGCTCAAGCGAGTTGACTCCAATTCGACCTACACATCATAGATATAATATATCAAGTTCGATTCAGGGCACTCACTCAATACATACATTGCATTTTTAACGAAAATTTTATTTTTTTGACATCTACTTTGTAAAACTATTTCTAAACTTAAGGTCAAAGTACAATCTCAGTTGGATAAACAATAACAAACTCCAAGGTACACATTCTCTATATTCTAATTTTTCAATACTTTAATATTTTCTATACACCATTGAGTGCCATGTCCCATAAACTGAGCATGTTTTTGGTTTGTCTCTATACTCTAATTTTTACTTTGTAGCTCTAGACTAATAAAGCATACAAGTTAAATATTTCTTGCTCTTTTTTAACCTGTAGTTCCGCTTGCAAAGATAACAGGGACGCTGAGGCATCTTTCTCCTTAGCAAGCTCATTCTTTAAATATTTTATTATGAGGCGCATTTCCTTAAGTTCCTACAACAAGGTTTACAAGAACATCTTAGCCTACAAAATTCTATCCAACAAATAATATTCTATCAGATTACAACATTCCAAACCATTCATACAATCATAGAGTCAACATTATACTCTACCTTCTTGTTTCCTTCCTCTGGATACTCATTGTCTTCCCCTTGGTTGTCTCGCACCATTTAGGGAGAGACACCGTCCAACCCGTCCATAACTCCAGCAACAACATCTTCCTCCTCCTCAACATAGGTGTCCGCCAAAATGCCATTCACCTCAGATTTGGAATACCCCATTTTTAGAAGGTGGCGCCCGAATCTATTAGGATGGATTACCACCTCCTCCATATTCCTTCCTGCTTCTACTGACAGATCATTAATTTCTACCTCTTGAGAAGCCTTCAGGGCCTCCCGTCGCTTCCCCTCCTTAGCCAAGTTAGATTTCAGTCAAGCTACCTTATTCTCGAGCTCGACCTTCCCCTTCTTAAGCTCAGCTTTCCCCTCCTCAACTCTAAGGCAGATCCCCTTCATCAAACGTGTAGCCTATAAAACAAATAACATCGACCTCAGTGTTAGCTCGAATCACCATGCTAAATTCATCATGTATTCAAACCAATGGACATACCATTTTTCTCATATCCTCCCCTCCATTGTGAGCTGTAAGCCTCACCCTTTACTCTACCTCTTTCAGTACATCATCTATAATAGGTCGATCCTCTACGACCTTCATCCCTATCAGTTCAAAAGGCCTAACCCTCTTCTTTCTTGCCCCTCCTTCGACCTCACCACTTCCTATAGTTCCTGAGGTTGAACCATGCATCAACATCTTCTTCTTTGGAAATGCCCGAGCTAACTTACTCGACGTAGTAGACTCCGACATATCCGCGAAGTCCACTCTAAAGGCCTTAGGCAAGATCACTCGCTTCTCCTCATCAGCTCCCTTCTTCTTGTTGCCACCAACGCCCGTCATTAGCCTCGTTGTTTGAGGCTTTTAAACTTTCTTGAATCGGCTGTTAGCAAGTTTCTTTCTACTAATGACGAGTTCTTTCAACACAACCTCAAGCTCGGTCCCTTCCTGAGCAAGAATGTCTAACAAAGACTTCTTCCTCTTCACCTTCGATGAAGGACCTGTCAAAATACAACACATTATCATAAACAGCGCTACATTCCATTTTAACGTTTTAAATATTATTCCTTATACATTGTTATACTTACTTTGTTTCATAGTTCTACACAGAAGTTTCAGGGGTTCTTCATCATCTCTCTGAAAATAGTCACCCTTTACCCATATTACATTATCATTCCATATTAGACCTGCTGAATTCAGATCGAAGAAGCGAGATCGAGTCGAACTCGCAAAAAAAAATGCCCCTCCACTTACAATAAAGTTTGTTACCTCGTAAAACTGTAAGACATCCTCATGAGATATCTTCTTCTCAATCTCATTCTCCTCCCACAGCTTATTCAAAAATTTACTGACATTTATTACCTCATACATGTTCCTGTTCAACTGAACAATACATGCCCTAATGATATTCATAATCCCTTTCGCCAGATTACTAAGGGGCAGACTTAACCCGTACTACAACTGAGACAGGTAACACAAAAAACCCTCATCCAGGTCACCCTGGACATTTCTATCATAATACTCCAAGGAGATCAATTTGTTTAATCCCCTATCTCTTTTCTCCTTCTCCAAATCAGCCAACAGAAAAAAGTGTTCCTCCCCAGATCCTATAATATAACTCTTAAATGCCTTCCGGCATATTCTACCAAATTACCCCATCTTTCCCCTATATAAGCATTGGCTTTACAAAACTCTTTGGGCATATCAGAATTCAGTGGATAGGTTACCAATTTTCCTGGGAAATCTGGAAATTGAACAATCCCTACTTCTTCCCCCTATCATATATTACATTCTCAGACTCTGCCGATCGACCAGAGGTCGATGCCTAATTAATATGAAGTTTCCATATCAACTACAACTTTACAGATGAGGGTTTGATCTTACACAAATACTTCTCACGATTGACCTACATACAGGTCCAGATATCCATCATTATCTTTTATATATACATCACCCACATACATATATCTTTCATATATCATTTTTTATATATCAAGCAGGTTTTTATAGATTACTATAAATGGTAATTTTTAGATTTGCCTACCACAAAAAAAGATTTTTAGAAGCAACACATTCAAAATATCATAAATCCTCTACTTACCATCTATGTCGAAATGTGAAACTGATACAGTGCCAAATCCTTTCCTCACAACGCTACTGTATAATCACCTTTGTGACTTAGTCTTTGTAACTCTCTCTCACTTTAATTGTTGATCACTCTCGGTTAATTTCTTACCAATTCTCTGTTATTTTTTCTCTTTTCTCTCTCACGGTTCTTCAAGTTTTTAGAAGTTGAGAAACGTTTGAATGACGAAGATGAAGTATTATTTATATTTTCTCTCTCTAACTGTTGGCAGTTATTGGGCCTCGTACGAGTTATCCTCAGTTTTGGAACTGAGGCATTCCTTCCACAATCAATGTCAGATGTCTTTGCCTTTGCCCTATATTTTAATATATTTTTATCTCTTTTATCTAAATCTTCCTCTGACCTCCCCACAATCATGATGAGTCAATACTTACACACATTTGAACTTTCCCTACTATTTTACCAGAGACAAAATTAAAAGCTACATGTTTTTTCTATTTTTTGCTTCTTCTACTTATATAAGTGCCAACGTCATTTCCAAAGCTCTCAAAATTTCAAAAATATTCAAATTCATTTTTCACAACAGTCACAAACAACATTCGCAACAATAGATGAAAAATTCAATCTTCATTCTCATTTCATTTCTTTGGCAATTATTCGAACTCATATAATTAAATATAATTATACATCCCCTCACTACATTTACTTTATTATCATTACATTCTCATTACAATTCACTTCCTCACATATAATTACACCTGGAACATCCCTGATGTCCTTGGGAACTACTTCCGATCAGTTCACCTCCAACAATCCTCACATCTTCCAATTTGATCTTTTTTTTAGCAATCAGTCTTACAACATCTTTTTGAGCTGCAGGGTCCACTATCACTTCCCAGAATAGCTCCTCATTGAAGTGACGTTCGTACTCAAGTTCCCTACATATCCAATTTAAACCTTCAAATTGACACTCCCTCACTGGTAGTTCAACATCATAGTCCAACAGGCAAACAATTTATTCCCGCACTTCAGTTATCTTTATCACAAACTGCCCCTCAGCAGTATAACGAATTCTCTCAGATCGAGTCCGCACCATTTCTATTATCTTTCACCTATTTAAAGTTCATTTCCCCTATTTTATACAGCTTTCTAGATTGTTGTGGATTCCCCACAGTTCATGAGATTATCCTATTCTTTCATAATAGAAAACCCAAGTATCCTGAGAAAGTTATTTGAACATATCTCTTCCTATCGACCTCAGTCAGTTCAACCTATTCCATATCAAACTTGTTCTTTACAAATCCAATATATCTGAATGGCCTCCCAGAGCTTAGATTTCCCTTTCTTAAATCCAAAAAACATCTTCAATTATCCCTTTCCCCCTTAGTTTTCAGTCACTCAGTTCAAAAATAAATCCTTACACAAATTTCATGTTACAAACATATTTTTATAGCTCAATTACTATAACAGATTTTGATGTTCAAAACTCATACATAACATTTAATCCTATATTCGTAAATCTTCAAACTATTCATAGCTCAATTTTAGGAGTTATTCTATATGCATCAATACAGAGTTTGGATAATAAATTTAATTAAGCTCAAATGTATTTTACAGGTACTTTACAGATAATAATTTTTCAAGTACTCCTAAATCAGGTACTTTACAGATAACAAGTTTCTTAAGTGCTTTACGGATAACAAGTCTTTTAGGCACTTTGAAACAAAAAATGCTTCAGTTCATTTAACTTCAGTGATGTTTCACTCCAAGAATCTTCTGACCAGAAATTGGATTTTGAGGAAGTCTGGACATGAAAGCTAAAGACTCAGTGCTTGAACCAACTCTTCAAACAAAAAGTTTTCTTAGCGCTAAGAAATGATGGAAGTATAGAAGAAAATTTTTATTCTTCGTCTCCCTTCCCACTACCACCGTTGCCTCCTCTATAACCACCACCTCTGCATAGTTGGTAGAGACAAAGAGGGCCCGACCTTAAAATCCAATCCTACGCAAGATATTGGTGCAACTACCCTGCAGTTACGCCAAGCCCCGCATCTGTCTCCTCGACCTTGTCTTTTGCAAGGATGCAGAGACACCTCCAACGTTACTCGCCTATTAAGACAACGTGATAAAATCTCTACATACAGTAAAAATCTTCCTCAGCTTCAGCCACTTCTTCTTCTGACATATCTTGATACGTCGGTAGAACGGGAACGGGGGTAGGAATTTCTAAGGACTGATCACCAAAATATCTCAATTTCAACTTCTGTATCTCAACATAATTTTTTTCTTCCTGAACCATTCTTCGGGTCATCACCATCGTCACTGAGATTTCCAGAGTACTTTACCGTAATCCTCGGTACATGAACTATTTATATAACATTAATATTTAATGTACAGGTGCGTTTCCCAAACGTCTCATTCAATACAAATGAAACTCTTAAAACCCCAACCACCGCGTACATCAATATTCTCATCATCATTCAATGTACAAACATCCCCCCATAATAAATATGTATTTTCCATGTAGTAAAATGCACATCACTACTTTCTTCATTTTCAAAACTTCCAGAACCCATATACCCACATACCCGTAAATTTTTTCTCAACCAAAGCCACTCGTAACTTCGGTTGCGAGGGGGCGATTTAGGGGTCTATCCCTCAATCTAAGCCAATTCGAGCTATTTCCAGTTTGAACTACCTCCATGTCAGACTTATGGATTCTACACGTAACATTAACAGTCAACATTGATATCTATGCTACAAACTGATAAAAACGTGGGTCGAGCTCAACAAAAAAATATGAACAAGTCAAAGATACTTGTCTCTCACGAACTTAACAGTTACTCTGTCAAGAACCACTTACCACGTTATTTAGAAAATGTGCTTCAGTACGATAAAGAACTGCAGAGAGGGCCTATATAAAGAAAAGGTTTCAAAAGAGACCAAAACAAGAAAAACTACACGATAAATGACCAAGAAATCTACATTTTCTAGATTCTCAAAACACTAAACTTCTTATTTAGAAGATCAAACATTTCTAGTTTGAAAGATCAGTTGTAATAAGATATCAGTCTCAAGCAATAAAAATTACTATTGCAAAAACCCTCAACTCAAGGTCGTGGTTTTTTACCTATTCAAAGGTTTTTTACGCTAAATTACCTGTGTCATTTCTTATTTCATGCTAATTTTATCACAAGAACATTGGTCTAAGAGCTAATTCTGAGCCATCTCAAGCTTACAAAATTAGGCAATTATAGGTCGCATTTGGGTAAGGAACGACTCAAGGGAGAAGGTAAGAAGCTCAAGCTTATCCATTATGGTCCGTTTACTATACTCAAGAAGATTGGTAAAAATGCATTCCAATTGGATTTTCTACCATTTAGGAATATGAATTCGGTTATTAATGCCGAGCATTTGAAACTCTTTGAGACGTTTCTTTTAGATGAAGACTCTACAATCGAAACTCGCCTACCGTTAGTTGATGACTTATGGATGGAAAGAGAAGATCCATTGTAGGAGGATAGTATTCTAGAGAGGAAGGTTACTGCTCCAAGATGAGGAAGTATTGATTCGTTCAGAGTTGGGAAGAAATGTCAACTAGCTACCTAGCAAGTCGAAGTATTACAACAGGGAAATGAGCACGACCACTTTTTATCATATTCAGCTCTAGCCTAAGCAGGAGCTCAAGGTTCCTAAGGGGAGAGCCATGATCCAAGATGATCTGAACATTAAACTCTCAAAAGAAGATCAAGTCGTTCGAACAAGCCATAGAGCCGTTCGAATGAGTTTGAGGAATGTCCAGCCAAAAGTCAGTTGCCGATTCTAGGCAAAATTGCCAAGGTCGTTCGAACGAGCTATAGAGTTGAAGACAAAAATAAGCATTCTTTCTGCCTCAATTTCTAGGCAAAAGTTGGGAAGTTGTTCGAACGACTATCGCTACTACTTCTAAATTAGGTTGTTTTAAGGACAATTTAGTCCTCGATTATAACTAGGAAACTTGTAACCTATTTAAGGGCAATGCTAGGCAATGTGAAGTGGAGATCGATGTTGTAATCTAGAATTTAGGTTTCTTCATGAGTAATTCATTGTAATCAATTGAATTGACCAATAGAAGTTTCTATTGGGAAATTATCCCACCAATTTGTTTCTTTGTGTTAATTCTTCTTCTAGGGTTTATCTTTAATTTGATTGTGGATTAATACATCACATTTACCAGTGTTAGTTGTCTGAAGCTGATTAACCTGTGTTGCTAGTACCCGACCGAAGCTCCAATATTCGGCAGGCTGGACCGATACAGCTCGAATAATAAGAATCTCCATTTGAGAATAATATGGATCAAGGAATCAAACTAGGGAATGATATGGATCTCCATATCTGAGAACTGAGAACATCTCTATTTAGAATAAATTAGTTGAGATCATTAGACAGAAACAGTAAAATACCAACTAACTATAATCTAAATTGTTCTATAAATATTTCTACTATTTGGATTTTGTTTCATTGCATCACCACAACCCAACCGTCTTCCTCTAGTGTTAGTGAGATGGCCGGAAAGATGACACATGTCAATATTCTGTTCATTCTTCTAACAACAACTCTCTTCGTCCTTCTATTCCCATTAGTTCCCGCAACTATTGACAAGGAACTTCATGCGGCGGAGAAGGACAAGAGATTAATTAAAGTGAGGAAAGATGGTAGCGGTGATTTCAAAATGGTCACTGATGCAATTGAAAATATTCTATCCGGGAATACTAGGAGCACTATTATATGGATTGGCCCCGGTAGATATAAGGAGAAAATATTGGTCAATCGATTTAAGCCCTTTCTCACATTTTACGGATCCCAACCTGCTGGAATTTTTCAAAACTTGTACCTCATTTTGAGCCTTGAACCCATGACCTCTTGGTCATCTATTTTATGTGACTCCTAAACTATAGCCTAAAGTTTAGTCCAACATTGTCTATAAACAATTGAGGAACTAAATATATAAGGTAGTACCCATGTGACATGTGTGTAACATGTGACATAGAAAGAGTGTATAGTTGTGTGAGGGGATTTTATACCCTATACACACATGAACCTCTCTCAGGCGGCCCGGTAGGGCGGGCTGGCTCGGGCACGGGCATGGACTTGGGATTGGGATTGGGATTGGGATTGGGCAATTGGCTCTGGAGGCCTTGGGGGACCTTGGGCTTGGGCTTGTCTCACCCTAATCTTTTTAACAAAAGTTTCATTGGGCTTGGGCCTGGTTTAATTACTTAGTCTTGGTCTTCACTTTGTTCTCTCCACTCCTATAGGAGACCTAATCCTCAGGGATACGTCCCACACGTTTGAATAGAGAGAGAGCTGTTAGGCAGCCTCTTTCTATAAATACAACTCTTCATCACCTTCTAAAAACAAACAGAACACCACTCTCCTCTATGTGTTAAAACTCTCTCTCTCTCTCTCTTTACATTGTATGGTTACCTGAGGGGTGCATACTTAATCTTTATGTAGATTTCCGGGATAACTGAAGCTACTGTATACGTTGCTCTCGTTGTATCCTGGAAGAGATCAGACCTTCATTACCTTTCCCGAGGTAGGTCGAAATACTCTTTAAAAAGAGTGCGGCCCACGCCTCGAGCTATTGTTCTGCTGTTTCTCTTTGTTATAGGTGCCGTTACAGGTGTTGTTTTGTTTCTTGCTACTGTACCGAAACTGCCTTCTCTTGCTGCTATTTTCCGTAGATCAAATTGCCCTTTCTTACTACTGAAACTACCGCCTGTACTTACTGCTAGCTGTCTGCGTTGCTGAACGAACTACTTCCTGCAACTCAGATTTTGACATGCTGTACAAACTGCTTCCTGCAAATAAGACTTATTGCCAGAGTTTACCAAACCAGAACTGAGTTCTTTCACTGCCGGAGCTGCTGTTACTTATTACCGGAGTTCCTGTTGCTACTAAAACTACAATCAGTTCCTACTGCCTATTATTCTTGCGCTAATACTTGTTGTTCGCCGGAGCTTAAACCTGCCTTACCCAACAGCTCTTGCTGCCTGAACTTGCGCTACTTATCCAAATGTTTTTGCTGCTGAACCTGCATATTATTCTTGTGCTAAAACATTGATGTTTATCAGAGTTTAATTAAGCTACCTTTTATTGCTGCTGCTATACTATTGCGGTCTCACTGCTGCCTATTTACATCTTAACTACTGCTGCCTATAAATCAGTTGCTACTACTGCCAGTTTTACGTCTCAACTGCGGCTGCCTGTAACTCAGTTGCTACTGCTGCCTGTTTTACATTTTCAACTGCTGCTGCCTGTAACTCAGTTGCTGTTGTTGCCTGTTTATGTGCAGCTGTTGTTACCAAAATACATAGAGCTGATTACCACAGTTGTCCTATTGTTCTTTGTTCTACAGTTCTGGGAAAACGCATAACAGGTTCATAAGATAATAGTTTTACAATTTAAAAGAGTATTTGATTTCCTGTAATATGGCTCTTACCTCAGAAGTGTTGAAGTTTGATTCCAACAAACCTTCTAAGTTTGATGGTCTCAACTTTAAGAGGCGGAAGAACAAAATGTTCTTCTATTTTACACATAAGGAAGTTACGTATGTTCCGGAACAAGAATGCCCTATTGAACCTCCTGTTCCTGTACCTGCGGTAGACCCTGATCTTATTTTAAGCGAATATGATAAAACCTCAGAGACTATTTCTAACTGGACTGAGGCTGACTTCAAATGCCGTAGCTTCATTCTGATCGGTTTAGTGGATGAACTGTACGATTACTATCTACAGTCCGAAAACTGCGAAAACCGTTTGGGATGCATTACAGAAGAAGTATGATACGGAAGAGGCAGGCTCTACAAAGTTTGTCGTAAGCCAATATCTCAAGTTCAAGATGGTTGACGATAAGTCGGTAATTTCCCAATCACATGAGTTGCAACGAATTACGCATGAGATTGTGTCCGAAGGGATACCCATTGATGAACAATTTCAGGTTGCCGTGATGATTGACAAATTACCGCCGAATTGGAAAGACTTTAAAAATATCATGCGACACAAGTCAAAGGAACTAACCATGGAGAACTTGATTACTCATCTGAGGGTTAAAGAAGAATCTAGAAAACAAGACCTAAAAGAGGAAATCCTTTTGGTTCAAGCCAAAGGGAAAGTCCATCTGAAACCTAAGGGGAAACCTTTCAAGGCTAAGAATGGTGGTAATCAGAACAACCGTCCTAATGGTGGTAATCCGAATAACCGTCAGAATTATGGACACCAGAATCCTAATGAAGGAACGAACCAACAATCCCCACCATATAACGGAACAGGTTCTATTATGTGTTTCAACTGTAAAAAGCCTAGGCACATATCTAGAAACTGTCAGAACCGTAAACTTGTTAATCATGCTAACGTTACCGAAGAGCCCTTAGTTGCTATATCACAGAGATTAACATGGTTGGTGGAACCGATGGGTGATGGGCAGATTCGGGTGCTTCTAGGCATGTATGCTATGAACGCAATTGGTTCAAGACCTGCAAGGAGACTGAAGACCAGAAGGTACTACTTGGGGATTCCCATTACACCAAAGTGCTAGGCACTGGAGATGTTGAACTGGTATTTACCTATGGAAGAACAGTGACTCTGAAGGATGTGATGCATACTCCTGAAATGAGGAAAAATCTTGTTTCTGGCTATCTTCTCAACAAGGCAAGATTTCAGCAGACCATTGGGCCTGATCAGTACATTTTGACTAAGGGTGAGGTTTTTGTGGGAAAGGGTCTTGTAATGGAATGTTCAAGATGAGTATTGAAATGAATTAATCTGCTTCTGCTTACTTGTTGTCTTCTTTTTTTATTTGGCACTCTAGACTATGTCATGTTAATAAGAAGTAAGTACACATATGAGTAAACTTGCCATGATCCCTAAAGTAGATTTAAATGATGTTGATTTCTTTGAGGATAAGTTTCCCTACTTATTGAGGGACAGTGGGGGTTCTCAGCCTTCTACGGCTTCGACCCCTAATGTACCTCAAGTAAAAAATTTCTAAAGCTGTTGATTCTCATGATGCAGACCCAGAAATTTGTAGAGGTAAACGCTTAAATATTGCTAAACATTTTAATTATGATTTGTCTATACTCATATTTTGGTTCTACACTTGATATCTTTTTAAAACCAAAAACATGCTTAATATAATTTTGAAATGAAGGATCTAGGTGAGGCTAGTGTAATTTTAGGCATGAAGATCACACGCACAAACACTGGTATTACTCTTGATCAATCTTATTACATTGAGAAGATCTTGAAAAAGTACAAATATTTTGATCGTAGACCTGCTTGTACTCCTAGTGATCTACAAGTTAAACTTTTAAAGAACTTGGGGGAGGCTGTTAGACAAAAAGAATACGCAAGTATTATTGGTAGCCTTCGCTATGCTACGGACTGTACTAGATCTGATATATAGCTTATGCTGTAGGGGTTCTATGTAGATTCACAAGTAAACCAAGTTTGGCGCACTGGGGTGTTATTGATCGAGTTATACGGTACCTAAAAAGAACCATGAACTTGGGTTTATACTATCAAAAGTTTCCCATGGTCCTTGATGGATTTAGCGATGCAGATTGAAACTCATTTTCGAATGATTCCAAAGCCACCAACGGATACGCGTTTAGTATAGCTGGAGAGTCGGTTTCTTTGAGATCCAAGAAACAAACGATTCTAGCTCAGTCGACTATGGAGTCTGAGTTAGTAGCACTAGCTGCAGCTAGTGAGGAGGCAAGTTGGTTGAAAGACCTCTTGTCTTATATTTCTTTATGGAGCAGACCTATATCGCCGATTTTGATCCACTCAGATAGTACTGTTACTATGAATTTTGTAAGATCGGAAAACAACTTGGCAGATCCTTTGACTAAAGGACTATCTCGTTACAAAGTTTGGAGTACATCCTTAGGGATAGAACTAAAGCCAATGATTGAATCACAAGTGGTGGGAACCCAACCTAAATGACTGGAGATCCCAAGAAATAGGTTCAATGGGAAAAATAAATCATTGTGATATAAAATCATGCAACTAGGAGTTTGTCACTCCAGAGTTAATCTCATTGTACATATTGTATATATGCATGATATCTTGTAGCGACTGTAAGGCTGAGTTTCTTAAACTCTTAATGAGTTCTATATCTCATTCTTGAGTGGGGTGTCTAACTACAAGAACACTCTTAATAGACTCACCAAGGTGATTGTGAAAGTGTGGCCGCTTCATATGAGAATTAGGCTAAATTCTCTTAAGCCTTTACCTATACTGGGATTAAGCACATGGCCGAATAGTGCTGGCATTTAGATATTGCACTTGGTAGGGTTGTATGCAGTTTTCTTCACTGTATAAAAGCGAATAATGAGTTCAAGACTTTGATCACTTATTATTCTTATACGTTGAAGATTGTCTACTACGTAAAGATTCAAGTCTAAAGACACATTTACTTAAGTACATCTCTATATATCGAAACCGTACTCTCGTTTCTCTTTTTATTCATCTATCCTTTTTTTGAAAGTTTTTTAAAAGTGCGGGATTGTTAAAATTTTTAAAACTTGTACCATTTTGAGCCTTGAACCCATGACCTCTTGGTCATCTATTTTATATGACTCCTAAACTATAGCCTAAAATTTAGTCCTATATTGTTTATAAATAATAGAAGAACTAAATATATAAGGTAGTACCCATGTGACATATAGAGAGTGTATAGTTGTGTGAGGGGATTTTATACCTTATACACACTTGGACCTCTCTCAGGCTCGGGCTCGGACTTGGGATTGGGCAATTGGCTCTGGAGGCATTGGGGGCCTTGGGGGCCCTTTGGGCTTGGGCTCACCCTAATCTTTTTTACAAAAGTTTCATTGGGCTTTGTTTGTTCTCTCCACTCCTATACACGTTTGAGAAAGTCGTTAGGCAACCTCTCTCTATAAATACAACTCTTCACCACCTTCTAAAAACACACATAACACCACTCTCCTCTCTGTGTTAAAACTCTCTCTGAAGCTACGGTATGGTTACGCTCTTGTATCATGGAAGAGATTAGACCTTCATTACCTTACCCGAGGTAGGTCGAAATACTCTTTAAAGAGAGTGCGACCCACGCCTCGAGCTATTGTTCTGCTGTCTCTATTTGCTATAGGCACTGTTACCGGTGTTGTTTCGTTTCTTGCTACTGTACCGAAACTGCCTTCTCTTGCTGCTATTTGCCGGAGATCAAATTACCCTTTCTTACTACTGAAACTGCCGCCTGTACTTACTGCTAGTTGCCTGCGTTGCTGAACAAACTACTTCCTGCAACTCAGATTCAGACATGCTGTAGAAAATGCTTCCTGCAAATCAGACTTATTGCCGGAGTTTACCAAACCAGAACTGAGTTCTTTCACTTCCGGAGCTGCTGTTACTTATTACCGGAGTTCCTGTTGCTACTAAAACTACAATCAGTTCTTACTGCCTGTTATTCTTGCACTAATACTTGTTGTTCGCCGGAGCTCAAACCTGCCTTACCCAACAGCTCTTGCTGCCTGAACTTGCGCTACTTATCCAACTGTTTTTTCTGCTGAACCTGTATGTTATTCTTGTGCTAAAACATTGATGTTTGCCGGAGTTTAATCAAGCTGCCTTTTGCTGCTGCTGTTATACTACTGCGGTCTCACTGCTGCCTGTTTACATCTTAACTACTGCTGCCTATAAATCAATTGCTACTGCTGCCAGTTTTACGTCTCAACTGCGGCTGCCTGTAACTCAGTTGCTACTGCTGCCTGTTTTACATTTTCAACTGCTGCTGCCTGTAACTCAGTTGCTGTTGTTGCCTGTTTATGTGTTGCTGTTGTTACCAAAATACATAGAGCTGATTACCACAGTTGTGCTATTGTTCTTTGTTCTACAGTTCTCGAAAGCGCATAACAGGTTCATAAGATAATAATTTTACACAACCCGATTATCCCAAGTTGACTTATAATGATAATGCCAAGAAATTGGGGACCTTTAATAGCGCGACCGTCATCGTGGAGTCTAACTATTTCCAGGCCGTTAATATCATCTTCGAAGTACGGTACTTTTTATTTTACTTTCAATTTATATAAAGCATGACCCATACATTTGTGTTCACTTGTAATTTTTTTGTTGGTGAAATATTAGACTTTGAGATACATGTTTTTGCGAAACTAATATGGTGGTCACTGTATTTATTTTGTTATATCAGAATTCATCCCCAGAGCCGGACGGAAAAGAGTTGAATGGAGGCCAAGCTGTAGCGATGAGAATTGTGGGTAATAAGGCGTCCTTCTATAACTGCAAGTTTATCGGGTTTTAAGACACTCTATGTGAAGATAAGGGTGACCATTTCTTCAAAAATTGTTACATAGAAGGCACGGTCGACTTCATCTTTGGAAATGGGAAAACACTTTACATGAACACCATGATACATTCGGTTGCTAAAGGCCTTTCTGCAATCACGGCACAGGCGAGGAGCACCCCAACTGAGGATAGTGGATTCTCATTCGTTCAGTGCAATATAACTGGTACCGGTAACACTTTCCTCGGACGTGCATGGAAGCAGAGAGCTCAAGTGGTGTTCGCATACACCCATATGGGAATCGCAGTCAACCTAGAAGGGTTACTAGGATCGCGACACTCCTTATACTTTTTATCTTACGATTTAACCTAACCGTGTTTATAAATATATAAAAACTAAATTTAGGAATTTATGAAACTCGCAGGACGTTGTTTTAGGGAGAATATAAAAATTCCGGACCAGGGGCAGCCACCACCAATCTCGTAGCATATTCCAAGATCTTGACAGCTGATCAAGTGAAACCTTAATTGGACCAGTCATACATTGATGGTGCTTCTTGGCTTCTTCCCCCTCCAAGGCTCGACGACCTGAAGAACATCAAAAATATAAAACTCGGTTCAAAACCGAGCCCGAGCCCCAAACCGAGTCCCAAATAGGGGGGTAATTGTTCTAGTTTAGCTGCATTTCTCTTTCGGGCAATGTAAATGAATTTTGTACTTATTTTTGTTTAGCAAAATCTAGAAATTGTTAAGGAAATGTGCGGCCTAGGTAGAACCCGAACCGGGTTGGGGTGTCCCCACTTCCTAACTTAACCAACAAGTTTAGGGCTTGTCAGTGAGACGACTTTTATATATATATAGCTAGGGTTCTCCTAGTCGTAACCTAAGGTTTTGATCATAATAAAGAAGCTCTCTCTCTCTCTCTCATATCTTGTCTATTAATTATATGTGTGTATGTGTGATTGTTTGCTATTAGATTGATTCCTAACACGTTATCAGCTACGTGCTAAGAAGAACTAGTAGGATTCTAGATTGGTTTGCAAGTTTTCTATCATTCTCTTCAGGATCAAGGCATAAAAATTACAAACCCTAACTATTTCAAAATTGATATATTAATTAGATCTTTATTATAGGATTCATTAGATCTCTTTGTTACAATCTATAAATCTCTTTTTTACAATCTATATATGCTTATGATATAGTAATGCATGATTAGATCTCGTTTTTTGTCCTATTCTATGATTTTTTTTTAGATTTAAAAGTGTTGATTTCAAAATATTAGGGTATTAAAAGGCTTATTTTGATATATTTTCCCCTTTTCTAGGGTTTTAAATTTTTTTGGACTTAATATCAATTTTTTTTCGTGATTATAATTTGTTGTAGTCTCCCGAGGGGAGATGTATTTTTTTGTATTTTTTCGAGCCCTAGGAAGGCCGGAACGGCCACCGAAAACAGCATAAAAGTGTTTAAATGCCGAGAGCACAGTGCTGATGTCATAAAGGTAGCCATGTGCAAGGCACGGTAGGAAGACCCACGTGCTCGACACACTTAGGGTTTCCCCCTTGTAGTGCTGACGTCACAAGGCAACCACGTGTGAGGGACTGTCGGAAGACCCACGTGCGTGGCACGCTTAGAATTTCCACATGTTGTAAGCAAGCAGGTCGTGCGAGGGACTGTCGGTAGACCCACGTGCGTGGCACGTTTAGAATTTCCACATGTTGTAAGCAAGCAGGTCATTACCAACATCACTGGGTTAGACCCGTGATACATGTCACAGAGACCACGGTTAACGTGGCAACGTGTCGACCAGATGCTGACTCAACGACATGGACCCACTGAAGTGCTAATGTGGCGAGGCCGGTGACACCATGTGTCAGGGCAGTAGACCCCACTATGCTGACGTGGCAGTGGACCCCATTGATGACATGGTAGTGGTCCCACTATTGACTTGGCAAGGCACGTCACCAAAACAAACCAAAAAATGTTATGTGCCAGTCATACGAGTGGAATAACATGGCGACCACAAACGAGTCACGTGGTGAGGGCACAATCACACGTATCAAGGGCACCTGTCACGTACCAAGGCACATATCACGTGCCAGGGCATACCGCCGTGCTATCACGTATCACCCACGTGCAGTTCACACGATCGAAGGTCCGTGACTGTACGTGCAGTTTACACGACTGAGGGTGTATGACCCATGTGCCATGGTGATGGGCCACTTTGGACCTGAATCAGATCATATCAGATCTGATCCAGACCCGATCAGAGTTGGTTCAAATTTTCAAAAAAGAAAAATTAATTTTTTTTTTCTTTTAGTACTGCTTCGAGGGGGACTTAATTTAAAAAAAAATAGGAATTTTTATTTATTTATAGGGAATGGGTGCCTACTAGTTTTACATGACCCCATATATAGGATATATGTAGCACTTATTAATACCTATTTAAAGTTTCTTACGACAACTATATATGATATTAATTATATGCCCTTATGATACTAGTTATTCTGATAAAGGATCTAAAATAACACGAAATCAGAAGAGATATTCAAATACGACTGAGAGCATAGATTAAAATACCCATGATAAATTCATTATACCATGATAAATAAATAAAAAAAATTGTCGGTTTGGTACTTTGATGATATTATCAGTGGTTTACTAATGCCTAATTTTATGGCAAAAAACTGTTAATGTATCATGATTTTATCAATTTATCACCAAAATATCATAATAATTTGATAGTATTAAGAGATAATTGATTTCAACTTTTAATATTCTCAAAACCCTAAAAGAGTATAAGATTTATTTTATTATAAAAAGGTAACTCCATTAGCACTAGTTGAGGTTATGTTCATATTAGTGTAGAAACTAACTTTGACCATGCTACTCAAGACTATGATTATGGTTCCTATCAAGGATTAATTAATTGGGGAAATCGACAAGGTTGAACAGGGAGATCACAAAGATTTGGCAAAGGTTCATCTCGTTGGAGTTATGTGCGACTTCTTCAATATATTTAAAGATAAAAAAGAAATTTTTTGAAGAACCCAGAGTTCTCCATCCAATGAGGCAATTTCTTCCCGTTTTTTGAACAGGAGAAAAATGATATTACAGAGAATGGTACGAATTTTGATCTTTCCATTTCTAATGATGTTTTATTGTCAAAATTTCAGAGCATGCATGCGAGTGGGCGCAAATGTCAACTTTTCCAAGTTTCTCCATTGTATCCTTTTCGACATATCAAAACTACAACTATCATGAAAATAGAACAAAGAGCTAATATATGGGATCAGAGGGGTAAATGGCAACCTTGAGGACAAGGTTGTTATTTTTAAGGGGAGTGGGGGGTGGAATGTTACGGATTTTCTATAAAGTATTTTAATTAGGTTATAAGTTGATGCATTGCATCATTTAGGAGTTAGGAGTAGTTTATTGTAGTAGTTTACTGTATGCTCTAACTCACATTCCTTGTTCCATACCTTTTTCAGCTGCTTATTCTGCTGATCCATTTATTATAGTTTCTCTTTAGTGTCTTCTGATAGTTTCGTCTATCAGGTGGAGTCGGTCGTTGATCTCACTCGTAGTATTGGCGATGACATCGGTAGGGAGTACTGCTTCAGAGCCATAGGTGAGCATAAAAGGGGTGAAGCATGTACTCTTATGCGGCGTTGTGTGGTAGGACCACAATACGTGGGGTAGCTCGTCGACCCATCGACCTTTGGTTGTGTCCAATCTATTACTAATACCATCGATTATTATTTTGTTTGTGGCTTTGGCCTGTCCATTCCCCTAGGGGTATCGGGGGCTGGAGGGCAGGATTTTGATGTTACAAGGTCGAACGAACTCAGTGACCTTACTGCCCACGAATTGTGTAGTGTTGTCAATTATCAAAACTGCGGGGATGCCAAACCGTGTGATGATGTACTTCCATAAGAAGGTGATCATCTCTTCCTCCCTAATATGAGTGAGGGGTATCGCTTCGATCCATTTGGTAAAGTAGTATGTCGCATCCAGTAACCATTTGCAGCTCCCGCTCTCGGTGGGGAGTGCCCCGGCTATGTCCAATCCCCATTTCATGAATGGCCAAGGGTTGGAAACTGTATGGAGGTCAATAGTAGGGGGGTGGATAAGGTACCCATGGAATTGACATTTGTCATACTTTTGCGCATACGCTATGAAGTCTTGTCACATTGTTGGCTAGTACAATACTTTTGTTCGAGCTCGGTCAGCCATGGATCGACCCGTTGTGTGTGCCCCGCAGACGCTTTCGTAGATTTATGCGATGACCATTTTAACCCGTTCCCCTGCGATAAATGTGAGGTGTGGAGCATACAGGCTCATCTAGTAAAGTTCATTATTAATGACTGTGTACATTCTTGCTCTGCTTCGGAAGCTCTCGGCGGCTGAATGGTCTATGGGGAGGATGTGGTGTTTCTCGAGGAAGTTAAGAAATGGTTGGCGTCAATCGATGTCCAAGGGTACGACTGGGCTATCAGTTTTTATGGTGGTTATCGTATGCTCTAGTGTACTAGGTTTGTCAAGGAACTCTACTTGAATAACCCTGAGCCGGTTGTCGATGATTCTTGCTAAGTACGCAAGGGCATCTGAGTGCCTATTCTCACCGCAGTGAATGTGCTCGAGGATGACCTTTTTGAACTTGCTGAGCCGTTGTTTCAGGATTTTCATATAGTTGGACATTCTTTTATTGGCTTGGAACGTCTCCCTTTGCTGGTTAACAACTAGCTGCGAGTCGATAAAGATGGAAATTTCTTTCACGCCCATGGTCAACGCTGAATCTACCCCTCATAATAACACCTCGTACTCTGCTTCATTGTTACTGAGGAGGAAGCTGACTCGTTTGGCCTTTTTGATTTTTTCATTGATAGGAGTGATCAATACTATCCCCAATCTCGAACCGCTCGAGTTAACGGACCCATCTGTGTATAGTCGCCACCCCTTCGTGTATGCTGGCTTGGTATCATCTGGATGAGTGATGTAGTCGTCCTCCTTCTCGTATTTTCAATTGTCATTATCAATGGGGTGGTCGATGAGGAGATCGACAACGTCTTATCCCTTGATAGCGATCCTCGGCTCGAAGCGTATATCAAATTCCCCTAGAGTGATTACCCATTTCGCGATGCGGCGGGTCTTATCCATTTTGGTAAATACCTCTCGTAACGGTTAGGTGGGTATGACCTTGATTCTATGGGCTTGGAAGTACGGGCGTAGTTTCTGCGATGCGCATACCAATGCGAGTGCTTGTTTTTCCACTAGGGAGTACTGCAGCTCCGCTCCTAGAAGGGTTTTACTGACAAATTATACCAGTTTCTCAGTTCTATTGTCCGTTCGTATGAAGACTGCACTAATAGATTCGTCTGTGTGCCCCAAATACACTCATCATTCCATTAACACTTTTTGTTCTCACGGATACATTGGAACAGTGGGTGACATTTGTAGGAAGCTTTGTAAATAAAGCGGCCGAGTGCGGCAATTTCGCCTACGAGGGCTTGAACTTTCTTCAACGTTCGTTGTGAGGGCATATAGGCATAGGCGCGGATTTGATCAGGATCGGCCTTTATTCCTCGTTGAGTGACTAGGTGCCCCAGAAACTTCCCCTAGGCGACACCAAAGTTGTACTTCTCAGGGTTCAATCACAATTTATAGTGTTGCAGCTTTGTGAAAATGGTCTCAAGGTCGGCTAATGGTCAGCTCGTAGCCTACTTTTTACTAGTATGCCATTAATGTAGACTTCAACTGTCTTCCCCAATTGGTCTTCAAACATGGCGGTGACTAGGCGCTGATAAGTAGAACCCGCATTCTTTAGGCTGAAAGGCATGACGGTATAACAATACAGGTTATGCTTAGTGGTAAAGGAGGTGCACTATTGGTCCTTGGCAGCGAATGGGATTTGATTGTACCCGGAGTAACCGTCCATAAAGGACAATCGTTCATGTCCAGCTGTAGAATTTACCAGTCTGGTGATGAGGGGCATAGGGAAGCTATCCTTCAGATAATACCTATTAAGGTTGGTGAAATCAATACAAACCCGCATTTTACCATTCTTCTTAGGGACGGCCACCACGTTGGCTACCCAGCATAGACAGTCCACGGGTCTGATAAATCCTGTCTGCAGTAACTTTTGGATCTCATCATTTATGGCTCCCCATAACTTTGAGGCTGTTCATCATGGTTTCTGCTTTGCGGGAGTAGCTTTGTTGTTAACGTGTAAGTGGTGACAGGCCACGTCGGGATCTATGCCTGACATTTCGTCGAACGACCATGCGAAGATGTCTTTGTACTGCTGGAGGAGAGTGATAAGGTTTGAGCGCTCGTCACCTGCTAACAGGGAACCAATATAGGTTATTCTCGTAGGGCTGTCGAGGTTAATCTTGTCAACTGGCTCCATGAGAAGCGGTGTCCAGTCTCTGCTGAATGTGCGTATAACTGCATCGTTCTGATCAGAGGGTTGTGCATTTATTTTTATTTGCATGTTGGGGCGGCGAGGAACAGGGGAAAAGTTCACCGCCATGGGCTCGTTCCCTATTCGTTGCTAGTCCTCAATGGCGATACTTTTCCCCTTTTTCTTGGAGTTCTCACGGTCCATCAATTTTTTAGAGAGTTGGCGTAACAAATGCGGACAGTTGGCTATTCTCATTTCCCTTAGTGAAGAAGATAAGATTTGGCATGGCAATGACTTCAGGATAGAATAATATGAAATACTCAACGTTTGAAGAAGAGGCATGACAGTAATATTTACAGTCATCTTTATCACCCACTCCTTCCAATGTTTCATATAAGTAATATCGAGCTTCTTTAGCTTGGGGAACGCTATTACTGGTGCTGATATATCACCATTCAAGACTCCTTAAACTTTAAGGTCCATTATTGGTGAAACCGAATCTAACAAGACTAGATATAGGTCTTCAAGAAATTCAAGTCTTCCAAGGGCTGGTAATACCTTTAAGTTTTTGCATGAATGGATTTCTAGTTCACGGAGCATAATTGATCTTTCTTCATAATTTGGAAACTCCATCCAACTTGGGAACTTGGAGAAACTGTAATAATATATGCCCAACATATTTAAGCTCAGATGTGGTTCAAGTAATTCAAGGACACTCTTCACTGCCTCATCATCATCATCATCATCATTATTGAATCTCAATTCCAGATGGTATAGGTATTCTTTATCTTTCAATATTGCCTCATGACTAGTCTCCTTCCCAACACCTTTAATATTTGATATTATCAGTAAACCACAGAGGTTGCTATGATCTTTTAGTTCTTTGATATCAGATCCTTCTTCACTTACAATGAACTCACTCAACTCTTGAAAATATCTTAATTTCCCAATTCCTCGAGGAAAGCATTCAAGTCTACAACCTTCAAATTCAAGGTGCCCAAGCTAACCAAGTTTCCATACCCGTTGGGAAGTCTACGAAGACTGCGACACCAATTAAGTTTCAGTGTTTGTAGATTGGGTAAGATCCTCCTCATTTAGATTCGTTATTCTCTTAATTTCAGGTTACTGAGGTGGAGTCCGAAATTGCTAGTGGCTTGTTGCAAATAAAACTATCTTTCCTTCCACTTACATCTCTACTATCTTTACTTAGTCCCGGTTCATACTTGATAAGTATGCATTAGACAATCGATCATCTTTACTATTTTTACTTAGTCTCGGTCCATACTTGATAAGTATGCATCAGACAATCAATCATCTTTACTATCTTTACTTAGTCTCGGTCCATATTTGATAAATATGCATCACACAATCAATCATCTTTACTATCTTTACTTAGTCTCGATCCATACTTGATAAGTATGCATCCAAACTAACATTTGTTTCTACGAAATACTATCCACTTACAGGATACTCTACTTCACATTCCTTACTTATCAAACAAACTATAACATGTTTTGTTTGTTTCATATATAAATCCAGATACCCCACTGAGGATGCACATCTGGTAATCATTTCAATTACTTGCCATTTCATGGCCATTGTTTGCTCATCACACCAACTTGCGTTCCTTACTTATCTGTTATGATCTATAATCACATTTCACAATATCATTCTACTCAAATATCACCACTTAGCATAAACTACACAAAACATGCTTCAAATATTTTCAAAACAAACATCTTTAAAACCAAAATATTATCATTCGAACTAGCACATAGTTAATATTGTTTCGGTCCCATCGACCACTTTTACATCTCTCATACAAAGACATTACTGTTTACAGAAATTTAAACTGCTGGAGGAGATACCACATCATCACCCTTCGGTAACCCCTCAGGAGCAAACACATCTAATAATTCCTCAGAACGCAAGCCATTGGCTTCTATCATCACAAAATCATCGACGACATCCGTTCCACTCATAACTTCAGGAGTCTGCGAAACCTCATCGTCTGGATCTGAATCTTCAAACATAACACCCCCAGCACTGGCCAACCCTTTATAATGATCTTTCCTCCGCTCCATAACCTCAAACTACCAAACGTAGTTGGCCCTCACTATCTTGTAAGCGTCAAGATTATCCAATATCAGTTGTGCCCTCACCTTGTCAAAAATCTTACCATGCTCCAGCTCCATCGCCTTTCGGGCATCTGTAATTTGTTCTCGGACATCCTTCTCGAAATTCATTATGAGCTAGGCCAATGCCTCATCTTTTTCCTTCTCCCATAATTTTTTCGTATCGCGAAGAACAACATCCTTTGCTTTCTGAGCTTCCAGCTTGTACGCATTCAACGTTGCATTCAACCCCTTATCCTCGATCAAAGCTTCCTTCTCCCTGGTCAAATCTTTCTCGATATTCTTATATGCCACAACCTGATTTGCCAGATCGCTACTACCAACAATATGACCTTTGGCCTCCGTCAATAACTTTTTGATATGCATTACATTCATAAATTGAGTATTTAAATGACATACCAGATTCTTTAATCGAAGCAAAGCAGAAAAATTTCTCACCTTCGACATATTTCGGTGGCTCTCACTGAGAAAAGTAATCAAGCTCTCAGCCCCTACCAAACAGTCATCCAATTCGACCTGTAACTCATCCGTCCCAGACACATAAGAGTCCATAGTCTTTTGGACTTCCATTTCAGATTCCTTGACAAATTTGTTCTTCGACGACTCTAGATTTGCCCTCTTCTTCGGAAACGCGCTTGTAGAACCTCGTGGAGGCCGCCCATCCGGCAAAGCAACTGGTGTATCAATCTTCACCCCCTCCTCATTGGTTGATCGTCACAAATTCATCTTGGGAGGAAGTAAAGGAGCAACAACTTGGCTTTCCGGCCTTTTCTTTTTACTCTTACCCAATATTTTTGTACACATCGAGTCTCTCTCCGTAGTCACGGAATCCGTCGTATACCCAACCAAGGAAGGATTTTCCAATGAAAACTAGACTCAGAAGACCTTTTGTTCTTCGCAGACATCTTGCGGTCGATTATTAGAACTTCCTCCCCTTTCTTCCTCGACCTCTTTAGACCACCCTCTTAAAAAAAGTACCCCCTCGCTCCTGGTCGATGACAAGATTGTCGATTCTCCCTAAAAATCCCTTCTTAATTTTATACAATTCCTCTTTAACTTCAGAATTCCTTTCGATCTCCTTCAAAGCTGCACAGAAACAGATTACAGTTACAAACAAATTTCATCATATACAAGTATCCAAACATCAACATTTATGTTACCTAACCACGAACTTAAGTGAAAAGTCTTTCTTCTCAAGGGCTCCAGATTATATTTATGTTACCTAACCACGAACTTGTCGAACTCGTAGTTCCCAGACACGAGTAGACGTTCATCGCTATATCACCCTCCCGTTGACATCATGTCATAGAACATCGGTCTCTTCAAGAACCTCGCCAAGTAACGATAGCCTAACTTCTTCGGGTTCATTTTGAGTGTATAGTGTACACATAAATCATCCACTGTGATCAACTCTTCCCCCTAGACTTTAATCGACCATTTATCGCCCTACATACATGAAACAGGTAGTACACATTTGAATTAAACTAACCCAGTGCAACGTCAAAAAAATTTAAAACTTTCTTCTGGTCAGCTCGAAGAGGGAGCTTCAACCCCTTCTTAATTTGTTCCCAATGAACAAGAATCCCATCTAATGGAACTTCTTGATCAATAATGTCATATTGGTACTCCTCTAACCTAATGTCTTGCAGAATACCATACTTCTTCTTGAATCTCAAAATCTCCTTTATTTTTGAACCCTCTCCATAACAGGCCTCTTCACCCTCCTCAACATCCTCCTCCCCGCCCCCACTACCTTCTCAATCACTAACTTGTGGCTCATGATCCACATCTATCTCGGTACCCTCCTCGTTGTTTTTGGCCGTGAAACTGCCTAGTTTCAACAGGCTATTCTCGGCGATTGGGACATTTCCCAGAGACGTACCATATATCGTTGGAAATCTCTCAGAGTAGGCTATCCAACCAAAGTAGTCTCACCTCCATTCGATCTCCACAGATAAAAATATACATGTTTGAAAATAGCCATTTATCAAGGGTAAAAAATACTAAAAACCTTAATTTTTAATCCGAAAAAATAAGGAAAAATAGGTTTTTGAAACATGATGATCTATCATATAGTATAGATCTGAGAATAGGTATATACAAAATTGCTTGGTTTCCCTGAAAACTCTGATTAAAGGGTTATTTTCGCTCTCCTCGTTTCTAGAGCTTGCGTGCTGATAACGTGTTGAGATATGATGAATCTAGAGCAATATAATACTATAGCATGAACAAGAGAGAAAGAGAGAAAATAATTTATTAATTATCATAATTGTGTTCTCTGTACATAGTACACTGATATTTATAGACAACCCATAAAGATTCCCTATTCTACTCTAACTCTCCCTATAACCCTATTGGGCCTATGGATTTGTTAGGAGTCCGTATAGGGTGCCCCAACCCTGTTGGGTTCATAGCTTGGGCTTGGACCCAACTCCTAACACTCTAAAATGAATCTTTTGTGATCTCATCTAAAGAAAAATCTATCAACAAATCTAGCCCAAGCAAAGAGTCCTTTAGAATTAAATAACATAATCACATCATTTACATATCATACCTAAAGAATTTTTTGTAACAAATCAACCCCGGGCTAGCCTATTAGTAGTTCCGCCCATGGCTACAACATGCTAATAATTTTTTCTTATAATGAGAAGGACATCTAACCTAAAATTTTTGATTGTTTCTAATTGTGACCTCAATTAAGTAGAATACAAATCTTTTCTTTGGGTAGGCTTGATTTGTACACATCTTAGTCCAACACTCCCTGATCGTTTGAAAAGAAGCGAAAACTACTCTTTTGGACATACTAACTAATGGCAGGGGTGAAGACATGACACGCCGGTTATTGGTTAGCACACATCCCCTTAATAGGGTTTTTAAGTATAACTCATGTCCTGAAGTTAAAAATAAAAAAAAATAAAAATAAAAAAACCCTTGGGGAGCTAAAGGCCTTTGTCAAGCTGGTAGGGACTTAAATCACTTACGAAAAGAGATGCGTGGAAGATCGCGAGTGAGAGTTGTAGATGGGTTTTGGTTTGAGGCGAAGGGAGAGAGAGGTTTGGTTTGGGAGAGAGCCAAAGGTATTAAGAGAGAAAAAGACAGACAAAAAATGTTTTAATGAAAAAACCGAAGTGTAGTGCAAAAACATTACACTACACACAAATGTTGACAACTTTAATTTTTCCAAAATTGCCAGAACCTTACTGCACCAAGCCTCAAACTCTAAGGTGGCATTTGCTTTTTGGACTGACTGCAGTCAGAGGTCTGAGTCTGACTCCAGTCAGTAATTTGGACTGACTGAAGTCACTTAGTGCCGTTTATTTTTCAACTAACTGCAGTCAGACTCAGATAAAACATCTGACTGACCCTCACTCCACTCAGATCCAATAAGCCAGCTGAGTGAGAGGTCCGAGTCAGAGTGTAAAATTTGTCCCCAAATTGCTCTCACCAAAAATAAAAATTACGAAAAACAAACAAACACTCCCCAAATTGTCCTCCCTCTTCTTCTCCACAGCACCTCCCCCCAACGAAACCCTCTCCTCCTCGATCTCCTCCAAATGCAGCAGCTCCTCCTCAAACTAACGTTGTTGTGCTTTCACAAAACAAACTGTCATTTTTCTTTTTTAAACTATCGATTCTTGATAGAAGATGATTGTGGTGACCAGTCTGAATAAAACCCAACAAATTTTGAGGTGAGCTGAATACATTTGTGATTATGAGGCACTTTGTTGTGCATTGGGTTTTCAAAAATCCTAATTTGGTATGTGAATTAATTTTCTTATAACCCCATTGTGTATATACATAATTGCTGTTAATTGGGATTTGAAGAACTCTAAATATGATTGTGAATTTTATTAGGTTTTACTAAGTTATGTGTACCTCATTGAGCTCGTGCCAGACTATGCTGCACTCTGTGAGTGTTGGAATGCATTGTGATTGTGTATCCGAAACGTTTGATGAACACTGAACCTAACTCTAGTTTTAGGAATTTTTCTTTATTTTTATTGTTTGTGTTAGTTATGTATGGTAGTGTTTTAATTGTTCTCTATGTATGGCAATGGTGTTGGCAGTGTTTTAATTGTTCTCTATGCATCTCATGTTCAAATACCCTATTGTAATTGTTTTTTGATTAAGTGGTCTTTCTTATACTTATGTAAGTGGTGGTACTATTTGGGCAAAATTGTTGGAAGAGACTTTGATACAAGGACTTACACCATTCTCATGGACTGATTGTTTTGTAATTTGACTCAACGTACAACAAAAACAAAACAAAACTCTAATTTGGCTCAAGGCCATTGGCATGGGAGGAAAACTAATTTTGGCCCAGAAATCACGTCATATACTTGTAAGAGACATTAGCATCGTATTATCGTCACTAAGACATTGGTGATCCATCACATATTATAGCGCAACCCCACTATGTTAATTTACTTGTAGTTGTGGGGATCTCTTGTACTCGTGGATCATGGCATATTATACAAATAACACCAAATAAAATGCCCATAGAGTTAGGGATCGCGATCCTTAATGTCTTTTTATGAATAATAACTCCTCGTTGTCTTACACGCCATACCTAATAGCTTGTGGGTATCGGCTGTACCGTGTGATCCACAACGTATTGTACAGAATAAATATACAAGTCTTATCCCATTAAACATGTATATGCGTGGGTGAGGTTTATGCTAGGCAAACTCAATAATAGCGCAACATTACATTTACTTATTGTTTCGCAGGATCCTTTGTACTCGTTGATAACGGTGTACTTAGTAGTTCTTAGGTATTGCTTGTATCTCGTGATCCACGACATATTATACAAATAACTGAAAATACAAGAGTTTTCGCTATAAGAAGCTAGTGATATTCCAACTTGTATAAAAAATATATGGAGGACCCTTACAAAGTGAAGGTTCTTGAGGAATGCCAGACCTCACCACCATTAGGTTCTGTACCACAAACATCTCTTCCTCTCACCTTCTTCGATATGCGTCAACTACGGAACCCTCCTATCACCTGTCTCTTTTACTACAAGATCCCGTGCTGCACTAAGTCACATTTTATGATTTCAATCCTTCTTGACCTTAAACACTCTCTTTCACCCACTCTCCAATATTAAAATTACCAATGAACTCACCAGAAGATTCGCGCGCACGGATTAGCAGCTCCCCACTCTTTCCGTCCAACACCACAGTGAACGCACACAACTTTTTTCTTCTTTTCACAGAGAAATTCAAACCAAGAGAGAGACGCACAATTCCCCCCAATCCTTTTATAATGGAGAAGAAAAGACCATTATCATTAATGCCCCGGGCCCACGCCCATGATTTGACACGTTGCCCTTTGTTGCACACCTTTCCAGCTATTAAATAATCCTCACGTCTCCCAAGGCCCTGACAGCCATGCGGCCACACACACCCCATACGACGACCCCTGCACGCGACCAAACCACCTCAGCGCTCCCTCCCTACGAGTAAGCCCTGAGGGGGGGGGGCGATTGTAGGAGTACACTCCCGCTAGCCACGAGGAGGGAGGTCGCACGTCGACCTCACCACTAAGAATAGGAACACTATAACAAGGTCGTTCACCAGACTCCCTCGTACACCGAGCATACAAGAAAGAAACTGGTAACGTCAGAACGACGATAACCCCGTGTCTCGTCCCTACCCACGAGGAAACACCCGAGTCCACGACCCTGAGAGGGTAACTTAGGAACTTCCCAGGGCACGTGAGCAGGGGTGCTCCTAGGTTAAACCCTTCTTATAAATAGAGGAAAGGGGGCAACCTAGAAAGGACCTTCTTTTTGCTTCTTCTGCCTCTTCTACCTCTTAAGCTTGAGACGATAAGGGAAACTAGAGATAATAGGATTTAAAGAGAGAAACCCGTAATGAGTTGAGTTGTGCCCTCCTCCGGTCGAATGCTTCAATCCCAGAACAATCAGAAACACATTGTCGTCTCTGAGAGAAATCAACAGACTACAATGTCTTCTTCTTTCACTGTGGAAGAAGTCTGATCTTTCACTTGTTTCCAAAGTGAAGATTGGATTACTTAGTTAATTTTTGACAAACCTTCAGGGGGTCATCTTGGTAACCAAACTAGCAGTTATTTTTTCCCTACTATTCCTCTTGTTATCATTACCTAATGCTACAATTTTGGAAGAGTAAGTATTCCTTTTACTTGAGTTCTTGAGATATTATAGTTCTAAATTTATTTCATCTTGGGGTCTCGCCTTGCCAAAATAATAAACTAAGAGAGAATCTTTTTTCTCCTTAGCAAAAAAAATCTTTTTTTCCTTAGAGTTAATGACATTCTTCAGGCTTTTATTCCAATCATTGTCATTTCGTACTAGATTTTTTATGTACACTTTTATTTGTTTAATCAGCCTTGGATATTTGCTCTAAGCTTAATTGGGCTAATTCCACTTGTTAGAATAGTCAGTTTTCTAACTGAGTAAGTACTAAAATCTTATATGTTTTATCACAGTATCATTTTTCTATTTCTTATAATTCTCAATTTTATTAATTAATTTAAATTGTTAGTTTTGGAAATATTTCATACAGATTGCATTCTACACTGATCCAATATGTACTAAATTATCTTATATCTTCCATCTTTTGGGTATTTATTCGATTGCATTCTCTCACATATTCATGTTTTTGAAATATTTGCAGTTGGAGGGCTTTTGAATGCAATATGTGGTAATGCAACCAAGCTGATAATAACAATATTTGCTCTTTACCAGAGAAAAATAGAGATTATGAAGTACTCTCTTTTGGGTTTAATCATCTCGAACCTTCTTCTTGTTCTTGAAACTTCTCCCTTTTGTGGGCTCCTATCAAACTTAAGAAGGGAACAAAGATATGATAGAGTAAGTCATCTAAGACACTCCTACTTACAATACAATTTTAGTTTTCGTAACTCAAACATTTGTCTTATTTATCGGATTTTCATCTTTGTCATTGTTGCTGCTCTGTCAGAAACAACATGAATTCCCAAATCCTACTACTCTATTTGTTATGCCATATGTTGTCGCTGATGTTCAGATATCATTATGATGGTAGCGAGCTCGAGGTAATCTAAGTTTTTGTAAGAAATGTGATTTTTTTGTTGTCATTGTTTGAAAGTTGATCAAAACTGGCATATTTTAACTCTGCACTGCATCTTATACGTAGATTTTACCATCCATTTTAGTTTGTTATGTTTGGATGTATTTCAGATTCTTATCTTAGTGGCTTCAAAGTGTATGTTTGCCTAATGAAATGCATTCATTTGATTAAGAAACCATAAATTTAAAGGAGGCATTTTATCAAAGGTTAGAATTATGGAGAGAAATATATTGTTTGATGGGTGCATCTTTGGGAGTGAAGCCCATTTATTTATTTATTTTACGAAAGGTAAACAAGTTTTATTAATATAGAATATCGGCTGCTAGAATAATGCATGACTTAGTTGCCGACATGCTCCGTAGTCGAAGCTCAACCAAATCATCTAACTTAGTTTGATGAGGATCTTCAATTCTCTAGAGAAAGGCAGGCTTTCCAATAAACCCTATGTATTACAATGACCTGAGATTATATAAAACAAAAGTAAGGCCTCGTCGAAGTTTGAGACTGTAATATGAGAATATGTCGCTGAAAATGAAGGTGTTTAAGAGCTATTGAAGGGATGGTCAAACGCGTATTCTTTCAGGGTTGGAAATGTTTTTGTACTCAAGTTTGAAGTGTTAAAAGAGAAATTAGAGGAGTGGAATGGAGAGCAACTCTAGAGACTAGATTCAGATGGTTGACAGAGGTTAATAACAATAAGAAATTCTTGCCATATGATGGAAAACGCTAAGGGAAATTTAATAGCATTTTAAGCCTACCTGTGGGTGGAAAAATAGTAGAGGACGAGGAAGTCAGAAGGAAATAGTTGGCAGTTACGTTGAGTTGTGCAGGTTGAGGGAGTAACGGGGACCTCAAATAATGATAACCTAATTTTTGAGTCTTAATAGCTCTAAAGTTAAAGATTCTGCTAGAAATAGATGCTTCAATGATGAGTGGGATTTAGAATGGACTCTTCCCCAGCCTACCCAATGCAAGTGGCTTGCTCCCCAATCTATTTTTATGATGGTCACCACTGATGGTGCTCTCAACAATGTCAGAGGTAGGATTAGAGCTGTGGTTAGGGAGGAAAAAGGCATAGTTCTTCGTGCATGTGCAAAGTATACACATAGAAGCTCCATCACAGTTCATGAACTTCAAGCCATTGATAGAGGGTTAAAAAATGTTATTGAGTTGGGATCTAAGAAAGTAATACTTGGAAGTGATTCTAAGGCTGCCATTAGCATTGTTCAGCTACTTGAAGACCCCCCTTGGGATGCTAGAGACACTCTCCAGTCCATCCTTAAATCTATAACTCAGTTTAGGCAGTTCATCACTTTCCTCAAATACAAGGAGACGAACAGGTTATTTGACTACTTGGTCAAAGTGCTCAATGCTGCTGCTGGATACATTAAATTGAATTATGATGATTTCCCTATTGAGCTTAAGAAAATTGTCAATGAAGATGCTGATGGAAAAGTGTATTTGGGGATATAGGTTCTTCTTTGAATTCTGTTCTTCTTTGGGTTTTTTCTTTTTCCTTTCTCTGGTGTTAGGTTCTTTCCCCTTGTTGGGCTGAGTTGTCCCCACCTGCACAATTTTTTATTTTTCTACTCATTTATATTATCATGGGGGTTAGTCTCCCAGATCACTTTCCAAAACAAAGAAGAGCCGTTTTTTGATCAACAAATCTATTCAACGACCAAGAGCCTATGTTGCTTGCCTATGTCGCGTATCTTTTCTTCCAAGTAAAGACTCATAGGTAGCTTATCGAAACTGAAGCAGAAAAATAAAAAGAACAATATGCTCAAAAATAATTAACTATACAAATAGGTGAAGGTGAAGGCTCACTTGAGAAAGACTCAACGAAGAGAAGTTTCTGATGTAAAGGAGCAACCATCTCACCAAGAGCAAGCTCCCACACTCTACTGGGCTTGTGAAGGCATCAATAACATATTAGAATTAATGAAAGCACATGGATCATGCTAGCCATCAATATGTGATGGATCATACAGGTTCCTTCATCACACTTTGATGGTATGAGCATGGACAATATGGACATTGGCTATTACCCACATCCCCCCCCCCCTCGATGCTTAGTAAATCAGCTCATCTGGAGGTCTCTTTGGTAATGAACATCTGACCTATAATCCGAGTATGGATTTGTTCCTGAAGAGTCATCCCAATCTTCGAGACTAAATTATACACAAAAAAGAAAAGTTGTAGTAATCATTGTAAGTGGTTACCCTCCCTTGGGTATTATGCCATACATGCTACAACAAGAGTACGAAAACCACATAAGAAATTTGGATCTCTATTTTAAGCATTTTACGTGGGATGAGTATTGCTGAAATATTTCTAACGTCAATCAACAGTCGAAAAATAATGAATTTGAGGAGCCGCGTCACTTATATATGTATTAGTTTATCGATAACTTTATGAGATAATTTTTAGACTTCAAGTTGAAATTTGTAATTAAATTGCTCATACGAAGTTGTAATAAATAATAGTTATCTTAATAAATAATAATTATCTCATATTCGTTCACATTTTTTTCTATTATTTTTTTCCAAGCTCACATATGTTTTGAGATTCCTACACATTTCCTTGGACATTTTTCTAAATCTGTTCTTATATTTCCTTCATATCTCCATTCATTTTAAATAACATTACAATTTATCATGTTAAACATCAAAATACCAAAAATATCATCGATAAATACAGATTCTTTGGTATAAACTGGTTTTTTTTCCTTTAAGGATTAAAATATTATGATAACTATCATAATGGTGGGGGGTCGATAAATAAACTTGGTTTGGTATTTTGATCCATAACCGAAAGTCATAATTTAATAAACCAATGTCTAATACAATACTTGGGGATTAATTGTGAATTAATATAAGTCTTGTTTCTAAAAACATGGATTCTTAGGAATCTTTTTTGTGTATCTAGGTGCAATTAGATGTTACTTGATATCATCTAGAAGTACCCTAATAGCAATCTTTTAAACTTCTAGATGGTCAGTTCAAGACAGGCTTAATCTACCTATCTTTGGAACTCAGTAAACTTCGGGTGATTGAAAACTAAATATGCGAAAACGATTAACAAGAAAGATAAACTATTTTGATTGAATTAAAGACTAAAAGAAACTAGATCCCTCTACTTATCTAGGGTTTCTTCTCCTAAATTCAACTTTTTCTTACCTTCTACCCTAAGATTCCATTATAGAACTAGGAGTCCTCCACATTCTAAAATACTTCCCTAAAAAAAGCATTATTCTAATAAAAGAAAATAACTTGAAATAAAAATAGGGAGGGTTTTCCCCAGAGGCTGGTTCCAAAGGGGATGCCACGATAACCACGACCAAACATGGTTATGATTTCGATCTCCCCTTTTTTGAAGAGTTCGACCATAAACTCTTTCACAAAAATCTTTAAGATATTCATCTCAAATCGGAAGAGCGTACTTATATAATCAGTAAAATACCCACAATTTTTTTCGTAACTTGTATAAATACCCAATAGAGGGAGTACATCGTTTGCAAAATTGTATCCCTTAATTAGACAAAAAGTTGAAGACACCATATGTTGTACTTGTAGTTGCCAAAATTTAGGAATCTTACACTTCAAATAACGTTGTACAAACTTTTTCCAATACGAATTTACAAACACTAAAACTACTTTCTCATCGTCGTGATATCTCTTTAAGTTATTGACGATTCAATGAGTCATCCCCGCGAGAGAAGATTTGGGCCCCAATTCTTGTAGCGAAAATTTTCCCCTCATAGCTAGTATTGGAGTCTCTCTCACGCCGGAATCCGTAAATTTATCTTCGCTACCCACATCTTGAGCATCAAATCAGTTAAAACTATTAAAGGTGAACAAAACCCCTTCGTTATTGAATTCTCTATCATTGTTATCTCTTATAGAGAATCTCTTTCCTCGCCTAAAACTTTCAAGACTTACTAGTGAAAGTCCCCCTATCCTAGCATCTCTAATAAATGAACCCAAGGAAACCCCCCTTCCTCTTGATCCCACCATGCTACCCGAAAACCCCATCTCAAGACCTCCTTGCAATGAGATTTCTAGCAGGATGGCTTTCAATGTCTGATCAATTTATGTTGTAAACTCTCCGATTGAGTTCTTTGTATTAACTCTAAAATCCTCCATCTTCTTCTCTAGATCTTGTAACCTGCTTCCTTAGGTTGGTTGACGAAATCCAGCTTTCTTCTTTTTGTACCCTTCTTCCTCCCCTACGATCATTGTCCTTGGCGTTATGGGTGTCTCGGTACCCTCTCTTGTTATTATCGGCGTTGGTCCCTCGATAGTGGCCTTCGGAAATGTCTCTCTTGTTGCTGGTGTTGGTTCCTCGATGGGGAACTTCGGGGACCTCTCTCTAGTTGTTGTCGACATTGTTTCCTTGATGGGGGCCTTTGAGGTTGCCCTTATCATTGCTGCCGACGAGGGTAACGCTTGCGGGGACGCCTTTCTTATTGCTACCGGCCTTAAACCCGGTTTGTTAGTTAATGAAGACATCTCTCCGGTTAATGGAGACCCCTCTCTCTCTCTCTTTCTCTGATCGGTGAATTCGCGGTAATAGAGCTGGCATGATTTGGGTTTTCTTGGGTTAAATCTCATTGAGGGGTTTTGTTCGTAAACTTCCTAACATAATATCACCTTCTCTACTCATAATAGCAATCACCCGTTGAGCCTCTCAGTCCGTTGATTCTTCGTGTTGGAACATACTCTAGTTTTCTCCATCAAATTTAATCGGCCCTTTTTTTCTTATACTCACCTCAATCTCTGCGATTCGCACAATAGCTTGAGCATATATCGTATAACTAAAATTCGTCATCTCTTACCCGCCGAGCCAAAATTACTATAACGACAATGAAATTACTGTAGCAAATACCGAAATTACTGCAGAAATGTGGAAATCATTGTAGCAGATACCGAAATCACTGTAGCAACACAAAAATTACTGTAGTTGATGCTAAAATTATGGTAGCAGCCAATAATAACAAAAATCCCCACAATATGAACTTTACTCCAGTACCAATTGATAGAAAACTAAATATGCGAAAGCGATTAACAAGAAAGATAAACTATTTTGATTGAATTAAAGACTAAAATAAACTAGATCTCTGTACTTAGCTAGGGTTTCTTCTCCAAAACTCAACCTCTTCTTACCTTCTACCCTAGGACCCCTTTATAGAACTAGGAGTCCTCCACCTTCTAAAACACTTCCCTCAAAAATAGACATTATTCTAATAAAAGAAAATAACTGAAAATAGAAATAGGGAGGGTCTCCCTCAAAGGCTAGCTTCTGAGGGGATGCCACGATGACCAGGACCAAACATGGTTATGATTCATATCACCGGGCAAGGGACTACTTGTTTGCTAAACATCTAATACCCCTTCATATTTGTAGAAAATGGGTCATTTGGCTAGAATATACATAACTTATAGGACTATGGGACTTAGAACACCCCAGTAGTTAAATAAGGATCGCAACATCGAATAGTTTTGAATAGGCATCTTGGCTAAAAACCAATTATAACACATTTTCTAAGGTAAATATTGCCAATTTATGATGTAAAGGTGGGATTTTACACTTATAAAGAATTTCATTAGTTTTAGAATAATGAACGAGGTTCAACTAATAGTATGATTGCGAATCATTTACTTTATAATATTCTAACTACTATGAACTGTCTTATATGCATATAAAATGATTATCAAGAACTATTATTGGTTCAGGTTTACATTTTTGCATAATAGATGTCTGTGAAGCTCAAGAGCGTTGATTATCTACAATTACTGCTCGATGGCTCACACTATCTCCTTTGGTATACGGATGTTCAACAACAAAGTGTAATCGACAATATATTTACGGGCAATTGTATAATTGACTATTCCATGGTAAACTCCAATCATCTCCTTCTAAAATTCTTCAAAGTATTTTTTTCAGATCTGTAACATTTGTTTGCGAATATGGACCATAAAATTAACTGCATAAACAATATAAAGATCAAAGGTTTAAAATTCAAATTTGTACGAGAATCATAATGCATTAAACTCCAATACAAGATAATAAAGCAAAAATTTTCGTAAAAAAGTAATGTTACAAGATCCTAAAGAATATCATGCAAAGTGAACTCTGAGAGGCATATACTTCACTCTTCTTTCTCCTACAATCGATGTATTGTTAAGAAATGGTATAATCAGCGATTACATACATCATTTTATCGGCAAATGAATTCGTCGACAATAAAGTGGTAATACATCACTGAAAGATTACTGAAGATCAGTCATATACAAATCATGAATAATAACACAACTTCTATGAGTATAACTCACATAAGCTAAAATATATTACTAATAAAATGGGTTATACTGAACTTCTTAGCCATCACAAAAAGTGTATTTACATGTATTTACAATGAACTTCTTAGTTGGTGAGGCTGTAATGCCCACTTTGTAAGGAAATTGTCGAAGGACTAATGAATCGACAATTCTAAGATACCCACCATGAACTATGCAATTGTCCCGAAAGCTTTACTCGATAATAACGTAGTTGTCATAATGTCGACCTCTTCAGTTATCGATAACTGTGTTGTCTACTACTGCAAAACTTGACAAATATCAAATACATTAAGTCATCCAACCATGAACTCGACAATATAATGAACACTCTCCCAATGCTATCCTTCAACACCTGTAAAAGCACTGCTGACGTGAAAAATTCTAGAAATTGAATGGAACTACTTACCACTTGTTGCAGTAGGTGGAGCCTTCGTGGTTGATTCTAATCCCAAATCGAAAATTGCTTTTAACAACAATCAATCCTTTTTTTATGAATTAATTAAAAAACAAAGAGGGACTGTAACCCTTGTTCTTGACTAAGAGAATGTGAGAGAGACATAAAGTGAGTTTAGGACAGAGAAGAGAGATGTTTGAGAGAGCTTGAACAAATAAATATGTAATCAATAGGGCTCCAACTACAAATGCAGCCACAACGACACCAAATGCCACAATAAAAAGCTTATCGTCGTTATTGTAACATAATCACCTTTCTCTAGTTCTAAATATCTGTAAAGTAGTGTTTTAAGACGTCAAAATCCTAAATCGGTAAGCAAAATTAAGAAAAGCGCAGCAAAAGCTCTCGCCAAAGCAAGAATAGATATTTGCCCTGAAATTGCATCCAAAGATTCCAAACATTAAAGGGAGTGAGTGAGAGAAAAAGTGAGTGAGCAAAAGACAGATCTGAGATTCAAAATTGAAACTAGAGAGAGAGGAGAGAAAAAGAAATATGTGCCCACGTGAAAAGAGAGAGAAAGAGAGTGTGTGTGCTTGGGTATGTGCCAACTAATTTCCATCGAATATTATTTGAGTTTCTCTTTTCCACCTCATCTATTATCAGGACCACTCATCTCTAGAGATGTATGGTTTCTTTTAAGTGAGATTTGAGTATCATGTTTTTGAGTGTCAATGAATCCATTCGCTTTTTATATATATAGGGAACGGATTTGTGGACACTCAAAAACTGGACACTCAAGTCTCACTAAATAGGAACTACTTATCTAATAAAGATGAGTGACTCTTATAATAGGGCTTTCCTATATAGGGAAATGAGGTGGATATTTTAATATTTGGTGTTCTCAGACCTGCTCTCTCTCACTTCACTCTCACTCCCTCCCTTTCTCTCTCTCCCTCTCTTATCACATCTTCACATCACGTGGTACTTATACAATTCCTCTATCTTCTCGGTCACTCTTAGTGTAAAAACTAATTTAAAATTGCATCTCTCTCATCTCTATCTCTTTCACTCTAATCTCTAGCAGCAAGTGTGACTTTGGGTGTGGGCTCTGACAAGGGACCCACAAAAAACCTAACCCACAACCATCCTCTCCCAGCAGTGAGTTTGAGTGTCTGACGTGTAATATATATTTTTTAATTTGGAAGAGATCAAAATACGCGCGATGTTCCTTTTACCACGGGGAAAAAGAAACACCGCCGCTTCAACTGTTTGTTAATTTTACAACCCGACTCGACTATTATCCACATTTTTCTTCTTCCTCTCTCTCAAAATAGAAGGTAAAAAAATTATGATTCCAACAAAATTAAAATGCATATGCCAGAGAGAGACCCACATCCCAGTACTATACCTGGGTTTAGAGTGACAAGAGATCCAGAGCGTTTCGTAACTCGCTCGAGGTTTAGAAGGAAGAAAAAATGAGTAGAATTTGAAGATGCCCAATGAACCCAATCTATACCAAACCCAACCCAAGAAAACTTCCCGCAGAGGTGTATTACCCAGCTTCCAGACGGCGTCAGTCATATCTATTACACGGGAAAGGAACTCACGGTAAGTTTTAGTATAATTGTGAATTTGTTATTTACTTGGGGGATAGATGCTAGAGGCAGTTGACTGGCGATGCGCATATTCCTTTGGATCCTCCGCTTAGCATGTCACCACATATTAGTCCAGCAGCTTTACAGGAGATGAGACAGGTCGAGTTCCTTGACTGTGAGCAGTTTGTGATAGGGGAGGAGCGAGAGACTTGCACCTCATACTGGGCTGAACAAACTTCAAATGTAGGTTACCTGCTGACAGATTCCCAGAGGATGGGGAATATAGATATGTTCGGACCGACTGCACTCAGAGCTGGTATTACACCCATGGTAGTTATGTCAGCGTCGGTTCATAGCTTGTCCCAGGACTTCAATTTTCCTGGCGAGGCGGAGGGGCTAGATCTAGGGTAGCACATAGAGTAGACAGGGAGGCACGAGATGTTTCCCATCGCCTGCTTGAGGGACTCGCTGCCCATGTTTTCCTCCTACGGCACAGATGAGTTGTGGCATCTGACTCATAGTATGCGGCGACTTACCCTTGTAGAGTCTGTGCGAGATGCCCAGAGGCTCTAAGAGTTGACTGATGAGGTAGCTACTCTGAGGAATCACTTGGACAGTGTAGACGACCAACTATATGCGCATGCAAGTATTTTTTATTTTTTATTTTTTTTATTAATGTCATATTTATTTTGTCAAAATATTTATAAATCTTCTTTGTCATGTTCAGGACCTACATCTGAGGAGGGGGCGTAAAGTACGGGCTGTGCCGCTACCCGCTGGAGGTGGCACGAGGACGAGGCAGCATGGATATGGTCTGTGAACCAGAGGAGGCGGTACTTACCGTAAGGGGCGGGGTACTGGAGAAAATTCTGAGTAGATATAGATGTTTTTGATTTTTTTGTAGACGATGTAGAAGCTCATCTATAAATACTAGTATTTTATTTTTTGTAATCCCATGATGTAGTTTAACTAGAATGGTTTGACAAAGTTTTTTGGTTATCTAATGTTCATTAGCCATGATTATCTAATGTTAAAATTGATTGAAGTTTTTTGGTTTTTGGGAGAGTTTTTTCAATGTCTATTCAAACAGACTATTTGTCTGTTCAAATAAATTTGTACAATATTGCACTGAGATATTTTATTCGAATAGACTTAGGGTCTATTCGAATAGATTTTGTACTGAGGTGTTTTAATCTGTTGGAAATCAGGGATTTGACGGTAAAAAAACACCGCACGGTAAAAGGAACACCGCGCGATGTTCGTTTCACCGCCAAATTCCTGATTTCCAAGACCCATATCTTCTTCCCCTTTTACATTTATCCCTTTTACACTTCTTTCTTCCATTGAAAACTTGTTCACCATCTGGTAATACACACTTCTCTCAACTCCATAGCCTCAAATGTCTTCTTCATTATCCAATTTATCCATTGGTGATCCTCCAGGTGTATCGTCGTCGTCTTCCTCTGATGATCTTATCTTTGATTGTGCGGGGCAATTTACGTTCTGTACCAAGCTATAATGAACATAGTGGTACACGATGCAACTTTGAGTCACGGCGGGAGTGTCATGGGCCGTAAGGATAAGAGAATGAAGTGAGATCACCCATTGGGGAATTACAGCATTATACGGGACAACTTCAAGCCGAATTGTACATATGAGTCATGAGAATTTCTGTGATATTTTCGTATGAGTAGAGACAAGTTTATGCGTCTATTCGATGCAGTCGTTGCACATGATCATTACTTTGTCCAGAAACTCAACAACGCTGGTACTATGAGGTTATCACCGTACCAAAAGGGAGCCGCAGCACTACGTTTCCTAAGCTACGATGTTGCGGCAGATCTTTCTGACGAATATATCTGAATAGGAGAAAACACAACCTTGTTATGTGTGGAAAGTTCTTGTGTTGCAGTTATACAAATATTTGGCGAAGTATATCTTCGAGCACCAAACGCAGCCGACGTCGAAAAGTAAAAGCGATCGGAGAGTCACGGGGATTTCTCGGCATGTTAGGAAGCCTTGATTGCATGCATTGGATATGGAAAAATTATCCCAAAGATTAGCACGGTCAATTTACTGGTCATTACCCCAAGGCGACACTGATTCTTAAAGCGGTAGCTTCACACGACCTTTAGATTTGGCATGTTTTTTTTGGGTTACCAGGGTCTAACAATAATATCAATGTCCTGCAACAATTACATCTTTTCACTGACCTGACCGATGGTATTGCCCCACCTTGCAATTATACAATTGTCGGATAAGCTTATGATATGGGGTATTACCCAGCGGATGGCATATACCCCAAATGGGGAACACTTGTCCAAACTATTTCCAATCTGGTTACAGTGAAACAAAAATTCTTTGCTCAACAACAAAAAAGTTGCCGAAAAGACGTATAGCAGGCGTTTGAGGTTTTGCAATCTCGGTTTAATGTTGTAAAAAATCTAGTTATATTGTGGGAACCTGAGGTTTTGAACAATGTCATGAAGGCATGCTGATAATACAGAATATGATCGTCGAAGAGGATTGAGGTGCATTCCCATCATACTTAGACTACAATCCGGCCGAGCCCTCAACTATCGAAGGTGAACGATTCGATATTGTACGCGAATGCAAAATAATAGAATCTTTTATATCGAAAATGAACCGTATTCGAAGTCGAGAACTGCACTTTGATCTAAAGGATGATCTAATCGAGTATTTGTGGGCCGTGAAGGGAAATCTTCAAACTTAGTACTCCATTTATTGTATTATCTGTATGCTCTTGATGTAATTTAATGCTTCTTAGTCGTACAAGTTTATTAAACATGTTTTTGATATTGCATTAATCTTGTATTTGTTTTAACGCAATATTATCGACAATAAACATTTCGAAAACAAGATTGTATTCTTCAATAGCAAAGTACATTATTCCAACGATTACATTATTGGAAGGTAAACAACATTTTTGGAAAGAAAATTTTTATATACAACAAAGTTAAATTACATTTCATCACCACTTCAAGTTTCTGGTCTGCCCCTCTTGGCTAGACGTTCCATGACCTCAGCTTGCCTTTGTAGATAGTATTGCAATTGATATCCAAAAAAGTACTCAGGTCTTTCTCCATGATTTTGCGATTATCCTTTGCTTGCTCGAAATCCATTTTGGCTTGCCAGTGTTGCATTGCTTCTGCTCTTCTTCTTTCGCTTGTCTCTTCTCCAACCGTAGTTCATCCAGTATTGTTTGGATACCGCTACCAGATGCAGCAATACCATCCAATGCCTTTTGTGCTGTAAGGTTCTTTTTATAGAGTTTTTGGCTGATGGGCCTGCTTCCACCCTCATACAACGAACCATCTAAGTCAGAATTTGGACCTGCGGATTAAAGTGCAGGTGGGCCGCCGGGGTCCTCCGATAGATTATTTGATCCGACCGAGTTCCCCGGAGAAGAATTGTCTGATGTTCTCCTGGCTACATTTCTTATTATATTCCCTACATGGTTCAACCCATCACCCCTTAGGTTGGCCCATCGCAGTTCTGCGCCAAAATCTTATACGCTTCATGGTGTTTGAAGTCATTGCCGCCATTCAAGCCTTGATAGATCTTGTGTGCATCGCTTTCCTACAATTCGCAAAATTACCAAATACAAATAAATAACATTTATATCCGCAAAAAATAAATACAACTGAGTTAAAGGAAATTAGAACGTACCTGATCTTCTTCTATTTTCCCGCTGCTATTCCTAAGTTGTTCTTGAGCAACTATCCCCTTGTACGCCACACATTGTGCATTAAGGGTATACCACTAAGATTCGATCGACCCACTTGATCGTCGTGTGGGGCACTCGGGGTCTCTGTTAAAGGTAATGTTGACCTTTTGATAAAAAGTGAAACCATTTGTGCCTCTCGTTGTCTAGACAGAAGCTGTTACCTGCACCCTTGCGAGACACGTAAAGTTTGTTTCTGTCTAATGTCGTCCACCATCATCCGTCTCGTCCAAAAACTCTGTATCTTCTGGCACTTGCACACTTTTTCTTTGTTTTACGGGTGTTCTTTTCTTTCTTCCTTTTCCTTTTTTCTTTCTGGGGTGTCGCCGCTTCAACAGCTATTGACGCATTTGCGTCACTTTAACTGTACTAAGTAGATTCACCATGGAATAGGTAGTTCTTAAAGTAATTTGGAGGTTGAAAACTTTGAGGTTGAGTGAACGGATAAGGTTGATAGTACGGGCTAAACGCCTGAGGTTGTGGTTGAGAACGTGTAAATAGATTTTGATATTGTCCATAACTGGGATCCCCTTGCGACATGGTAAACGGTGGTAGGGTCTATGATTGGAATTGAGGTTGGAATTGTGATTGGTTGTGGTAGAGGTATGGATTGAATTGTGATGATGGGAGTTGAGCGAATGGTATTGAAGGTGGGTTATGGGAGGATGGGGTCGACGGTGTAGAGTTATTACTACTGGTACTGGAGTTCGCCATTTGGGGAGAGCGTAGAGGTTCTTCTTTACTCTGTAATTATTTTTGGGTGAGAAGAAGTAGCCAGAGAGTGATTTAGAGACATAATTGAGATTGGAGGTGCTTAGATTACCGCGCGGTGTTCCTTTTACTCTGCGAAAAATCTGTGCGATAAAAGGAACATCGCGCGGTAATCTAAGCACCGCTAAACTCAATTTTTTTGGGTGCGAGCTCCTCACACTCGGTTGAGTTACAATAACGCCACATTGTCAAACTCACACTGGTTTTTTGTCTGTTGGGAGACTCAAAGTGTGAGTTTGAGTTTGCAAACCCAACTCAAACCCACACCCTGCTGGCGTTACTCTGAAAACCATTTCGAATTTGCATCTCTTTCTTCTCTATCTCTCCTACTCTCTCATTTTCCTCTGCCGCAGTGAATAAATAATGTTTAAAATCTAGCATACTTTGAAGAGGCCTTAATATCAATGATCTCAGATTTAGGGTAGATCTGATTGTGGTAAACAGCATCAGCGATCCCTCACTTCGAATCCCTTTCCCTTTCTGAGTTAACTTAGATCCGTCCTGAAGTGCCAATAACTCAGATTTCAGATTTAGTAACTTTATGAAATTGCCAATAAGTCGATGTGTCAGAATTTTAAAACCCAAGTTTGTAAATTGTAAAGAATTTTTTGTTGGGTACATAGGTGATTGACAATTACTAATTGGCATTTGTCAATTAACAACGCTTATCGGCATTTACATCTTCGAGTATGCAATGTGTGAACCGAGAAGCTGTGATAATTATGACCAAGAGGAATCTGATGAAGAGCATGGTAGAGAAAAAACCCTTTATTTTTAATTGTGCTTTAGCCTCTGTAGTTATTGAAATTGTTGACCTTTAGAAGAAAAAAAAACCTAGTGCATTAATGTCAAGTACTTTAGAGTTTGGATGCGAACCCACGTCTTCAATCTCCAGCAGAAGGAGGCTTGGGCGAGACTGCGCGTAGTCCGAAGCTCATGTTTCAGAATAGGTATCCAGTAGTGGTAATGTTATTTAAGAAAGGAAAGGCACCCTTTCTCGCACCTCTGGCGCCATTCTAGCTCCTCCGAAGCTATACCACACCTCTGGCGCATTTCTCGCACCTCCGACGTTTTTTAACACTAGATAAAATGGGGAGGAAGCATGGATTTCACTTGCATGCAACAGAAGTTTCTTAGATCTAGGTCGAGGTTGGTCTTGCCACTATTCGTGATGTTATTTACTAAGTTCTCAAAAAGCGATGCTCAGGGCACTCATGTAATTATCAATGTATGTCTCATCGGCAATACTTGTTATGATTTATTGTCTGACACATGACAATCGCATTGCTCATTCCAAAAATTTGTTTATTGAAGGCGATAGAGAGAGATTGAGAAAAGTCTTTACAAATGGGGATTTGGATCTTAGGCAAAAATAACCAAGTTAATAAACAATGAATGGAGCTAATATCTTTTAAAGATGAAAATAAAAGATCACAAGGACTTCACACTACCAAAAAATGGTCTTTTAACGACAATAACACTTTATTATTCACGACGGAGTTTAATTGTCACTGATTTAGGAACTATAGCGGAAGCTCTTTCTAACAATCACAATTAATCTAAAACTAAAAATTATTTTTACTAAATCGCATAAAATAAAAGTCAAAAGACCTAGGGTTTATGAGATTTACCACAAACTCTGTATTACTCTCTCTCAGACTAAGTCTTTCTCTCTCAAATCTCTACCAAAATAATCTAAGCTCAAGGCTCTCTAAGAAGAGACCTAACAAAAATAGAAACCCTAGCTAGACTCTAATTATGAGAATTCTCTTAATTATAATGCAATTAAAATAAAATAAATAGAAATAACTAAAATAGAGATAATGAACTTGAGAGGTACATAGACGATCGCCTACGTGGGAATCGTAACGACCATGTGATCTATCAGTCACACCCAAGTGACAACCTTTGTTCGTCCGAAAAACTCAATTTCCCGTCGCTATTTCATTTTCTCTAAAAATAGTTTTTTCTTAATACATATTTTAATTGGTGACTGTATATTTTTGTCGCCTTACATGAAGATTTCCCCTCTTTTCCTCTCGATTTTTCCCGCTGAATATGCAAGAAGCAAAGCTTGTCTCCGAAAAGCGTTACCGAGTCGTCGCTCTTGCATAATATCGCGAATATAAATGAAGTGGTCAAACCCACCATCGTATTCTCATACAAGCTTGTATGCATAATTTTGTAGAATTGGATAGATAAAGTAGTCGAAATTTGATAAGAAGGTTCCCCACAATCTGTTTGTTGAAAATCATTAAAGGGCTTTTACTAGGAGTAATTTTAGGCTAACCACATAAGAGTTTTGAAGTACCCTTTCGCGTCCATTGAGTTTGTGTACGTGCCCGACCTGTGTTGAAATTTTATCGATTAAAACTCAGTCCAATTAGTATGTGTACATAAAGCGTTTGAAATTAGTTTATATTTGAGATGTGTGACTTTAGGGAGTACTTATTAGGAATAACCCAACCTAAACAAAACTCGCAAAATAATTTGGCATTTGTTGGATAATACTCTATTCTATCAGTTTAGCATGAACAAGACATGAGAGAATAGTAGTGATATTATTGATAATTGAATTCTCTATGTTCTGAGAGTTTAGGTTACAAAACTTTACTCTTATTAAGTTATATACAATAACTTAAACTCTACCCATAAACCCTAATGATTTATGAGTTTGTTCAGAGTCCAGTAGAACACCCCAACCCAGTTGGGTTCCCACCTTGGGCCGGACCCACCTTCTAACACTCCCCCTTGTGGTGTTCCATACCAGGATGACTTGCCTCATCAAAACCTCTGTCTAGCAAAACCTTATTGGCAAAAAGTTGTGCAAGGAAAGTGTACAATCATATGCCCTGTATGGGTTATGGATGCGTATACGTTACCTCATCAAAACCTTTAGTTAGTAAAACCTCCTAGGATAAAAAATACACTATCAGGAAAAAGAGTACAACACCCATGTGTCTACGTCAGGTTGGGACTATTCCTCATGACGTCGATCTCCCCCGATATCAATCTCCCTGAAACGTATCTCCCCGAGATATTGATATATGAAACTTCTGCATGCCTATTCTGTGCACCAGCTGCTTGAACGTAAGTAATGCAAGAGTCTTCATGAATAGGTTTGCAAAGTTGTCTCCTAAAATATCTTGAATAACGTCAATCTCATTCACCTTTTATAATTCAAAAGTATAGAATGACTTTTGTGAAATGTGCTTCGTTCTGTCGCCAATGATAAAATCGTCATTGACTTTAATGATACAAGTCGAGTTATCTTCATACAGAGTCGATGCTTTATTTTGGATAAAACATGCCAGAACTTTAGTTGATGTGGTGTATCTTAGAGCATAACCATCATTCTCTGCTAGCTTCATGAAGTGCAAAAATCTCCTCGTGGTTCGAAGATGTAATTACCGCCGTCTGCTTCATCGATCTCCAAGACTTTGTTGTATCCCCATACATAAACACATAATCCATTTGACAATGGCCTCTATGTGGGTCTGACAAGTATTTTACATCGGCGTACCCTATAATATTACATTTTCCATTTTGACTAGAATGGACCCTAGTCTTTTATGCCGATTAGATACCTCAGAATATGCTTGATCTCATTCCAGTGCCTTTGGGTAGGAATAAAAATATGGCAAACAAAATAGTTTACTGCGAATGAGTCATCGAGTCTAGTATACCCAGCTAACTATAGCAAAGCACCTCCTAGCTATGGCGTCACAGCCCTAGGAGTTTCTTCCCCCATTAGGATGGTGAAAGATGTTGTCCACATCCAAGTGATAAACGCACAATAAATGACTTGCACTGTGTACTACATCCATACCGAAGTGTTAGATAAGTCTTCCAATATATAATGTTTGGTGTTTGAGTATTCCACTACCAAGATGTTCGATCTACAAATCGAGATGCTACTTGATTTCCGAAGGTTTTTTATTTCAAATTCCTTCCGAAGGTATTCGGCGGCTCTCATGATCTTCCTTGGAGTTCTAATGATATCCAAATCATTTAGTACACTGTTATGATGACTTAAGCTAATATATGTGTTCTAAATAAGAAGATATGGACAATTAAGGATATTTGCAAAGTCCTCGACCTTCAAATACTTAGCCAACTTACTATGTCTTATGGGCCCTGATTGTATCAAGTCAATAATAAATTTTCCAATTTTATTATAAACACACCTCGTGTATCGGGCTTAATTGCTTCCAAAAGCTTATACCTCCCCAGGTGGCTTCATGTAGATATTCGTATCTAGTTTCTAATATAGATACATGTTATTTATATCAGACGCATATCTAACTTGTCTTCGACAACTTGATAGACTGATCAGTACCAAAATGTTATAGTATCCATAGGATGATAGGTCTCATTACAATCGATGCCAGATCTCTTCAAGAATTCTTAAGCAACTAGTCTTGCCTTAATTATCTTTCCGAGTTAATCATGTTTCCATACCATTCCCATTTGTAACCAACAGGCCCTGTGGTATCACTTCGTATTATGCTAGCAAGATAAGCTCCGCTTGGATTTTAAACACCCACTTTGGCCAATGCACAACAATACATAGTCGTTTACAATAAGTAGTTTTGAATCCTCATCCTTGATGGTGAGCACAACAGCAAACATGAATACCTTGTCGATAAATCTCTATTGAAGGATTCTAAGTTGTATTATTACAGACTTTTAATAGATCGATATCTTCTTATTAGCATACGTATGTGCCACCCCGGGCTTGTCTCGTAATGCAAAAACTAGTTGCGTAGCAATTATTGCCTCGTCGATGGGTAGTTTCATCCTCGATGAATCGATTACACCATTAGTCATATTTGCCCCTTATTCTGCAGTATCCCGGCTCATAATACTTTCTTCCAACGGTGCTCCGCACTAAGTGCGGGCCTCAGATTCGTTTGCTGTACTAATTCCCCCAGAATATTCAGTTGTGTAGGTGCATTACTTGTAGGTACATACACTTACGATACTTCAGCAGTGCCTATGAAATGTGTTTGACAATTTATTTGCGACCTATTTCGAGTTTATAATCCGCTGAACCTTATTGTCACTGAACTTATATAAAGGGATCTAGATGAGACAATGATGGTATTTTCCATCTAATCTTAGAAATATTCTCAACATTAACTATCATATCTCCCCCTAATACTGGGAATATCATCTCATTAAAGTGGCAATCTGCCCTACATATATATATATATACATTGCCAGTGGGGATTCAAATATCTAGTAAAAGATGCAAATCATAACCCACATAATACCAGGTCGACGTTGAGGGCACCATCTTCATATATTGTGGTAGTATGATTGGCACCTGTACGGAACATCCAAATAGTCGTTGATGGTCGACACCGGGCTCCAACCCAGTTACTAGTTACTTAGGGAAAATATTTGATGATTTGTTATGGGATAAACCTTTATCAGTGCTGCAAGAGCAAACATACATATCCCACACACTATTCAGAAGCTATGATCATAATAGCAGTAGCCTAGCAATTATCCGAAATTGGTTGATTAGGTTCTCTGCCAATCTCGAGTTTGGTATGGTATGGGGTACACACGATGCTCAATCATATATCTCATTTAGTGGTAAAATAACCATCAAAATTTTGTGAGTCAAAGTCGCAAGCCCCCGTCAAGTCGCATCGATCGACTTGATTGGTTAATCCAGAAACTGAACCTGCGATCGAATGATCTAAGTAAAAATTTGTACTAACATGCATTCTTAGATTTTAATAATAGGCAAACGTAAGACCATTTCCTAGATGCATCTATTATGACCATAAATATTCATGTGGGCTACTATGTGGATAGATAGGTCCACATGCGTCTCCATGGATGTGTTTGGAGCAAAGGCTGGAGATTCTACTCTACCTTGGTTATACTAGGACGAGTAATAGATTTTCTTGAAAGCAGTCGTTGCACGTACATTCTCTGAATCTTCTCTCCTTTTAAGGAAAGTTGAGATATATTCCTAATAATCCTCTTTATTATCTTAGCCCGGAGGAGTTTATTGGAAACCATTCCAATAGCGTGTTCTAACCTTATGCCATGGAGGGAATCTACAAAACTTTGTTTGTTATTTTCTCTTATAGTCTTTATGCGATAAGCATTATCTTGCATCCCCTAAGCTTAGTAAAATCCAGTTGGATTTACTAGTGTATAAGGTGGACTAGATACCCCATATCGTATCGTTAGAGAGTAATAGCGTAACACACTGAGTGTATTCTATCATGTTGGTCTTGCCAATGATATTCGTGACATCCCCGATGCACAAGGTTAAAGACAAGAAATATGTTCAAAGCTCAAAATGATTGAATGCGTCTCTTAGACATGTGGCGCCACTCATCTGATTATCGGTAATGCTCAATGAGCAGATAAATCCATAGGCGGGTTGTATATAGTAGATCAACTATTATATATAGAATTTGACTACTTCCCAAGCAATAGATTCACATTAAAATCAAAAAACAATCTTATTGATGGGATACCATACCAGTGCATATCATAAACATTCTATTAAACTAAACACTGAAGAGTTCTTAACTCAGTCAATGATAGTACTAATAAAGTAAAACTACTACTATACAATAAGTAAAGTTACTACTTGGCAATACTCTCTAGGTGACATCATTCATCTACTGAGAATTTACTACTGTTTATTCTTAGAACTTGATCCAAAGCTGCATTGGTATCATGGGAGAAATCTAAGGCCACAGATTCGGTCATGGTGAGGTCTGTGCTGGTTTTGATCATGTGATAAGTTAAGGGTTGATCTCTTCAGATCATCTGGGGTGCCTTGCAATTCTGTGTCTGACTATCTTGTATTCATTTACGAATTCTTCCTATTCTATTTTGGTCCATTGGTAAACTTCTTGTTCCCCTTGCCTCAGGTAACTAATGGCTAAAATTTTAATCCTGCCTTTATAACCTCTTGTTTATCCACAGTTAGATCCTATCCGTAACTTCACCTGTCACTAAACCCAACATTGTGCGACCCTGGTACATGCTAACTCTTAGTAGGCATAAGCTTGAGGTTCCTAACCAGTAGCCCATCACTTTGCTAAATAATGATGTAAACTTGAATTAGGTATGCGTGCACAATGACCTATCAAATATTGTCACGAGAATACAATATTTGAAGCGTAGAAAGTTTAATAGAATATTCATAATATCTCAATTAACCTAAGCTATTTCTCCACGAGAGATTATAGTAGAGTTGTAGTCGAATAAAAAATTTGTCGCAGTCATATATATAATACTAGGATAGTATAAGGTAATCCATTATCAAGTCTTCCTGGATATGGAGGCGATGGTGTAAACAAAGCTCCTACTTTATTATTTAGAGACTCATCATTCTCAATAATAGTCTTTTCTAAATTTTACAACAGCAGATGGATTTTAGTATCCATAGATGTAAAGTTTATTGGTACCGAAATAGAAATTGTATTATGGGAGGTACTCAATGTTTTTAGTATCGCCAACATCTATTATGCATGTAGATCAATACCAGTAGTAGTACTTGATAAAGATTCATTGCATAAAGGCAATTCATAGTATTCAAGTTAGTGATTCTCAATCATTTCTTGTAAACGAACCTTGTTCATATCCTATTTCTCACAGAATCCTATTTAAGTACATGATTTTCTATCAGTACTTGTGGTTCATAGTATATAATAGATTAATGAACTACATGATTCTCAATTATTACTTGCAAGTAAACCTTGTTCATGGCTTTAAACTCATGAGATCCTATTAAGTGCCAAATCCCAATTTTACCTCGTAAAATGGTGATCTTAACTTTAAAGTACATTTTAATAGAGTTTTAACCAAGACAGCTATTCAAAACTATACGATGTTTCGATCCTTATTCTAACAACAAGGGGGTTCTAATCCCTAAAGTTCTATAAGGTCTATATATTCTAGCCAAATGACCCATTTTCTATGAATATGAGGGTATTAGATGTTTAGCTGATAAGTGGTCCCACACTGAAGTCTGCTGAGTTCACAAGATAGGTAGATTACTCTTATCTTTGAACTAATATTCTAGGGTACTATAGGTTGTTATCCGTGCCTATATACCTCTAAATATTATCAAGTAACATCTAATTATATCTAGATACGTAAAATTGGTTCCTCAAACACCAAGTTTTTAAAAAATAGGACTAAGTCAATTTCTAATTGATCTCTAAGTATTGTCCTTGACATTTAACCGTGATTTAGATATGACTAATAGTCATATTCAAAATTAGTCTTGGTTTTTATATTATGTATGATCCATAGTCAGAATAATTAGTATCCTAGAGGCATATTATTAATATCCTATTAGCTATCATAAAATACTTAAATAAATATTAATCAATTTTCTTATATCAAATATTAGTTTAGTCAGTTTTCTTATACAAGACATCCGTTCCCAACAATATTTTTAAAATATTTTCATAAAAGAAAATTAAAAATAGGTCCCCCCAAGGGTAGGTCCAGTCAATATGAAATTTTAAAAAAAAATTGACTAAATTTAACCAAAAATTGAGTATTAAAAAGCCAATTTAGTGCCAGAATCGGTCTGGACTGGCCTGACTTGGTCTAGGTCAAGGCCTGGACCGGGATGACTGGTCTGGACCAATTTAACTTAGTCAAACTATCTACCACATGTCAATGAAAAGTACTACCATGTGTCATTAAACAGTATTGTCACGTGTCATGAACAATGCCTGCCACATGTCATGAATAGTTCATTTCACGTATCATGAACTATGTCATGAATACTGTGCCTGATACTTGTCATGAATACTATGCCTGACAATGTCACAGTATTGTCACGTGTCATGAACAATGTTACCACGTGTCACATGAATAGTGTTTCCATGTATCATGAATAGTGCCTGTCACGTATTATGAATAGTATCTACCACATGTTACGAATAGTACTTCTACGTGCCATGAACAGTGTATGTCATGTATCATGAACAGTGTCTACCACGTGTTAATCACCCTATGGTGACACTGTTAAAGTGTACATGTGGGTCCCACTATCACGTATGATGCCACATAAGTATGGTGGGTTCCACTACCGTGTATCCTGCCCTGTCAGCATGGTGGGTCCCACTACCGTGTATTGTGCCATGTCAGCATGATGGGTCCCACTACCATATGTCCTTGACCCATGTCATTGTAGGCCCAGTAGTCCCTATCACGTTAGCAAATCATATATGATCTAATTTTGTGGATCAGGTTTGATTCAGGTTTAATTTCCAAGAAATGGATTTGGATCTGATGACATCATCATGATTTAATAATAATTTTTTAAAATAAATAAACCCTAGCTGACGTCAGCATGACCTAATACGCCATTTAAAAATTGATTTTTGGCTGTGAACTTTACAATTTCCATGCCATTTTCCCGATAATAGGGACATCTCCCAGAGACGTGCAATATATGGATGTGATCGTTGTGGAATAGGCTATGCAACAAAATTAAGAGTGCGTCAATCTGATAACCACAATGATCTTTATTTTAGTTTGAAAACAACCATTTTTCAAGGGTAAAAAACACTCAAATATCCCTCTCTACAACGCTAAAAAATTCCAAAAAATGCTTGATGGAGAGCCATTTTTATCCCTTATGATCCACTAGCTATTTGTAGTACTGATAATGTGTTGGATAATGCTATATTCTATCAGTTATTTATTACATAGACATGAGAGAAGAGTAGAGATACTTTGATTGATTTGTTTCCATGTGTAGTTCTTAGAGGTTATATAGACTTAACCATTTATTAGGTTATATACTAATACTTAAACTCTCCCCATAAACCTTAATGGTATATGGGCTTGTTAGGAGTCCAGTTGGGTTCTCACCTTGGTCCAAACCCAACTCCTAACATGTCCATGATTTTTCTTATCTCTAATTCTTTAGTTAATACTTAATTAGGTAATTAGAGTAAATTTAAATTAACATGACACTAATTCCTTCAACATTGTGAGATAGTTTGAATAGTGAAATATAGTATTTTGCAAGCTTATGATACGTAACTTGTTATTGTCTCGTATTCATCCTAAGTTAAAACATTGCCAAATTTAAGATTACTTAGCTATATTGATACTCCAACATACGGTAATTGATTAAGGGACTTGATAATTCACTATTGTTAAAGTATTAGCAACCAATAATTCTTTACGTTATTTAGATAATGACAAATGGCATAAGCCCAAGAGAATCAATATTGAATGAAGAGGGTTACTTTTATAACCTAAAATAAAGGATCTCCAATGGGGTTTAAGCAAGACCAAATGGATCATTAGGGGAGGCATGAGAAAGAATTTTTAGATGTGCCCAAATGACATTTACTTATGAACTTGAACGTCTCGCCTAATTTTGAGGACCTCCATGTTAGGACCCATTAAAACAATTTTACAATAATTAAACTTGAAACAATTAGACCAGGACAGATTACACAATTTAGGACCTCTATGTAATTTCTAATTAATTAGTGGGTCAAGATAGATTACGCAATTTAGAGAGATAAGGATAACCCTCACCCCAAAGGCGAGGAAGTGTCTAAAGTCAAAATGTAAGTGGATTGTCTAGTCTTGAGGGTGAGCGATCACCACTAGGGGGAGCTACATGTTAAATCACCATCCAAAGGAGGGATTAGATGATGTACCGCTGACCCGCTAAATAAAAAGTAAATGTTTTAAGACACACAAGTTATACTCTGATTGACCATTATAGCCCCAGATCAGATCTAGAATAAAAGACATCAAGTTGTTTGATCTTTGTCTTAAGATCAAGTGAACATGTAAAACTATATTTAAGCAATGTTCAGATATAAGTCATTGGTTCATGCAACTATAAACACTTATGTTAGAACTAGTTGACTAATATCGAAACCGTGACGGACTCAAACTACTCCATATAGGAAAAATGTTAGATGTCATTGAAAAAATAGTTTAAGGAGTTCATTAAGGAAATGTAGTACAGTAATCTAATGTCAACTTTTACCACTGAAATATTTCGGTACTGAGAGTGTTCGTTCATACATTCTTAAGTGTATTTTTTTTCTTCAAAATATAGCCATACCTTTACCTATGAGATGTTCAGTTTTTTCCCATGTTTTAAATCCAATCTAGTTTATGTTCCTTCATTTCCTTTTCTTTTTTAGCGTATAGGTTCTAGGGACTATTTGTTATCAATTTTTCATTGAGGTTATGTCATATGGATTTACTTGTGAGTTTGTGAGGAGGGTGCTTATGCTATTCAATCTATATTCAGAATCAAGTTCCTTTTTGTTTCCATTCTAGTTAATCCTGATCATCTATAGGCTGGAAGAAATCCTAGCATTAATCATTTGGAAGTTAGGGTTGTCATTCAAAGGCAAAATTATTTAACCCGAATATCGGTAAGTTATATTCATGTACACTCAATTGTTTCTTCACCATTTTCCCATAAAGATCGAAAGGTTTTAGGTTTTATCGTCCTTCTTAACCCATGAAGATTGTTGAGGGCTCATATCAGTTTACCAATATTATTTACAAAGATGCTATCATTATAGAGGGTTTTGAGTATGATAGTCCAATTGTCCGATCGTGTTGTCATTCTTCTACATTTTTCTGATATTAACACTATGACAAGTACAATTTCAGACTCACTTATTGGTTTATATTCATTTATAATTCCATATCACAGTATAATACCAGTTCTACGTGAAATTCTTCCTCCATTCACTCTCGTTCAATTTACTATTGTTCCACCTCCAACCCAACCTATTGTTTCTCTTTGAAAGGAGAGACGTATATATCTGCTATTTTTTCAGATTATCTGTCTTATTCAACTGAAGGGGATTTATTTTATTTTGAGGATCCAATTACCTTTAATGCAACTATGGGTAGTATCTTCGTGTAATGCCATGATAAGGGAGATGCATTCTACGTCTCGCAACTCTGTGTGGGAGTTGACACCTTTACCTAAAGGTCTAAGGCAGTTTAATGCAAATAGGTCATTACATATACGTCAAACATAGTGGGATACGTTTTACCTTCCTGGTTTTGTACGTCAACATTATTTTGTTCGCTAGTTGTGATGCATGTTTTCTTCAAGAAACAAAAGCCTTCTTATCTCAACATTTTGATATGAAGGATATGAGATTGTAATAATCTCTTTGAGGACCGTTGTTTCATGTGGGAGTAGTTATTCATTTTATTTATTGTTACTATATTAGGATTCTTTATCCATGTAGGAGTTCTTCACGTTTTTTTTTCTTGTCGATATGTAGTTATGATTTTGATTATTTAGCTGCAATTATATTTGGATCCATTATTATATGTGCACATATTCAGTGCTAATTAAAGTTATGCAATTACAATAAAGTTTTTAAATACGAGTGATTTTATCACATGGCGGTTGTCTAAGTATCAAGTGCCTATGGTAAATACTGAAGAGTTTTCTCAAGATTGTTTGGGCTGGATATGGGTAGGCTCCTCGTTTATTAGCCTTCATTTTAATATGAGCAATGGTCTTCGCATGATGATTGGTCAAAATATTGAAATGACATGTACCTGGTAAATACATGTTGCATGACAGTAATACAAATGTACTTCGTACATAGTTCATCACATATTTATCATTTACACACCAAACTTCACTAATAAAGTAAATTTCTTGAAAGTTGTTGGGGTTGTTAGGTCAATGTCCACACTACAAATCAGACATATGCCAAAATGTCTAATCAGAATTTGTCTGTGAACCGTGTTAGTCATCGTATTAGTCATAGAGTGTCAATTTTAAGTGCAATAACGCAAAAGATAAATAACTTGTGTGATATTTAAAAAACCAAAGGATAGCCATTTGATTTCTTACAAAAATTGTAAAACGGAGTAAAATGTTTCTTTTTAAATGATATAGTGTCGAGTGGGAGATTTCTTACACCATATTTGGTTTGAACGGTTTCACAAGATATATGGTATACATCATTAGTGATAGATTGGGTGTGTGCCCAAGCGTTTTATATTGTACAGGTCGGTGAGACCTTGGTGTTACCCTTATTAGGTTGGAATGGCATAATGGGAAGGTCTCTCTAACCTAGTGCTATATATACAAGGGGAGGTCCCTCTTAGTCTACACATCGTTATCGCCCATTGGGTGATAGTAGAATCCAATGGAAGGCTTCTCCTCTCCAAAACCTTGCAAGACTGAAGGTTAGTAATTATGTTATGTCTTGGTTAATTGTAAGAGATTAGATTAAAGATCTAACAGTTGAAATTTATTTCCTTTTATGGTTGCTCTTGTTAAAAGATTAACACTCCAAATCTCCTTACTTTGTCCCTTAATGATGAATTTGAAGATATTATTTTAGAAGATACTACACTTCTTGCGACTGTTACTATTGCTTAGGGCTGGCAATTTAACCCGCCCCTCCCTTAATAAGGCGGGTTTAGTATGACTATAGCGGGTATGGGGCGGGTTTGGTTTTAAAAAAAAAAACCTATTTATTTATTGAGGCGGGTCTGATTTTAGGCACAAATAAATGGGGCCTCGTCACCCGACCCAATTATAAAAGATATGACTTGAATATCCTTAAGTTAAACATAATTCTAAAGACATGTTAATTAAGTCTAGCTTTTTGTCTCCTCTCATGTCTTCATTTCAAAATCCAACCTCCTGTGTTCTGTCATCAGTTTCTCTTCATTTCAACCTCGAAACAACATTCTTCACCAAACTAACTTTTATTTGTGGCTCAAGTCAAGTGAGTTTTCTAATTTTAATGGATCTATGATAAAACTCACATTCTTCTTCTAATAAGAAGATTTTAGATTTCTCTTTCTTTCTTTCCTTAGAGATCAAAACAAAAAAAGAAGAAGTAAAAGTAGAGATCTTTGTTTGGAAGGTATCCATTCTCTCTTTATGAATCAATTGGTATCTCATCCCTTTTGATTACTACTACTACTACTACTTGCTTTTATTAAAAAGATTGTAAATTTTTAGTTTTAAGTTAGAATTCTTCAAACCCCATATTCCCTTTTTACTCAACTGGTGACTTATTTCATTTCTTACCAATTATGATCATATATGTACCAATATTCATCTCCATCTATGTACTTCATCATTACAATCGGTATAAGACTCAATTTAATTTCAGACCCAAAACAACATCCTTCACCAAACTAACTTTAATTTTCAACAATTTTCATGGAAAATGGCTTTCATCAAACCTCACACCAATCTTATGATGTCAACTATTTTCCTTTTCTCGTTTAAATCGTATCCCATCTTTGGTATATTAATAATGCCTATGTTTCTTTAGAGTCTTGTAAAACTTAGATTTTGCTGACAACATTAAATAACACTGTACCAAACATATGAATTTTTAAACGAGTGTTAAACGAGTGTTGGGGCGGGTTTGGTATAGGCAAATTTAAACTGGGTGGGTTTGGGTATTCCCCATTTAACTTAAATGGTATTGGGGCGAGTTTGGGGGTAGCGTAATTTAGAGGGTATGGGGATGGTATTACTCCACCCGCCCCAAACCCGACCCATTGCCAGCCCTACTATTGCTTTAGTAAAACCAACAAAATATTAGAAAAGTGGAAAGTTAATCGATTTTTTCCTTTCTCTGCCTCTTGTTGAAAACTTTGAGCTGAAATACTACTTTCTTGAGGTAAATTTTTCTACTCTATTATTGCAACTATACGATGTTCTCATACCATGTTTATGGTTATTTACTATATTTCAATTCATAATATGTTTTTATTTGCACTTGCTCTTCGTGTAGTATTTGAGCGTAGAGAATGTTCCAGACGGCCTACCTATTGTGAATATTTCTTTAAAGTTTCTATCAATAGTGGATATAGATTTCATGAATCTGGAAGAAGTTGCGACTGTCATTTGCATACTTCAATGGTCTCCTAACTTAGAAGAACTAGAAATGCGTGTAAGTCACTAGATGTATCTTAGATTCCTTCATTTTAGGAAATTATGCTCTTATATATTTTTGATCCATTGTTAAGGAGCTTCGTACTTCACAATTTTTCTAACAGGCTCTCAAGGATGATGATTGTGAATATGCTGAAGGAAGAGTTGGCCTTCTGGGTTATTCATTCGCCAAACTTCAACTTATCAAACTAAATATTACTAGATAGTTCAGTGGTTCTTAACAAGATGATTATCAAACTTCTTGAAATACCTTTAGAGATGCTGCAGGAGTCGGTTCATTTTTCGAGAACTTCAAAGCATGCACAAATCATATACAATCCCATGTAACTTTTTTTCCCATCTATGTTATCAGTCTATTGAAGTAAACAGGAGGAATTGAGAGATTTTATTGGATGTCCTGAACAAGTGTACTGCTCTATTTTGGTATATGCAATGACAAATGTTGTACTTCTATGTTTATGATTTTGTTCGTATGTAGTATATGCAAGAAGTAATAAAGTCTCTAGAAGTAATGGTTTTTAATATCCTCCAATGTGAAGTACAATAAAACACTCAGTTGATTTTACTAAAGATGGAGAATAAATCTTATTGTAGTGTAATAGTTCTCAAGTAAATGACTATAGATGCTTCAAAAAATAAAGGGAAAGGATTTAAAGACACTAAAAAATAGGACACTAAAGTCTCACTCAATAGGAACCACTCATTTTTATTAGATGAGTGGCTCCTAAAATTATGAGTTGCTATATAGGGAAATGAGGTGGTAAAGATTATATTAGGTGGTAGCCACATGACACTCTTCCTCTCTCTCTTTGCATAATTTCAAATTTGAACAAATTTTCTTCAATTATATCACTATCCCCGTCTCATATCACACACACACACTCTCTCTCCCCCATATATTCTCTCTCTCTTTCTCTCTTATAATTTCTACCATTAGAGATGAAATTGCTCTCCCCAGAGGACTATGACACCCACATAACTTATACTCTCTCCAGAAGACTCTTATTCCCTCTCAGTCAAATTAGGTTTTTGTTGTTGTTCTTCTTCTTCGTGTTTTTCTCAACCAAGATATGTTGATCTCTATTGGTCTTTCCATAGGTATTTTCTCACCCTTATCTCTCTCAATGTTAAAGAGAGTTTTCCTTTATTGTTTGGAATTTTGTAAAATTTGTAGGGTTACTAAGCTCTAGAATTTGAGGCTTTTATTGATGTAGTGGTGATTTATAGTCAGGAGATTACTAGAATTTGGAGCTTTGCGATATAATAGATAATTGTGGTCTTTATAGCTACGGTAAGTCATCCCCTGTGTAATCCAATTTTGGTTAGTATTGTGTGTTGAAATGGAGCAGCTGAAATTGAAATGTGCAAATAATAAAAATTATCGAAATTTAGGGGTGTCGACAGTATGGCAGTCGATATTGTCGATTATAGGAGATTCAAAAAGGCAAAGTCTATTTTTTAAAGAACCCAGTGATCGACAATGTATTGTTGATTGTGTGTAGTGTCAACAATTACATAGGATTTTACTTCTGTTATCAGTTTTTTTTAGGTTACATTGTAGGCATGTTTTGTTAAGGCATGGCAATTTCGTAGTATTTTACTTATATTAAGGCATGTTATGTTATTTTAGTGGCCTGACAATGAGGTTTAGATGTTTAAACTGGGTCCATAAATTAATTTGTGCATGTTTTACCATGGATGAGGCAGAGAGTTATGATAGTGTCCACATCCTACTTTCTTCGCCAACTCATAAAGAAATCGATCCAGCACTACAACAAGTAGAGGCAGAAGAAGCGAGGCTAGCAAAAATTGAGTGGGAATTAGGATTTTGATGACTAGAAAATGAGTTCAAAGCAAAGCAACATTTGGTATATTTTAATTCATGGTATAACAGGCCAGATTACGATTCTTCTGATGGGTGGCAAAGGGATCAATATAGCTGGGAAGAATGTGATTGTAACTAGATTTTGGGAAATGACAGTTAAAGTGTTAGAAGTTTGTGCTCTACAAGGAGGGTTAATGCTCCTCTTTACCAAAACAACATATTTTGTACTCCCTCTTTGGTAGCATGTGATGTAATCAAGGCTTTTAAAATGAAATGAACATGCATTGGTCTTGAATCGTTAAAATTTGTGATATATTTTGAATTACTTGCAACTCACAATCTCCTCTTTTATGTCTGGACTTGTTAATAAGATCGACATCTACAATGAAAGACTCTGTAGATGAAAATTGGTCAAAATTTATTCGTGATTAGTCCCCAGAAAGGTCCGAAAATAAATGTATTGTTAATCCATTGTTGGCGGAACCCCCATATGAGGGTCAACATTTTAATATTGCTGAAGATCCACGTCTGTGGCACGAACTATATGGAGGAGGGCAAGGATTCTCCACCAAGAAATACAATTCTAATAAGCGTCCGAGATCTGAGGATATAGGTAGAGCCCACTTCTATTGTATGAACAATGGTTTTTCAAAGAAAAACGTTGGGATAGATCTGAAGACTAGTGAAAGAGATGGGAACACAAGATAATTTGATAAGTGTGGGTGTAAAACAGCGATGAAGAATAATTGGAATACCAAAATAGACAAATATGTTTTCACAAGTTTTACAGATATCCATAACTATAAACTCGTATCTCCCCAAAATCATTAATGTATGATGGTCAACAGATTATTTCCAGAAGCAACAAAAAAACTTGCAGACATTTGAGCTCCACAATATTTCGGTGAGCAAGGTGCCAATATTATTTCCAGATAAAACCTTCAACAAATAGAATTGTTATGACCACAACGCCAAAGTAAATAAGGAATGACTTGCCAGAGGAGATGCACAGGCTGCGTTGGAGTGGCTTATGAATAAACAAAATGAAGATCCGATGTTTTATTTCGATATAAAATTAAATGAGGAGGACCGAGTACTTTTTTTTTTCCGGATCGATGGACGTTCTAGGTGAGCATACGAGGTATTTGGAGATGTCATCACCTACGATACTACGTACCAGACCAATGTATGCAAGATGCCCTTTGCTCCGTTTGCAGGGATCAACAACCACTACCAAACGATTCAATTCGGATGTGCTCTACTAAGAATGGAGCAAGAATGTACATTTGTATGGTTGTTCCATACTTGGCTCATGGCAATGAACTACAAATACCCTGTTTCAATTATTAATGATCAAGATACAGTTATGGCCGCTGTTGTGCCCAAGGTAAACAAGTAGTTGGGATTTGACATGTTAAGTATATTATCGATTTAACATTGAGGTCGACAATATTTAGATGAGTCGGCAACACAGTCAACAATATATGGTCGAGTAGGAGCAGGTATCGACATTCGATTATCGACTTTGCCTTGTGATCGAAAATATTATGCAATATTTATTTTTCCTGTTCGCTCTAAGTTCTGGTTTATTTCCAGGTCTTCCCCAATAGTATATATCGATTATGTCTATGGCACATCATAAACAAATTTTCCCAAGAAAATTGACCATGTTTATCGGGACCCATCTACATTTAAAGAAGAGATTGATTTAATAATACATAACACATATGTGTCCGTACATTTGAAACCAGGTGGATGGAACTAATGAAGAGACATAACTTGGATGATAACCTTTGGATGCAAAGCATCTTCAATATTAGACATAGATGGATATCGTTATGGAATATGTCAATCTTCTTTATAGGCATGAGTTCTATAGGACGAAGTGAGTCCACAAACAACTTCTTTAATGGTTGGTTGCCAATAACAATAGGATTGTACAGTTTTGTGACCAAGTACTTGGCTGCCCTTTTAGATGTATATGATAGAAAAAGTGGAGAAGACTTTACGTCAGAACACAGATATCGTCAAGTTGGCCATCATCAAGTATTACTCAAAGATACTGTAAAAATATACATAAAAACAATATTCTACAAACTTGAGGATCAGTTTGACCAGGTAGTCCGCTTCGTTACAATAAAAATATACGTAGAAGCAACCTTCGACAACTTACAGTGAAGTCCCACAGTGGTCGTACCGAATCATTCAAGTTAAATATAGACTTAGAGAAGCTAACTGATAATTGTGGATGCAAGTTGATTGAGTATGTTGGACTCCCATGTTGTCACTTCCTAATGGATTTCTTGAAATACGACATTCTCAAAATACCTTATGCTTTTATTATGACAAGGTGGAAGATTGCTACAAACAAGTTCTCAATGTCGTATGATGAAAGTCACTTGGCAATAGAGAACTTACGACATCCCTAACGCCATAGCCACCTATCCCTTCGTGTATCAAGATAGGGACTCGAAGATTAAATAAAATTTTGAATTCGCAGTTTTGAAGTAAGACGAAATAGAGTCTTACCTTGACCACTACGATGAGTCTTTAACACAGATAGATGCATCACAACCAAACATCTCAACTTCTTTAGCAGATTCAATGATGTCTGGAACTATCATTTTAAACCCTCTCGTGGTTCAAACCAAAGGATGAGCAAAGACTGTTCACGAGAAAGGGGCGAGATGGAAGGGGGGATGGAAGAAGCTGTTCTGAAGAAGAAGAAGAAGAAGAAGAAGAAAATATATAAAAGTTATGGAGTACTCGACAACCACAAAAAATGAACATGCCCACTTCTCAAAATGAAGATAGTGGAATCAAGTAAGTACATATTCGATACCATGCATAAACCTCATATTCTCCGTGATTACTCTATAATGTGTTTCCCATGTACTTATCCCATATTTATAGTTAGAATAAATTTCATGTAGGAGATGCTAATGGGGATTATGTTTAGCCATTACAAGAGAATCCCGACAACTATGACATCTAGGAAATCAGAAGGAGTTGTCTTGCATTCCGAATTTCTTTCTTTAATAAATCTGTATTTTATTATTATTATTGACGAAGGACTCTTGTGTGGTTTCAACTTTTAGTTTGCTTTGTATTTGGCATTTAAAAATAGGACAGTAGCAATGTACTGTGCTTTATGTTCCCTATTAAATTTGTAGAATCCTTAACGTTATTGATAATGTAAGATATACAGTGGTCGGGTAGTGCAGGTAAATTGTCAGATTTTTCATAAATCGAGAAAATTGAATATCTATAATGTAGGATAATTGTTGGGTAATAACATCAATCGACAAAATTGAATATATATGTACCAGTAAATTGTCGGTTAATCCATTAAGTCGACAATAAATTAAGTACATTGTCAATCATCGACAATGTAAATTAACATTAATCCATAACACGACAAAAATTATGTTACATTGTCAGTCATCGACAATTTAACTCTCAACTTAAGATAATAACATGTAAATAATCATTCAAGTACAGAGCTAAAATTATGGATACAGGTAATATTATTGGAATTCAACAGTCAGAATTCATATTCATATATAACAGTGAGCCAATACACCTATGTATATTACAAAAATAGGATATACAAATACTGGTTATCAAAAAATGAATCAAAATGGGCTACCTGAGAAACATATATCATAAGAACTTACAACCCTATACAAATAGGGACATATAGTGGTTATCCAAAAATGGAAGGATAGGAATACCCTCATAAACCAGTAACGATAAAGTCATTTAATTGATAACCCCTTACTTTGTATTCTCTTAGTAATGCCTTAAAGCTCCTGGTCCTCACATCAAAGTACCTAGTCAACTGTTCTTTTTGAAACCTCGGTGGAATATCCAATTTTGCATGACCAAAGAAAATAGTAGAAACTGGAGGAATTGGTGCATCAAACCTTGGAAATAAACAAACGTAGTATTTGTCTGCCCCCAAACCAATCTACCAGTACTTACTAATATCCATAAGAAGGTTCTGGAACCTCTCCTCATTCGACAATAAGTTTTTCTTCTGTGCCCAAAAAAGGGGTAAGAATGTGTATGCTTCAGTGTGGCTAATGAAGGCCACAACCATCTCATAGCAAGTAGATAGTAAATGTTCCATATGCCTATACTTTACATGCTAATGACCAACCAAAAATGGTCGTAACAAGGATTTATGCACCTTTTTACTAGCCAGATTAAATCATACAGCCAATGTCTGACTTAAAATACTCTTTCAAAATGTAGGGTCTTTAGTAATAAAGGACTTCAACACTTTTATTAATCCTGGAATCTATTCTGACTCTAAAGCTGAATCATTGTCGAATCCCTAAATCTAGAACTGTTATCAGAAACGTCGACGCCACGGGCATCCAGAAGATACTTCACCCGCAGTAGGAATAAAACTTCTTCTTCTTAGAAAAATTCTCCCTCCTAGCAATCATGACATTGTCATGAATTAGTCCCATTAATGTGAAATCTTCTTGATAATATCCCTTCAGAATCTATCATTATGTTCTAAAAGTTCTTCAAAGGTTGGGTCCCTCACATCTGTTATCCCTTCACTCGCGAGTACCTTCTTCAATGATTGACGCCAAACCTCTTATAATAATAACTGGATATTACAGCCTTACAAATAAGTGCATGACATAGGTATAGGAGTTAGGAATATCCCATACCCATTCATTATTATCTACATCCAAAGTCTTCTTCATCTCTTCAGCAATAAGAAACTTCTTACATTGAAAAAAACTCCAACATTAAGATAAACAATGAAAGAACCATTCCATAACCTAAATATGAATGCGGGCGGCGGGGGGGGGGGGGGGGAGGGCTGGCTACGAGGTCACTGCTTTCCTTCGTATATCTCGCAACCACTTTCTTATACATGGATTTCCAGTTCAGTATTTGTTCCAAAGACATAAAGGAGTTGAACTATATATGTATGCACAGTTGATTAGAAGGCAGTTAATGGTGATATAACTGTCGTTTATGTCGAGCACACTAAGAATAGACATTTTGCATATTGTTGATTAATGTATGTACTGACAATACTGTTTTGTATAGTTGAATCGACAATTACTTTAGGTGTAACTGTCGATTAATAGAGTTCATCGACAATATTATGTGAAGATCAGTTGTACCATATCCATTCCCCCATATTAACCAGGGACTCCAATTGAATAAAACATCTAATTTTTAAACAAATAACGTCCTACACATTATTAAACTTAAATAAAGTCACTACTATGAAACCCAAGTGAATATTCCCTTTTTGTATAATCAAACAAAAACTCTCCCTCACTAACTACAACTAATTTCATTTTAAGTGACTTAGAAAATCTTCTTTTGCAGTCAACTTCTTCTTAACTTCCTCATATGTAGACAATATGTCGTCATACTTTAGTTTAAGGTTTAGGTCTGGCATAAGATGATGATGTAGACAATAGAAAGCTGCTCAAAACATGTAGCACAACAACAATATTACCAAAGTTTTAAATAATATAGCCACAATCCAATAGAAGGTCTTACAAACTTATGGGTGCAGCTGGTGAAAGTTGTATGTCCAACTGCTCCATCAAAAGGATGTTGATCTCTTTTAGTGACTCGTTCTCTTTACACTGTACACATTTGTAAAATAAATATACCACATACATGAATAAGTAATTAGGGATTATAAACATCTACATACCACATTACCTTTTTATTCAACTCAATAGATAAGCTCTCATTACAGTCTTCAAAGCCAGATCTTTGCCTCAGCTTTGCTTCCAAATTTATATTTTTTCCCTGTAAATTCTTGTACTCCAATATTTAAAGTCAAATTTTTTATTATGACCATCAGGGTTTGGAATAAATAAACAATGGAGGGGATAATAACATCTACATAAGACCCCATCTTCACATCTAACTGCCCCAGTAGATTTGCGTACGCTATTGCACATTGTTTATCAAGTACACGCTTGAGTTGCATGTCATCTTTCATTTGATCAATGGTTTCTCTCAACATATTATAATCAATTGTTTGTGGTTAAGATGAGATAAAATAGTTATTCTAGAACCCAATTAAACTGAACATGTGAACTTGAATCCAAAAAAAGTTCTAAACTATCGACTAACTATAAACTCGATAATTTTTTAGCATGTCTTAGTAGGTTATTGTCAATCACTCATCCCTACCCAACAATTAGAGCATAGTGTCTTATGACATAGTTGGCAATATCACTCATATTTGACAATTATTAAAAGTTGCAGATATTGAACAATACGTATCATGGGAAACATAAATAACTCTACTAATAACTGAGTATAACTGAGATCTTCTCTTGCAGGGTCTCTACTAGCTTTATGCTGGCTTGAGACCCTTTATCCTTGTCTTCCTTAAGCTTCTAAAGTTCAACATTTATGAAGGATATATGCTGATCCAACCTATTAGATTTGCCCCGTGTTTGCATGGTATCATGACTAGCTGGAGACAGAGTGGCATGGTCATTGAGCTACAAAGGAAGGGCATACAAGTGAACAAAATATTAAAGAATAAATATTTTTGGTTCCTATAAGGCAAGTAAGTTAATCCATCTTAGCGTAAGATGTACTAACCGGTACATCATGTTGTTCTCCAACAACTTTACATTGGTCCACGAGGATGTCACCCTCATCATTGACATAGGCTTCCTTCCATGGATGAATTATAGATAACCCAACATCATCATCTCTGGCCAAGTCAATAGTAATGGGACATATCTTTATCCATGAGACAGTGGTAAATTACTCCAAATATCCCTCCGTACAAACTGCAGGCCCCTCTCGCACCCTCTGCCTCTTTTAATGCTTCTTTAATGCCCATTCCTTCTACTTCTTCCTAGGCAAGTAATCAACCCACTCAGACTTGGGGTTGTATTTTCTTGTCTTTTCTGAGATCCATAAGTTAGACACCTCTAGACATCATACCTTTGTGGGGATACCTTCAATCGTAGAGAACTGTCGTATAACCCTATTTGGGTAATAGGGCTCAACATGGTCTCAACTTCCTAATAACCCATTGAAATAGGTGATATCCTTGAACACATGTGTAGTATCCCTTTTATCTTTATATGGGTCCCATACAACCTATGCGAAAAGAGTCTTGAGATTATGTTAAGAACAAACAAAGACGGGAAAGACATCTAAAGAGAAAAACTGTGCAAACACCAAATAAAGTCGTGGAAAACATCTAATGAACTTACATCCTCGACTTTGTATTTGTCCAATGTTTCCCTAAACTTTAGTAAAGCAAGACCATCGTTTCTATCTGTAACGGATCCACCCCATTTCTAACAAGTACAGTACTCATAGTCATCTGAATCCAACTCCTTCAGTATCCCAAGAAGCTTTAGGAAATGTGTAAAGATTTACGACTACATGTATATTGACAAGGAATAAACAAAATAAAATTAGTAAACTGGCTCATGCATATCTCAACAATACTATACATATAGATCTCATAAATAGTACCATCGCATACATTCGATCAGAAACTGCTTATCCAAAAGGCAGTTCATATATGGAAATAACTTATCGAAGAGGCAGTTCATATCTGAAAATTATGGGAATAACTACTACATATTCACAATTGTTCATTTAGTAAAGGAGTACAGGGATCACCTTGAGTAACGTGATAAAGCATACAAATTGTCTCCCATCATCTCGAGACGCTATACCGAGATTATGGTATATGTGCACAAGAGCTGTTGATCCCCATGATCACTTCTTTGCCGCTTTATCCTTGGCAAACAAGTTAAGACACCATGCGCTCACATTAGTTCCATTTTTAGTAGAAAACAAGAATGAGCTGAGGACATACAATATGTATGCATGAGCAACATAAATGGTTGTTAACCCCTTTTTTTTAGCTGCTGCCGTAGTACCATCATTGATAACCTTCTCCAATTTGTATGCAAAGTGTTCTCCTAGTTTAGATAGTGACAAATAGTTTCCTTTACCACCAACTTTCATAGTTTTGAAATCAGCAATATCTAGCAAAAGATTCTTTGTAAAAACATCAACAAGGGCGAGGAATCCCCAAGCACCACCAATTATCGCAGCATCACCCTCTGCAGCCAACCCAATCAATTGCTCCACATCATCCAGAGTTAGAGTTATCTCTCCCCATTTAAAATGGAAAGTATTAGTTTTCGGTTGACAATGTTCGGTAAAAGCAAAAATAAGCCCGGAGTTTTAATAGTCGTATGATATAGCTCCAATATCTATCGAAACCCTTCAGCTTAACTAATTCTTGGACAATCTATGGTTCCCTTGGAAGATCCCACATTGATGGGTAATGGTGAACATGAAGGAAAGGCTTTTCCTGAACAATAACATCGATTATGTCACAAAAATGGGATTAACACAGAAAATATAACTATTTAAATTTCAAAACTGTAACAAACAATAATGGGAACAATAATAATTAAATAGTATACCTGGCCTAGTGCGATCGACCTCGCTCTAAGGAACTTGAAGCTCCTGAGCAAACTATTATCAATCGGTCTTATATCGTCGTTGTTTACAACCCCCTCATTTTGATAATTTTCCCCATTACTGTGTTGACAATTACCCTCATCAATGTCATTATTACCAATATTAACCTCACAATCGGGTCTGCCGCGATATTCACCGTGTGTTAGTTGATCTTCCAAAGCATCTTGGGTAGACTCACTTTAAATTTAAGAACCCAAACTTACTTGAGGCTCGTCACCATCTTCGATATTATGTTCATGACAATCTTTATTGACCATGTCTTTATCTTTATTATCACTTTCATCCATTGTATCAGCTCCACTGTGTTGACTAATACCCTAATTAGTTGTTTTAACTACTACAAAGTATTCAACAGTGTTTAGAGGGACCGATGTTCCCTTCTCGATAGTCTTTCTCTATCTCAGCCTTCTTTTCAGGTTTTCAAAGTCTGAGTGTTCTGGGTAATCTCTGTCCAACTCTCATTTTCTTCTATTGGAAGCTGTAGGAAACAATTTCTCTTTCATTGTTTATAGATGGAAACACATCATATACAAGTAGGGAAGTGTTAGTAGGTAGGATTATGACTATGTTTAAATTGTCGACCATGCCACTATTCGACATAAAAGTAACAAATGTAGTGTATACTATTGTCGGGTAATGCGACAATATTATATATGCAAGTTTCAACATATACAAACATAATTGTCAAGTACCGATAATATTAACTCTATAAAATTGTCAAGTACCGATAATATTATATATGCAAGTTTCAACATATACAAACATAATTGTCAAGTGCCGATAATATTAACTCTATAAAATTGTTGATCTCAACAATATTATATATGCAAGTCATACACAAGCATAATTGTTGAGTGCAGACAATATTAACACCCTAAAATTGTCGAACAAGCGTATGCATCAACAATTTATCAGTTATGTGCCTCACATTACCAGTGAGCATCTCATTTTAGATTGTAAACATGCAAAAGACAAAGGAGACAACCACACATAAATTGGTATCTATAAACTATAATGGGATCCCTACTATATGTTCTTTGGTAGCATACAGCTAAAAAAGGCGTTATATCAGCACGAAACTATTTATGCGGGAAAAAACCAATATTTGTTCTTTCAAATACATCCATTACAATTCAAAATCAAAGCCTAAATGAATATAAATTGGGGATTGAGCACAAACATACCTTGGAATAGACAAACAAATCCCTTGTTCAAGACACAGATAACAACAATCTCCTATAAATTGTTTAAGATGAAACAATCTCCAACAATGGCAATAATCTCCAACAAACTATTGAAGACACAAACATCAAACCCTAGATTATTCTTTGTAAAAAAAACCAAATTAAAGGGAACCCCAAATTAAAACCCCAACGAACTAATGTCTAGTACAGTTCTTCAATCAACCAACAACCAATTACAGAGCTCTCAAACCCTAATTTTGCCTCTAATCACAGTATGACTGATAAGCTTCGAGATGGAGAGAGAAACTGTTCGAGAGATATATAGGGACAAAAATGAGTGATTTAATTCAAACCCCCCAATTTTGCCTCTAATGGTAGACATAAAGAGACAGGGTAAGTGTAATAGAGAGAGAGTGTGAGACAGGAGGACAAGTGATGTAATAGAGATGAGTAATTTGAATTCTTTGTTTGTTAGAAGAGATAGAAAAATACCGCGTGGCTGCCACCCAATATAATCTTTACCACCTCATTTCCCTAGATAACAAATCAAAATTTTAAAAGCCACTCATCTAATAGAGATGAGTGACTTCTATTGAGTGAGACTTTAGTGTCTCATTTGTGAGTATTTGGTAATCCATTCTCAAACATTAAATATCTAAAAGATGTTAAGTATGTTTCTCATATTCGGATTTGTACCAGATTGGATATCTATGAATCTGAATTTGAATCTGAATCCGATCCGAAAATAATTCAGATTATATAACTAGGATCCATATCTAATCCAAAGTTGTAAAACCTATATCCAAATCCAATTTTTTGGGATTGGATTGGATTATATTTCAGATTTTGGATTTAATCTAATCCATTGACAGCCCTAGGTCCCTTGAGTGTCCCATTTCTTAAGGTTCATGAATATGTTCCCTAACATGTATGCTAAACCAACTCCCCATCAAACACTTTTGTGTTGTGATCATAGATAAAAATATCAATACCATTGTATATATCAACCCCTCACCTTTTTGATTTTATCATGGTATTTTGATTTTATCGCGATATTTTTGTCACTCAATATTTTAATCCTTAAAGGAAAGAACCGGTTTATACCAAAGAATCTATATTTCTCGATGATTTTTTTGGTATTTTGATGTTTAACACGATAAATTGTAATGTCGTTTAAAATGAATGGAGATGTGAAGGACATATAAGAAAGTATTTAGAAAAATGTCCAAGAAAGAGTGTAGGAGTCACAAAAAATATGTGAACTTGGAAAAAAAATATGAAGGAATATTATATAATCATTATTTATTGAGATAACCATTATTTATTACAATTTGGTATGAGCAATTCAATTACAAATTTTAACTTGAAGTCTAAGAATTGTCTCATAAAGTTATCGATAAACTAATGCATATACGTAGGACGCATCTCCTCAAATTCATTTTTTTTTACTGTTGATTGATGTTAGAAACATTCCAGCAATATTCCTCCCATGTCAAATACTTAAAATAGAGATCCTAATTTCTTATGTGATTCTCGTACTCTGGTTGTATCAAGTACAATATAATACCCAGGGGAGGGCAATCTCTTATAGCGATTACTCTAGCTCTTCTTCTTTATGTGCAACTTAGTCTCGAAGATTGGGATGACTCTTCAAGAATATATCCATACCCGGAGGATAGGTCAACGTACAAATGTTCGTTACCAAAGAAACCTCCAGACAAGTTGATTTCCTGAGCATTAAAGGGTGACAGATGTGGGTAGTAGCCACTGCCCATGCTCATACCATCAAAGTACGATGAAAGGGAACCTATATCATAAATCCCACGAGATGAACCTTTGCCAAATCTATGTGATTTCCCAGTTCGACCTCGTCGATTTCCCCAATTAATTAATCTTTGATGGGAACCATTATCAAAATCTTATGTAACATGCTCAAAGTCAGCCTCTACACTAAAAGAAGCATAACCCCTATGACTTGAAGGATAAATACTTTTAACAAGATTACATATTCCTCGACTAGTACTACCGGAGTTACCGCCTGGATAAGAGATGGAGATGACGCCATACCTATATGTCTTTTATGTTTTCTAGCCCTTAAAGGCGTTAACTATGTATGGTTATAACTTATAACTTATAAGAGAATAATCATTTTCTCGACAATATTTGTGTTTTAGTCTTTTGGTCTTCATATATGAGACCATCTCTTTTAAAGTCTTTAAATGGGTGGTCATACCTCTTTTATTATAAAATAAATCTCATATTTTTTGGGTTTTGAGAAGTTTAAAATTTAAAACAAATTATCTCTTAATACCATCAAATTATCGTGATATTTTGATGATAAATTGATAAAATCATGATACATTAACAGTTTTATGCCACAAAACTAGGCAATGAAGCACTCGTAGTATCACTAAAATACCAAACCCACCAAAAATTTTTATCTAATTATGATGAATTTATCATCGATATTTTGATTTATGTTGTGATGCGTGTAGTGGCCTATTCTAGATCTTGAACTCAAGCCTCAGCTTCAACCATCATACATTTACTCGACCTTACCAGTATACGATTACATGACACACTATGGAACAACTACAAAGAAGAGTTTACTTCTCATTCTCGACCTCTACATCAACAACTCAATTTAACAAACATTCAGTCATCAAAGAAGCCGTTATAAAATAGAAGGATCAGACCGTTACGCAATCGATAGGTTCAAAGACTTATCAAAACTAGGATTGTAACATTTGTCATTAAAGTAAATAACGGTCATAAAATGGTCATATTATAAGACCTATAAATAGGACCAGAGAACTACAGATTAAGGACAAACTTTTCCAATCAAGAAAGTTTATGCAGAACTACTCAGAACATTCTTTGTAATAGCTAGTCACTCTCAATAAGATCATTCTTTCTAAATCCTCAAGAGAGGTCATGGTTTTTAACCTATTCAAAGGTTTTCCACGCTAAATCTTGTGTTAGTGATTATTTGTTTCTTACTAACATTCTGATCGTATTTGGTTAAAAAACTAATTTCGAGATACGAAAATAGGCTCTTACATTTGGCGTTGTATGTGGGAATGAAGCAGTTAGCCATAATTTTCAGATACAGCTAATTCTTACTCTCTTTATAGAATGTAGGTTCCAGAACAGAATCCCCCAGTTGGCTCAGCAGAAGGAAACGCCGTACTAGTAGAATTACGGGCCACTTTAAACTCAGAGACATAAAGATGAGCCATTCTAGAACAACAGCTGGCAGATATAAAAGACGTGTTGAAAGTTCTATAAGGATAACAAATGGCAACCCAAAAGAACAGAGACGCGTTGTCAGCCACCTCAAGAGTTTATGTTCGAGACAGGCTGGGACCTCGAGGCAACAGTTAGGGAATCGATGCTTGATCCGATAATAATCAGCTTGGGCCAAGCTCATACAGATACCAGGAGTCCGACAAAAAGCTGATGACATTCCCACGGAAGACAGGCAAGCGAATGGCCCACCTCATAGAAGAGTTCATATTCCTATACGTGAACGACTAAGTAAAGAAAATGGCGAGCACATTCCTCAAGAAGGACGTATCTTATGCCAAACCATCACAGCTTGTCAGTTTGTGACCTAGGAACTTGTCAAAAGTGCAGCAAAGAATTATTTGATGCCCAGATTCAAATTGCCAAAGGCATCTATAATAGACTATAGAAGAGCCCTATAGCTTAGGATCTATTAGACAGTAAAATTTCCACCAGTTTTTATGCCCTGAAAATTTGAAAGTACAGGGGAACAGATCCTGTGGAACACGTCCAAGAATTCCATGACACTTTAAGCTTGCATTCTACATCGAACCACATTTTATGCCGTATCTTTTCTACCAGTCACCTGGGTGAACCTTTTCGATGGTTCCACTCGATGCAAGGAGGGTTCATTCATACATTTAAACAGTTGTCAATTTTTTTTTTGTAGACCTACTCGTACAATAGAGACAAAGAGGAAAATCTTTATTCTTTGCTTAGCCTAAAACAAATGTTGGGAGAGAAGCTTGAATCGTTCACTAAGAAATTCTTGGAATTGGCTAGAAAGGTAGATCGACTTGATCAGAAAATTACTATTTTTACCTTTTCGAACGCCTTGCTCGTGGATGGAAGAGCGAAGGAACACCTAATTCTCAACAAATCTGCAACCCTGGAAGACATAATAGAAAAGTTACGTAAACGACTATATCGATCTCAAAAGGATGTTAACCGAAAGACTGAAGCCCTAGAAATCAATTCTGACAGCACAAAATTAATCCATATAACAAGATTTTAATCGCACTACAGATTACGGAGGAGACAGAAAACACATTAAATCTAATGAAGATCGGCCTCAGAGGGGTGGTAACTTACCGAAGCCATGTCTTCCCAAACTAGTGGCTATAATAGCCAGTCTGTATCCCATACTACAAAAGGATAAATTCTTTCGCAATATCAGGTACCTACATTAGCACTCTTTTGCCCATAGCAAAACATAATACTCTTATTCAGTTTCTAACAGATAATAGCGATGTGCTCACATGGATGCTCATAAAATACCAGGCATTGACCTAACTTGGCTTGCCACAAGCTTAGCTTAAAAGACAAGGCCAAAGCGGTCAAACAGAAGTAGAGTACAGTTGCACCGAGACAACAAGAGGAAGTTAACAAAGAGATTGACAAACTCATTAAAGTTTGTTTTATTCATAAAGCCAATTACTCTGAATAGATCTCGATCATTGTAACAGTCCCAAAGAAAAATGGTAAAATTAGAGTATGCTTAGATTTTATAGACTTAAATAAGCATACTCCGAAAGATAGTTTTACCCTTCCTATCATCAACCATCTGCTTGATTCAACCGCGAGACATGGACTCTTGTCCATGATGGATGCCGCGTCAGGGGACAATCAAACTTTTACCCAAAGATCATGAAAAAATAACTTTCATCACAAAACATAGATTATATTGCTATAAGGTCATGTTTTTCGGCCTCAAGAATACTAGAGCTACTTACCAAAGACTGATGATCCTGATATTCAAAGACCATCTCAGAAAAATGATGGAATTTTACATTGATGATATGTTATGTAAAAGTCTCAAGAAGGAAAACCATCTCACAAATTTGTACAAGACCTTCGAAATTCTTTGATCATATTAAATAAGACTAAATTCTGACAAATGCTAGTTCATAGTTCAATCGGGAGAATTCTTAAGAAATTTAATTAGTAAGCATGGTATCGAAGCTGACCTAGATCGTATCCTTACCTTGTTATTTATGCCTTCACCAAAGACAAAGAAAGATGTCCAACGGTTAGTTAGAATAATAGCAACAATAAATCGTTTTGTTTCCATGTCTTCAGATCGGTGTAGTTGGTTATTTGACCTTCTACGAAAAGGGATGAAGAAAGACAAAACTCAAAAAGATCCTGAGATCGAGTAAACCACAGATTATGAAGTAGCATTTCAGGAACTAAAATGCTACATAGGGAAACCACCAGTAATGAGTACACCCAAGGAAGGAGAAAAGCTTATAATATACCTTACCGTTATTGATAACTCACTCAGTTCAGTTCTCATCTGACTTAACGAGAAGACAGAAAAGCCCATCAACTTTATTAGTAAGACTCTTACTCTAGCAGAAACACGGTACACCAAGATTGAATAACTGCTCCCAGCTCTCCTCTATACATCGCAAAAGTTAAACTAATATTTCCAAGCTCATTTAGTTTGGGTAATGAAAAATTACCCCCTGCACGAAGTTCTATCCAAATGGGAAATCTAGAGGAGTCCAACAATGGTCAGTTACTCTTGGCGAACACTATATACGCTTTAAACCACGGCATTCTAAAAAAGGGAAAGCAGTAGCAGATTTCTTCATAGATTTTCCAGTAGGCAACCCTAATTGGGAAGAGGATAATACCGATATAAACAAAGAGTAGTTCAATGAAAAATTAGATTAGATATCCAAAAAAGGTTGGCGCCTTTTGACTGACGATTCTGCCGGACCAGCCGGATCAGGAATCGAGATAGTTCTTATCACACCTTCTAATGATAGAATTAAGAAATCAATCTAACTTAACTTTAAAGCTACCAGCAACGAAACCAAATAAGATACATTAATCCATGGACTAAATATGGCACTAAAGATCGGTGTGCCCAAATTATCTATCTACACAAATTCTTAATTAATCGTGAACCATTATACAGACAAATATAAAAAAAATATAATGATGATAGATTACGCAGCAGCAGTAGCCAATAGAATGAGTAGATTTAAAAAGGCTACATTCGAATACTTATCTCGTAGAGAAAGTAGACATTCTGACTTCCTCGCTTATCTTACTGGAGCCCGTTATTTAAAGATCGAAGTAGTATCCACCCCTAGTATTAACATCATCAGCTCAAATGCCATTAATACTTCGAGCGACAAAGAGGTCAAAGACGATTGGAGATGACCTTTCCTCACATATATCAGACCAAAAAATACATTTGACGATGAACTCCCCGAAGATGCCAACGAAAGAAAATGATTGATAGACAATGTTAAACGATACATCGCTGTCAACAATCTCATTTACAAAAGGTTGGTTACAGGGCCTTATCTCGAATGTTTATCCAATAAGGAGGCCCAAGACTTCCTGCACGATTTGTACGAAGGCATTTGCAGATCCCATGCAGCATGACAGTTCTTAGCAAATCGAGTTATTACTCAGGGAGTCTTTTGGCCTAAAATAAAAGCACAAGCTATCGAATATGGAAGCAAGTGTGATGCCTGCCAATGACATGGACCCAAAATTTAAACTTCGGCTTTGGAACTCTATTCTAGCAAAGTTGTCTGACCATTCAAAAGGTGAGCCCTTGATCTCGTGGGAGAATTTCTAACTTTACTGGAAAAAGGAAATACCTCTTAGTAGCAATGGACTACTTCACCAAGTAGGTAGAAGTAGTCCCTTTGAATCGAACACGCGAAGATGAAGTCATCAAATTCATATGGGAAAACATTATTGAACGATTTGGTTGCCTTCACCTCATCCTAATAGATAATGAACCACAGTTCGTCAGTTCTAAAGTCGTCAACTTCCTCAATCAGTAAAACATCATTCACTCTCCTTCAAATCTGTATTAGCCACAAGGAAATGGTCAGGCCAAAATCACTAATCATACTATAGTAGACAGAATTAAAAAGTACTTGACAGAGAAGAAAGGTAATTGGGTACAAGAATTACTATACATGTTGTGGGCATACCAAATAATACTTCGAGTATCGACGGGATGTACACCGTTCTTGTTAGCTTACGGTACCAAAAAAATTATCCTCACTCATTATCATCACCCAGTACGTGATCATACAATGACGGACGAAAAAAATGAGTTTTAATTAACATGTAACATGAACTGGATCGACGAAACAAGAGATAGGGCAATCATGACCTTGGGAAGATACCACCAGGCTTTGAAAAAGTTGTACAATAAGCGCGTTCATCATAGAGAGTTCGACATGAAATATCTCATCCTGAGAGGTCCCCAAACACATAAAGGAGCTCAATGCTGGGAAACTTGTAGAAAATTGGGAAGAACCTTTTATTATTATCGGCAAAATTGGCCTCGGCTCTTATGACCTCTTACATCAGATGGAGAACGAGTCCCCAATCCTTGGAACACGAGGAGACTGAAGTCGTATCACAGATAGCAACATATCACAATTTATATTCTACTATTTCTTATATTTTTGTGTACATCATTCTTACATTAATGAAATACTTGTGTTTGATCAACCTACATTACAGTACTATTCTACTATCTCATAGAGTACTCTTCTACAATCTCATATCTACCATATATATAGAACACATCTATTATATCGCAGATAAACAATGGCTTCACCCCAATTCTACTATTACATTACAGATCGGTTATTAGTTTACTCAATTCGATCTACTAATACATAACAGGGCAGATATTGGTTCGCCTAATTCGATCTTCTACTGCATTACAGGTCAATTATTGCTTCATTCAGTTCGATCTTCTAATACATTACAGGACAGTTCTTGGTTATCCAAATTCGACTTTCTAATACATAATAAGTCAGCTATTGGTTCCCCAATTCGGCCAATAGATTACATACTTCAAGACCACAATTGGTTCATCAAAGTTTGATACAAATATATAAGGACTACTAGTCCTACTACCAAACAACACAAAATTTCTCTACAACATTTACACTCTATCTACAATATCTCGGGTGATAAAGCAAATTCATTTTTAATCAATACTATCGCCCCCTAAATTTCAAAGTTCAATCAAAACGTCCCTTACGCGAACTTTCCCCATATTCTGAAGGTTGTGGAAGCCTTAGTTCTGGTGCCCTCACATCAATAATTTCTCTTCCTTCAGCCCATCTATCCTTTGTGTAAGCACACCAATTTTTGACATAACACGATCCAAGTATTTAGTCCGCACTAGCTACATTTCACACTTCACGCCATTTTCGATCGTGTTGTCATGAATCGTATCCCTTTCTTTTTCAAGTCTCTTAACCTCAAACGCAAAAAAGGTAATCACTACTGCCATTTCTTTTTCATGCATCTCATTTGTCCCAAGCTTAACCATATCCGGCACAGCGAGCTCTGCAATCTTTCCCCTCGCCTCATTTAACAAACTTTCCAAGTTTTTACAACGATTTGCCACCATAATTTTTTCTTCAATAGCAATTTTATTTTGTGTTTCCATCACTATCATAAATTCATCCATCTATCCCAACATAGCCAGCGATTCCTCCATAAAAAACTGGTCGGGGCACCTCTAATCAACCCCTATGTTAAGATCACGTTGGGCTGCCACAAGGCCCACCCCCAACTTGTCATTCGACCTAGTCAACCCCTCCACTATCGTTTAAAACCCCATAAGGTTTAATTCCAACACTTGAACTATGTTCTCTAAGTTCCCATTTCTAGCCCAATAAGTTTTTAGCAACTCATTCTGTTTCCTGTTAACTTCCTCCAAATCCTTTTCATTAATTTTAGCCACATTCCACATTCCTTCAAACTCTCTAGCTCGCTCATTTTCCTTCCTAACATAAGCTCGCAAACTGACTACTTTCGCCTCTAACATGTTGATACGAACCTGCGAGCATTTTGCACCATCCTCTTCTTTCTTTAACATAGCCAACAACTCTATCAGTTTAGCTCGCGTAGGTATTAATTCCCTCTCTTGCTTAGTTACTCATTCCAAGATATTACTTATATGTGACAATGAGCTTTTTAAATATCTGACTTCCTTTTCTTCGCAGCCTCATTTAACTCTTCCATTTTCTCTTGGGCACTTGCTATCTCAGCATCCTTTTTTACCATTTGCTTAGACAAATGACTTGCCATCCCTTGCCCTTCGATCATCCTCAACTCTATTTTTATATTTAACTCCACCACATTTTTTAATGCCTCACGATGCCAACACAAATCAGCGTTTAATTTTTCGTTCAAAACGTGCAGCGCCACACACTGACTTTGAACCACTTCAAGTTTGACCTGCATCAAGAGTATTGAATTCGCATACAAAATAGTTCATACATCAAAATAATTTACATTTCATCGTACTTCTAAATCGCAGTTCACAATTTCACTCACAAAATATTGTGTACGATCGATCTTATGACAATAACACACTTGTGTACGGTCGATCTTCATTTCTATTCATATCTATTTCACCATCACAAACAGAATACATTTATTTATTTTTACAGCAGTATACCGATATCTAATACATATGCAAGTTTTTGACTAGCATAGGTAGCCTGCTTTCGTTCCCATGAACTACGAAAAGACTACCCCCTATTTCTCAATTATCCCGACCTGTCTACCTGCACGTTTACAAGTGCAATGAAGGTCATAACCTCCTGCTGGCGCTGCCTTCGCTGTGAACGAGGTATAAGACTCTCACCATTCCTCCTCATCCTCCTCTGACAAATTTTGTGCTAGTCTAGTAGCTGGTCTTTCAAAACCTTTTTCCTCCTCATCCTTCGTAAACTACATATTTTTAGCCTTTTCATTCTACATAAAAATCTTTCCCACAATCCATAACATACTTCCTAAATTTTTTCTCCACTCTTACCAACTTCCCTCCATGAAACTCAATCACACTCGTTATATGACATTCCTGGTCCGTTTGAGCCATGTCTTCTGCTCGCGTCGGATACAAATATTCTTTCAACGTTATGTGTGACCTATGTAGATGCTTACGCGTAAACTTTTGTAATCACCCAGCGCTTTCAATTCCTCTTTTACCTTCTTTCTAATAATTGTTTTTGCTATCAATTGATTTGCCAAAGATGTATTTTAGTTTGTACATCCCTTCAATATATTTTGCAACTCGTTTAACTCACCCTCTAACTTGGCTTATACCTCTCTTTGATCTTTCCTTATTTTAAAAAACAAAATCCTCATTGATCTTTGATCCTACAAAAAACCAAAAGCATCAGGTAAGAGACCTACGTCACCCCATATAATAGATACACCAGCTCGAGCCAAACATTTTTTTGCCTCTACGCTATGACGATTATATGCCTCTTGATTTAAAAACATAACTCGAGCTGGATCAGGTACTACACCCCTTTCCTTTAAGAGCTCTACATAATTCTTTTTTAAACCCCACTCATTATCTAGTTTAGCCTCAAAATACAGTGTCAGAGTTAACAAAATCCTCTGACACTTGACTTTACTACTTGGGTTAGTGAAATACACCAAGTCTTTAGCTTTTCGCACTATCGTACCACTATCCTCCTCTTTTCTCAAAAATTCATCCCTCGTTATTTTTATTTTTGCATATCTACACTGTAGATCATATAATTCTTTAAAAAATTTCTTCGAATTAGATTTAAGCTGCCTTCTCTCATATTCAGTTTTATTTAAAACCTATTAAATACGAGTCACGGAGTCCCCTGCTCTACTCAACAATCTCTCTATTGTGGTAACATTTTTTTCAACCGCTTTATCTCCTACAGAAATTACAAATTTTCTGTTATTAAACAAACATTCAAACAAGGCACAATAAACTTATGTCTATCAAAATTTACAGTTTCAAAACACAAAGAAAATAGTCTTATCAAAGTTAAAACAGAACGAAATAATTCGAACAGGATACCACAAAATAATATTAATTATTCTTGTCAGTCTCTACCTCAGACGGTGGCTCAACTTCAGTGCCTGCAGCAGGAACTTACTCAGCTTGAGAGGGAGGTATATTTACTGGGGCAGTAATATCTTCATCCAGTTCATCTTCCGTATCTGAAGAAAAAACTATCTCATGGAACCTACCCTCTAGGCCAAGTGTGATATCGGCCTCGGTTAACCCAAAGTGACTATAGGATTGGATCAGATTGTTTCTACCAAAACTCACTGTCGCCAAAGCTTTCTCCAGGGTCTCTTAGCGCTCAGACATATGTATACACTGCTCCTCAGCAGCCTTCACCACTTCTTCTTTGTTCTTTCTCTCCTTATCGAGCACCTCCTGAGCTCCTTCAACCGAGTTGTTTGAGCATGAAACTTCCGTGTAATCTCTAAATACTCCTGGTTTCTCGTCACAATAAAATCCATAGCCCCTTTCACCAACATCGAGAGATGCCAATACAATACACAGAATCAGTTATAGACATATCCACCACACTGCTGCAAACAAAGAATATTAATACATACCTGCGTTGTTTACTCCTGAAATACGACTTTAAGCTTCCTCGGATCAGTCTCAGCCATGTTAAAACATTTGTGCTTTACTTTCCTTAGCTTGGTCACAGCTTTAGCTCGAGTTGGGCCACTACCTTCGACCTCATGTTATTTCCTTTACAAAGACATCTTTTCTATCTCTGGAGGAGCGACCTCACTCACTGTCTGCTGCTTCAAAGCATCCGAGACAACCAGCTTGTCACCATTTTTCCCTTGGGCCAACTCTATAGCCGAATGAAAAGATTTTGGCAACGTTCTTTTCACCCTACAGAGCTTCCGCAGACTACTCAAACTCCCTGGTGGAGGTGGAGGGATACCTGTCAAATCCCCTAGAGGACGAAGGTCCTTGTTCACAACCATCTCAGTACCCTCTTGACTAGCTATAACTTCATTTTTGGAGCTTGTTACACTTTTGGAACTCTAGAATCCATTCTTTTATTCTTGCGGATATTAAACTTCCAAGCACTTGCTGAAACTCGACATGTTCAAGGGCTACGCAGTCAAATACGCTTGTTTTATCAAGAACGGCTTTGGGACAGGACATGACAGAAAAAATCAAGGAAATGATTAAAAGCTCATAGAAAAACTGATATTCGGTCAAGTTATCAGACGTTACTTACTCGGATTAAAATACTTATGTTCCAGGTTGAGTGCTGGTTAATCTGGAACCTACATATAATTACCCCTTACCCATATAAGGTGGTCATTTCACGGTCTACTAGTAGATTCAAAGTCAAAAATCTTTAGCCTAGACGAATCACTAAATAGGTAACCACTCTTGCGAGCTTGGACATACTTTATTTTGAAATATTTCATTACGTCGGTTGCAACGAACTGCTTCGCCATCCCATTCTCTCTCCACCTCTCATTCAACACCTCACACACCCACATCATCTCAAAATCATTCCCATTTAATTGTGCGGGGCATCACTACAATGTATTCATAACCCCATTCTGAAAATGCGTTAAAGGAATCTTAAGACCGTATACTACCTAGTTAAGATAGCACAGAAACCAATCGTTCGGGCCTACCATACCTGACCCATTATAGTACGTAATCTCTATATCTTCCCCAATTCCTTTCTCCCTCTTTCACAAAACCAGATTGGGCACTTGATAATGTACCTTGTCCCATTTCTCTGGTACAAAGGTCCTAAACCACAGGCCTTACTCCATTACATAATTCCCCCACTTTCTCTGTTAACTTCTTTTTAAATTTCATATATTCTTTCCTAACATCTACTCCTTCTGGATATGTCTAAAATATCTTATTCTCCATCCCTATTTCATCATCCGGCTCTACTGCATTACTCACTTCAATGGGCATCTCTGCCACTATCCCCACAGTCAGTTCCTTAATGTCTACAGTCTCATCTATACCTCTACAATCTTCCTCTCTACCCGACGAAGTCGTATCCTCCGAACTGGATGGAACTACAAATTTACTACTATGCTTTAAGTTTTTAGAGCGCATATTTGACCTACAGGTAAACATAATTTTTATTATTTACCCTGTCTCTATGATTCATTACTTACATAGTCACATGATATACCATAAATACAGCAAATAAAAAACCCCACCTATATTTACTACCCAGTAAAGGCATTTATTTTCAAAACTTTCCAAAACAACTTTAACTTTCCTTCTTCTACAAAAGCATTTTTCTCTCTCTAGACATTTGTTACCATACACAGAGCTTTTGCAAATATTTAACAAGACAGGAAAATAATCCTTTTTATCTCCATACATTCTAACATTTCCCATCCCCAATTAGTCATATACAAAGGAGATTAACAAAATAATACATAATCAAAATACCCTTCACTTTAAACGAAACATAGGAACAAAATTTACCAACCTGTACTGGAAGACCCATAATTGCCAACTCTGCCAACACCTTCCACAGAAATTGCATGATTGCGCTACTTTTCCAACAAATTCCTCTTACCATATAAAGTTTTATCATGGGATTACGCTCAGAACTCAAACATTTTCTCTCTCTAGAAATACTGGTTACACCACTTTTTTTTCTCTCTATATATAATTGTAGATAATTTATGAGGGAGAGAGAGACGAGTTTTTATAGTCTCCTTCAGCTTTTGGAATGAGGGCTCTCTCAAACACGTGTCAGTCACCCCTACTGCCTCTACTGGTATGTCTTTTCGCCTCACAACGTCATCATTACTTCTGTGATAACGTGTTCTGTCATCACATTTTTCCACACTTAGGCCATTAAACAATTTAATTCCTCCTTCCCAAGATAATCTACACGATCCCTCACCTTGCTTTATACTCAATCAAGTTTGTACTATACTGTATGTCATTCCTATAAATAGCAAATATTCAAAATTTGAAATCCTCTAGACAGCTGTTGACATCAGCCAATGTAATACATCATAATTACCCCATATGTAGCTAAACAAATGTATTACTCCTACTTTTTTAGGTCGCAAATTCAATCTATACTTTATCCTAAAATTTAGCAAATAACAAACATAGAGTACTACAAATAGATTACTTATTCATTTTGAGCTATAAAAGTTTGAGCTTATATTCAAATATATTAATATTTAAAGCAGCCCGGGTGATTCAATTCACTACATGGAATTACCTTTCCCTCTGCTACCCTCTTATCCTCTTCGGCCAGCTTATCCAATGCGATATCTCGAACAACTTATTTTCCCAGCCTTGCATCCCGAAGTAACGCACGGAATACATCACACCAAATATAATGATCGAACTCCACGCGACTAACCTTGTCATTTAAACCGATCAACTGCAACGGCCACTCTAGTAATACAGCATTATAAGGTGCCAAGTAAAAATATCGCTCATGAAGTTTGGCCACCTTAATGTTTAGCCTACCTTCCGCCGCATGACGAGCACGCTGAGAACGTATCCTCACCATGATAACTTCCAATCAACCAAAAGTAAGTTTTTCCTGCAGAAGAATACGATGAACAACACGAAAGGATCAAGATCTTATATAGCCCACATATAGATCTTTTTGTACACCACCAATATTGCCTATAGGCCAGATTTTAAGGGAAGATATATTCTACATGAATAAATTTTTACCAGTAAGGATATTAGTAGATTTTTGGGAATATTTTCGGACAGCTCATGTTTACCATCCTAAGAAGAATATTCCACATGGATATTATTGCTTACGTGATTCGCACAGTTGACGCATCCAAAAAGATAGAGCTCGTACAAAATAACACAATTCAAGTCCATCCAGAAATAGCTCCAACCAAGATACTACAGGACACAACTATCACTTACCCAACTATATCCAAGTGTTTTCAACACAGTTCGAACCAACTTCTCCAAAGGATGCCGTCAAATCATAGAATATTGAAGTACGAAGAAACCATCCTCTCTCACCAATAAAGGATACTCATAGCTTGTCGACAACATTCTTTGACTCCTACACTGTCAGAAGGGCACAGTTCATTGGAACTCTAACGGCCTAGTCAAGAGAAGTACGCATATTGAAAATGACAACTGTGTTGAATACTATTGCACAATTCTAAGATGGCAGATCAAAAATTCTACAAACAGTTTGCACAATACAGTCTTGTGTAATTCCATGATGGCAAATCTAAAATTCTACAAACAGCTCGCATATCACAGTCTTGTATAATTCTAAGATAATAGATCAAACATCCTACAAACAGTTTGGCAAAAGTATTCTCATATTTACCTCGTGCAGTTGAACAGCCCACAAACATACCAATCACATCTCAAGCATTATGATCATGCTAACCAGTTATTTAATTTTGTCTTCCCAAAACGACCTCATTACATTTTGACCATCTTTTTTTGAACTCACTTCCACAATCTCTCAACTGTTTCATTTAAACACCTCACTTCTCGAATAGATTGATGTCTTGTAGCTCCTTTTATTAGACTTCTATCAGTTCGACACAAGTCCCTGACACTTAATTTATCTCTAAACATGACAATTTGTGCATTATATGACCTTCAAAATTCATTTAGGTTATTTCAGCTTTCTCACACACTTTGCTTCAGTTCGAGTTACCATTCTCATTTTTTAGTTCGCTTTATCAAACATGGAATTGCATAAGTATGCTAAACATATATGAATTAGTTCGAATTGCAATACAACTTTGGTACACAGCTAGAAATTTTCATTAGCACAAATATTTATTACAAGACAATTTCAGAACTTTCCTACATATTGATCTACAGATTACATTATATCACTATACAGTCTAAAACACTTCTTCAAGAAAAGTAAATAAAATGGTTGTAACAGAACCTGAAGACGAAAACCATAAGAAAGGAGAATGATTTTATTTTTATAGAATCAACTCACCAGCAAGACTTCCTTGGATGTATACTAGCCGTTTCATCCGCTGCTGTAGCCACCTCCTCTGTCAGAAGACGCAGCCCATCCCTGCACCTCTGCCTCGAAGTCACCATATAGTGAAAGCGGACAATTTGGTAATAATCGTTATCCGCCTCCTCCATCTCTTCATACGTCATACCATAGTAGGTAAGACGCACTAGAATAGGAGTAGGAAGGTCAACGGACTAGGTCCCAATGTATCAAAACCACATCTCTTGTACCTTGGCAAGAACCTTAGCCTCGTACGCTTAATGTCTGGTGGTCATCATCTTCTTAAGAGAATAGTCATAGAGAAAATAATTCCAGAAAGTATGGAATAAAGGAAATACTTGACGAATAAACAATTGCCACTTCAAACCACAATAATATTTATACCAAACCTCCTTAATGCCGAGTTCCAAATTCTCAATGTCAGAGTAAATTCTAATATAATAATCTTAATCAAAGCCATTAGTTCTAGGGAACCTCACACCCACAACAAATATTCATGAAGGAACATTAGAAATTGTAGTGGCTTATTCTGCATCTCGGACTCAAGCTTCATCTTCTACCATCATACGACCACTCGACCTAATCAGCATATACGTGGCACAATGAATAAAACATTACAGTTACAAGGTTCTAAGTCATCACTTTCGACCTCTACATCAACAGTTTGAGCTAACAAATGCACCATCATCAATGAAGCTGTTACAAAATAGTAAATATCAGACCGTTACATAATCAAATCAAAGTTTATCAAATATACATTGTAACTTCCACTATTAAGGATAATAATGGTCGTCAAACGGTCATATTATAAGACCTATAAATAGGACCTGAGAATCTCAGATGAGGGATGGATAAATGCTCACTCAAAATCTATACTAAACTACTCAGAACATCTCTTGTAATATCTAGCAGCTATCAATAAACATCTCCCTTTCTAAATCATAAAGAGAGGTCATGGTTTTTAACCTTTTTAAAGGCTTTCCATGCAAAACTTTATGCTAGTATTCTTTCATTATTCATCTAGATGCTCTGAATATCCTTGGTATAAAGACCAAGTTCGAAATATAAAATTAGGTTATTACATTTGGCGCCCTATGGGAACAAAGTTCTTAAACTCATTGTCTAAGAAAATAGCTGATTATCTCTCTACGGAATGACACTTCCAGAATAAATTATGTCGATTACTCCTTATCCAGAAGGATCTAGGAAAGTTTTGGTGAAAATTAACCAAAGTCGTTCGAACGAGATTTGGAATCGTTCGAACGACTTCTGGTTTATTCGAACAAATTTGTTTTCTATTCGAATAGATTAAGTCCTAAAGTATTTTATTCGAATACATCTAAGGTCTATTTGAATGTATTTTTTGTTATAATTTATATTCGAATACACTTTGATTTTTATTCGAGTAAACATATGTCTGAGGTATTTTATTCGAATACATTAAGTGTTTCTTCGAATATACATTTTTTTATTCGAACAGAAACTTGTTCTATTCCAACAGAGGCATGATTTAGCCTTATTCTTTAGACATTTAAGGGCATATTTGTCCTATTTTGTAACTAGGACTTGTAACCATTATAAAAAGGGTAAGGCTAGGCGTTGTTAGAAGATGTTAGATCAATCAAAGTTCTGAGAGAGAGACTTAGGGCTTGAGTATAATTCATTGTAATTGATTTCTATTAAGCAATTGAAGCTCTTAAAGGGATTTTCCTAACCAATTATTGTGTTCTTCGTATAATTCTTTGTTTTAGGGTTTCTCTATTCATATTACGGATTAAGTGGTATCAGTTTTCTAGTTACAATTCTTGGGGGATTGATTATAGTTTATGGTCTCTACACGTAACCATCTCAAGTAAACGAGGGAGATGCTAGTGAGTCCGTTGAAGATTCATCGCAAACCTAATTTAAATAAGAAGAATAATTTGGAGATGGGCGATTCCGACGATCGACTCGCGACTATGGAAACGATAATTTCTGACCTAACTACTACCGTAGGGGAGTTAGTAGAACAATTATGTCTCATGAATCGCGCAAAGGCTTTCGTTTCGGTGAAACGGCAAGGTCTCTCTCAACGGCGAGGCCGCTCGAGGAAGAAAGGGGTTTTGGAGGTGGATTGAGACGTGGGTACTGTAGAGTTAGATAGTGATTCCAGTGATGCCTAATCCGTCAAGGAGCAATTGGGTATTAGTAAGTCATTGAATCCTATACGTAATCTTCATATTAATTTTAAGATTAAAATTCTGGTATTCGATGGTTCAATCGATGTCGAGAAGTTAGATAATTGGCTAGATAGGTTAGAAACTTATTTTTCTGTTTACGAATACTCCAATGCTCAGCAAATATGCTTTGCTACGTTGAAATTCATAAGTTATGCACTCAAGTGGTAGAAATCTCACCAAAAATGCCACGATGTAGGAAGTTTGAGTTAGAAATTCAAGGTATTAATGCAAAAGTAGTTTTATCCGATTGGGTATGATGAGCAAAAGAAATAGTATAAATGGTACAATTTATGCCAAAAGTTTGAGCAATCCATACAGGAGTACACTATGGCATTTCATAACCAAGCTTTGCCTTTAGACATTGATGTGGACGAGTATAAGGTATTCATGAAGTACACGGGGGGTTTGTCAGAGTCCATTAGAAGAGAGTTGAAGCTCTTTACTGTAGCCAATATCGAGGACGCTACCGTGAAGGCAATTGCCATTGAAGGCAAGTACTTGAAGAGTGACAAAGAAGATGACAAGATCAAGTCAGGGTACAAGTTAAGTTGGAAAAACGAACATAAGGGAGAGGCCAAAGGAGAGGGGTCTTCGTCCAAGTCTGATATTTTAGTAGACTTTGACTACCGAGGTGGAGAGTCAGGAAGAACTTTTTAATGTCAGTATTCAGGTAAAGCAGAGTTTGGTTAAGGCCATTGTTGATCCGGGCAGTCCAAAAAATTTGATTTATGAGGCGTTGGTGAAGAAGATTGGTTTGACTACTGCAATGGCCAAATTCCATAGCTCGATATGATTAGGAATTAGCTATCACACCAAATGATCCTATAACAATACTCTACTAGAAAGTAAAAAATGCAACCAGGTATTTTTAGCGTAGAAAACCTCTGAACAGGTAAAAAACCACGTCCTCGTATGGAGGATTTTTGTAAAAGTATCTTTATTGCTTTGACTGGATATCTTTATTACAAGTAATCTCTAGAGCATAGAAATGTTTTTGATCTCATAAATAAGAAGTTGTTGAGTGATTTTTCTAGTCCCTGTCTCTTCTGGAACTTTTTCTTTTTATAGACTTCTTCACAACTCTTCATCGTGCTTGAACACAATTTCTGAATAATGTGGTTAGTGATGGTTGACTGAATAACTGACAAGATTGTGGAAGACAGGTGTCTTTGACTGAATAATGTTTTCTGGTTTTAGCTTGATGTCATTTCTTTAGTAGTTCGTGGGGTTGGTTAGAATGCTGACTGGAGTGTTAAGTGCTAAAATTGTAAGAGCCTGAGATGGAGGTGAATCGAACTGAGTAAGCTTGATTATGAATGATGTCAAGGGATAAGTCTCTGCAATCACCCCCTCGCAACTGAAGTCACGAATGGCTTTGGTTGAGAAAGAATTTTAAGAAGTTGAAAATTCAAAATGAAGTAATGATGGCGTTTGGCTGGTGAAAGTTATATGATTTTGGGAAATGACGGGTATTAAATGCTGGTACGGATGTATGTGATGGTTGTTTTTGAATAGTCGTGTCTATAATAAATGATGACGCTTTGGAAAATGTACCTGCGCAATAAAGTTAGGGTTATATAAAGAGTACCTTGATCAACTCTTTGGAATAATTCTTGCATGTGTAACTTTCTCTGAGATGGTAAAAACTTTCTCTTCAAAGCCAAAAGGCGAGCCGCTCTAGAGTAATAGCTGGCAGGCGTACAAGACGCGTTAATGGTCTTGAAAAGTCAACAGGTCACAACCCAGAAAAATAAAGGCGTGCTGCCAGCTATTTAACAAGTTTCCGCTCTCGGCAGGATAGGACCTCACCTGAACAATCTGGGAGTTGAAGTTCACAAACAACATAGGGGTGAGCCTGCTTTGGTACAAGAAGTCCACCAAGAAGTTGATGGAGGACTTTTTGGAGTCAGACAAACTAAAGAGACACCAAGAGGAAGAGTTCATATTCTAGCATTTAATCGACAAAATGAAGGACTACAACAATCGTGAATGACGCGTTCCCCGACCAACCAATACAACTCATCAATATGTGACTCAGGAACATGTTAAAAAGTGTATCAAAGAATTTCTCGATGCTTAAGTTTAGACCACTAAAGGAATCTACAACAGGTTACAGAAGAGCCCGATTGCACAGGAGCTACTGGATGGCAAAGTTCCCACTGGTTTCAACACTCCAAAAATCTGAAAGTACAAAGAGATTGATCCAGTAGAACACGTTCAAGAATTCTAGGATGCTCTAGGCTTATATTCAACATCCAACCACATTCTATGCCAGCTCTTTCTTACTAGTTTACAAGGCGAACATTTGTGATGGTTCCATACCCTACCAGAAGGGTCTATTACAATTTTTAAACAATTGAGGGAACTCTTTGACAAGAATTACTCACATAATAGAGAAAAAGAGGAAAATATGTATTCTCTATTCAGTCTTGAGCAGGTACCAGGAGAGAAGCTTGAGATATTCACTAAGAAAGTCCTAGAGTTGGCCCGAAAGGAAGATCGACTCGATCAGAAGATTACTATTTTGGCCTTCACCAAGGTTTTGCTCGTCGATGGAAGGGCAAAGAAGTACCTCGTTTTAAACAAACCAATGACTTTGAAGGACATGATCAAAAAGAGTCAACGGGTATATCGATCTTGAAAGAATGGTGTCTGAGAGACAGAAAACTCATAAATCAACCTTGACAGCTAGAGATTAATCTACAGGCAAAGATTTTAATCACATTGCTGATCATAGAGGAGACAGGAAGAGATCAAAATCTAATGATGATCGACCTCGGAAAGGCAGTAATATGCCAAAACCTTGTCTTCCCAAGATGATTGTTGCCATAGCCAGCATTTATCCTATACTTTAAAAGCATAAGTTTTTTTGCAATGCACAGTATCTCCAACGCATTGAGAACAAACCATATTGCATTTACCATAAAGTCTGACATCATGAGACGGAGCATTGTTTCGCTTTACGGCGATGTTGAAGTATATTTACAGATAGACAAATGCATGTATACATTATGGATATTAAAAGTTACTAGAACGACAGAGAAGAAACATTTATACCATATCTCCCTCAGCCACATCATTGAGACTCATACTATTAACAAATCGAACAGGTCCAAAAGACGATGTATCGGCCAATGCCACAACTTTTCCATAGACGATAAAGAAGCTTGGTTACTTGTCGTATCCATTTCTCAATGTACATGGATCTCTTTTAATGATTATGATCTTCGCCACGTCATCTTTCCTCACCACGATGCATTGGTGATTATGCTAAAAATAAGAAATGTCGTACTACATACAATGATGGTAGATATTGGCAGTAGCATTGAATTACTGTTTCAAAACACGATTGATCAGATGGGATTGGCCGACAAAGTAGAGCCTGGTGACATTGATATTTGTGGATTCAACGGTTCTAAAGAAGAGCGTGTAGGAAAGATCATACTTCCTATTACAGCTGGTCCAGCAACAGTTGACATCGTATTCTATGTTCTTAATGTAAGATCGTGTTATCTAGGGATCATGGGATACTGTTGGCTGCATAACATGAGAGTTGTCCTATCGACCTATCATTAGGCACTGTGATTCGTGTAGAATGGCAGCATTTATGAGATCAAAGGCAGTCAGGAGTTAGCCCGAGCCTGTAAAAATTTTGTTTCCACTGTGATAGAACCATCCTTACCACAGCTCGCATACAATTACAAAAAACCACAGGGAACATTACAGAAAAGTTTACAAAATATGAAATGCCATGCAAGGAAGTTATAGAGTACATCGAGATAAGTGGAGATAAAAGTGGCACCTACATCGAAACTCTTTTATCCACTATAGAGCGCAATGCTCTTATTCAATTTCACAAAGATAACAGTAATGTCTTCGCTTGGACATTTCACGAAATGTCAGACGTTGATCCAAATTTAGCCTATTATAAGCTCAGTTAGAAAGATAAAGCTGAGGCAGCCAAACAAAAATAGAGAACTTTAACACCGAGAATCCGAAAAGAAGTGAACAACGAGATCGATAAGCTCATTGAAGTTGGTTTTATCAGAAAATCCAACTACCTAGAATGGATCTTAAGCATTGTCGCAATACTAAAGAAAAATGGAAAAATCAGAGTCTGCGTGGATTTCACAGACCTCACTAAACATACTCTAAAAGACAGTTTTCCACTTCTTATCATCAATCATCTGCTCGATTTGACCGTAGGGCATGAACATTTATCTATGATGGACGCTGCATCAGGGTACAACCAGATACCTCTCTTAACTGATGATCAAGAAAAAATGGCTTTCATTACAGAGCATGGTCTGTACTGTTACAAAGTAACGCCTTTCAGACTTAAAAATGTAGGAGCCACTTACCAAAGATTGATGACACTGATGTTTAAAGACCATCTCGGGAAAATGATAGAGGTATATATTGATGATATGTTATACAAAAGTCTCAAGAAAGAAAATCATCTCGCATATTTACAAACGACTTTCGAAATTCTTTGATCTTATAGAATAAGACTCAATCCTGACAAGTGCCAGCTTGGAGTCCAATTTTGTAAATTCTTGGGACATTTGATCAGTAAGCAGGACATAGAAGCTGGCCCAGATTGTATTCGTGCACTATTATCTATGCCTTCTCCAAAGACGAAGAAAGACATATAAAACTAGCCGGCAAGATAGCGGCCATCAATTATTTTATTTCTAAATCTTTATATTGGTACCGATGGTTATTTGACCTACTGCGTGAAGGAACAAAGAAAAAGAAACCTAAAAAAGATCCTGAGATCGAGTGGACTGCAGAATGTAAAGTAACTTTCTAGGAACTCAAGCGATATTTGGGGAAGCCACCAATAATGAGTACACCCAAATAAGGAGAAGAGCTCACCATATATCTTGTCGTTACTGACGAATAATTGAGTTATTTCCTCATTCAATTTGATGAGAAGATGAAGAAACCTGCTTACTTCATCAGTAAAATTCTCACTCCTGTAGAATCACATTATACCAAGATCGAAAAACTACTGTTAGCTCTCGTCTACACATCACAAAATTAAAATAGTATTTCCAGGCTCACTCACTTCGAGTAATGACAAATTATTCTTTGCACGAGATCTTATCCAAGCGAGAAAAATCCAGATGAGAACAGCAATGGCCAGTAACTCTTAGTGAGCATGATATACGTTTCGAACCACGACATTCTGAAAAAGGTCAAGCAGTAGCAGATTTTATTACAAACTTTCCAGTAGAAAATCCTGATTGGAAAAAAGATAGTACAAAAGTCAATAAAGAACAGTTTGAAGAAAACTCAGGCTGGATATCTCAAAAAGGTTGACGTCTTCTAACTGATGGTTCTGCTAGACCTGCTGGGTCAGGCATTGGTATCATCCTCATTATGCCTTCCAATGACAGAATTAAAAAAGTAATTAGACTCAACTTCGAAGCTACCGACAGTGAGGCCGAATATGAGACATTAATATACGGTCTAGATATGGTTCAAGAGATTGGAGTTTTCAAGTTCTATGTGTACATGGACTTTTTACTTAGAGTAAATCATTATACAAAAAAGTTCCAAAAAAAATGGAAAAATGATTTATTACGCTGCTGCAGTAGCCGATAGAATGAGCAGATTCAAGAAAGTAACCATCGCACATTTGCCTCATGGAGAAAACAGATATTCTTATTCCCTTGCCCATCTGGCGGGAGTCCTCAGAACAGAAGCTCGATATCTTAAAATTGAAGTACTATCCACCCCCAGCATTAATATCATAGCCTCAAATTCTGTTAATATTGGGGGTGTTGAAGAAGATAAGGATGATTGGCGACAACCTTTTCTCACATATATCAGATCCAAAAACAAATTTGATGGCGAACTCCCCAAAGATCCTATTGAAAGAAGACGTGTACTTGATAATACTAAGCGATACGCCGTGGCCGATAACTTCCTTTATAGGATATCCGTCACAGGACCCTATCTTGAATGTTTATCAGATAAAAAGGCTAAAAAATACCTGCATAAAATTTACGAAGGTCTTAATGGATCCCATGCCGCAGGACGATCTTTGGCAAATCGAGATCTTACTCAAGGAGTCCTTTAGCCTAAAATAAAAGATCAAGCCATCGAATATGCAAGTAAATATGATGCCCGCCAACAACGTGAACCCTAAATTTAAGCTTTAGCCTTGGAACTCTATTCTTGCAAAGTTGTTTGGGCGTTCAGAAGATGGGCCCTCGACCTCATAGAAGAGTTCCCCACAGTGCCAGGCAAAAGGAAGTACCTCCTCGTAGCAACGGATTACTTCACCTAATGGGTGGAAGCAGTTCCTTTGTGTCGCACACGGGAAGACGAAGTCATCAAGTTTATATGGGAAGCCATCACAATATATTTTGGCTGCCCCCATCTCATCAGAATCGACAATGGACCTCAATTTATTGGTTCTAGAGTATTTGAATTCCTCAACTAGTATAACATCATCCACTCTCCTTCTAATCCATATTACCCACAAGGAAATGGTCAGGCCAAAATTACTACTCGCACTATCATCAACGGAATTAAAAAGCGCTTGACAGAGAAGAAGGGTAATTGGACTCAAGAATTACCACATATGTTATGGGCATATCGCACAACCCCTCGGTTATCGACTGGATGCACGTCATTCCTATTGGCATACGGTACTGAAGCAATAATCCACACTTAATATCATCACCCATTATGCGACCATACCATGATAGACGAAGATAATGAATTCCAGTTAGTATGTAACATGAACTGGATGGAGGAAACAAGAGATCGAGTAATCATGAATTTGAGAAGGTACCATCAGGCCTCAGCCAGATCTTATAATAAATGAGTTCGTTATCGAGAGTTCCAAATTAAATACTTCGTCCTCCGTAAGATACCATAGCACAAAAAAGAAGTCAACGCTAGAAAACTAGTAAAAAATTGGGAAGGTCATTTTATCGTTGTTGGAAAAAGTAGATTTGGTTCCTATGACCTCGCCACCGAACTTGGGGAAAGAGTACCTAATCCTTGGAACACAAGGAGATTGAAGCTATATGGAAGATAATAATCTATCACAGTGTACTTTTCTAATAAATCTAACATCTTGTGCGTCGGTCTTACATCAATGAAATACTTATGCTTGATCGCTCTACATCAGAGTACTTTCTACTATTTTATATAGTACTTAATCTAACATTCTTTGTACGTCAATCTTACAACAATAAAATACTTGTGTTTGATTGCCTTGCATTATAGTACTTTTCTAATATATTATGCAAGTACTTCTATATACATATTACATGTCTAAATATCACAGATTACCAGTGGGTTCACCCCATTCTAATACATTATAGATCATTAGTTGCTTCAACCAAATTGATCTTCTATTACATTACAGATCGTTTGTTGCTTCAGCCAAATTGATCTTCGATTACATTATAGATCGTTTGTTGCTTCTGCCAAATCGATCTTCTATTTTACATTTTACAGGCTGTTTATTGCTTTAGCCAAATTGATCTTCTATTACATTACGGATCATTTGCTGCTTCAGCCAAACTGATTTTCTATTTTACATTTTACAGATCATTTTCTGCTTCAGCCAAACTGATCTTCTATTTTACATTTTACAAATCATTTGTTGCTTCAGCCAAACCGATCTTCTATTTATTAGGCGTTTGCTGCTTCAGCCAGACCAACCCTCTCTTATACAACAGAACAGCTAGTAGGTCTACAAAGTGGCTACCAGGATTATACATCACAATTGATTCATCACAAGGTTAGTACAACTCTATATAGATCATTAATTTTATCAACAATCCCATCTTACTACACTCTATCTATCATAGCTTCATTGGTCTAGGATGCATAATTCTTTCTTATAATCATCGCCTCATCAAGCACTCGAGCTATCCCTTGAACTACCAGGTCGCACATCACCACGCAAATTTTCCCCACAAAGTTGCCAACGTATGAACTCTGGCATTCTCCCAATCACATTTGTTTTCCTTCTTCAACCTTACTTTTTGTAAGAACACAAATTTTTGTCATCATGGGCTCCAGGTACTCAGATCATATTAACCGCATTTCACACTGTACACCTTTGGCAACTAGCTTGTCATATACAGTTTTACTTTCTACCTCCAATCTCTGGAGCTTGAATACAAAGAAGGAGAGAACTACCATCATTTCTCTCTCATGCGCATTACTTGCCTCACATTTTACCGTATCAGGAAGAACAAGCTCGGCAAGTATTCCTTTAGCCTCCTTCAACATCGCTTCCAAACTTTTGCAGCATTCTTCTAGCGCTCATTTTTCACTCAACGTCACATCATTACAACCTCCATTATTGCCATAGATTCATCCATATTTTCCACCAAGCCTGCTAATTCTTCTATGCAAACTTCATTACATTTCCTCTCAAGCACTTCTGACTCAAGATTCACTGGGACATTAAAAAGATCAGCCTCCAATTTGTCTAACCTCATCGTTTGAACTATATGCTCTAAGGCACAGATCGTGATCTAATCTTTATTTATCGTTTCCTTATGTTCACTGTGGGCCTCTTCCATCTATTTTAACATCATGTTCATCGCATACCACAATACTTCAAATTTATGAGCACGATCATTTACCTCATCAATCACTACTTGCGCACTAACTCTTTTTGCCTCCAGTGTATTTACTTGATATTGCAAATCTTTAACATTTATCTTTTATCTTTAGCACTGCTAACAGCTCTGTAATTTGAGTTCGCAAAGGTGTCAACTCCGCCTCTTGTTGATTAATTTGTCCTAAAAGTACCTAAAATTTCCATATTATTTTTCCTTAGAACTTCTTTTAATCCCTCCTTCTTTCTCAGCTCAATGGCTAATTCAGCTTCTTTATCTTCCAGTTTATCGATCAAACAAACCACTGTACTTTGCCCTTTTAATATTTTCACCTTCATTGTTTCCTCTAACTCAGTCGTACTCTTTAGTACCCCCCGACACAAAGTTAGTTCAACGTTCAGTTGTTCGTTTCGAACACGTAACACGTCACATTGGATCTGAACAGCTGCCAGTTTTACCTGTCATAACAGCTAACATTTATACTAGTTCGTATATCCAAAAAGATTACTTGTCATAGTTAACAAATTTACTCAGGAACATAATATTTGAGTAATATCGATACATCACTCTATTTACATGATCATCACAGAGAATAAATTTAATTTATCATCAAAATAGTGTACAAAGATCTAACGCATATGCAGGGTCAGTAAAAAATTGGACTACCCTACTTTCGCTTTTTGAGTTACGAGAGGACTACCCCTTATCTCTCGAACTTTTTAAATTTTTACTTGAACATCTATAGAAGCTATAAAGGTCACCACCTCCTGCTAGTATTGCTTTTACCGCGATAGGGTGTTATCAGGCTCTCGACTTTCTCCTCATCCTCTTCTGACAGCAATGCTCTCGATCTAGGAAGAGGTTTTTTAACAATATTTTTCTCCTCATCTTTGATAAACCATATATTTTCATCCTTTGCGTTCTCCACATCAAAATCCTTCCCACACTCCGTTACGAACCTAAATTCGTTCTCTACGTTCGTCAGCTCTCCTCCATAAAAATCAATCATACTTTCTATATGGCGTTTATGTTCCGTTCGAGCTGCAACTTTTGCTCGTGGCGGATACATACGCTCTTTCAACTGCATGTGCGCCTGATGCAGATGCCTACGAGTTTCTTTTTGTAGCATACCTAACACCTCACATCACCTTCTACCTTCTTTCAAATAGTTACTTCTTTTGACAATGGAGTCATTAAAGACATTTTGTCTCCATATGTTGCGACAATACATCTTGTAACTCCTTTTCTCACCCTCAAACTTTTGTTGAACCTCTAATTGCTCTTTTCTTATCCTAAAAGACACAATTCTTATGGCCTTTCAATCTTACATAAAGCTAAAAATATAAGGTAAAGATTTTATATCACCCTATATAACAGAAACACCAGCTCGAGCTAAACATTTTCTCGCCTCTAAACTATGACGATTACGTACTTCTTAAGCTAAAATCGTAACTCGAGCTGGGTCCAGTACTACACCGCTTTCCATTAAGAGTTCTACATAAGCTTCTTTTAAACCCCGCTCACTATCTACTTCGACCTCAAAATACAATGTCAGAGTTACCAACAGTTTTTGACACCTCGCCTTATCACTTGGGTCACTGAAATAGGTTAACTCTTTCAGTTGAACTAACACCCCCCTTTCCTCTTCTTTTCTTAAAACCTCATCCCTTTCTACTTTTATCTTAGCATATCTGCACTTAAGGTCATATAATTCTTTAAAAAATTTCTCCAAATTTGACTTAAATTGCCTTATCTCATATTCAGTTTTATTTAATACTTGTTGAACATGAGCCACCGATTCCCTCGTTCTACCCAATGATCTTTCCAGGTCAAAAATAGCTTTTCTCAATTGCTCTATCTCCTACACAGATTACAAATATTTTTGTCATCATACGAACATTCAAGCAGAACATACTAAAAAGCATATATCAAACTTAACAGTTTACGACCATACAGAGTACAATCTCATCAAAGTTAAAATGAACTGCATAGTTCGAAATAGAATACCACATATTTATTAAATATTCTGGCTGATCTCTACCTTAGATGGAGGATCCAATTTCTAATCAGCAGCTCGAACTAGTTCAGTTAGCGAAGTAGATACATTGGCTGGATTAACAATATTAGCCACCACTTCGTCCTCTATATCCAAAGGAGAGACTATCTTATTATATTTACTGGATCAGCCAAGCTCTACGTCAGTACGAGTCAACCCAAAAGAGTAATAAGATTGGACAAAACAACCTCTTTCTTCCTTTAATGCTTTGCATGCTTGTAACATGATCCCATCATGCTTGGCAGCACTATATACCAAGCTTCAACAGCCTTTGTATCTCCAACCCTCTTCGTTTTCTCTATTTCGAGCTCATTTTCGAGCTCCTTTACTCGATCTAATTGAGCATCGAACCTCATAGTATGATCTCCAAACTTTTGGCTCCTCTAATCAATAAACTTTGTCACTCCCTTCATCAGCATCGAGAGCTGTCAATACACAAACACAAATTCATAACAACAAATCATATTCCAAATACAGTACATCAAAGATTTCATTACATAATGCAAAAGTATGTTTTTAAAACACCTCAACGAGCTTCTGTGGATTAGTTCCCGCCATCATGCAGTATTTTTGCTTCAGTTCTCTCATCTTGGTCGTAGCCTGGGCATTAGTACGAGCACTACCCTCGTCCTCGTGCCATTTTATTTTTAACAAACTCTTCTCAGCCTCTGAAGGAGTAACTTTACTCACCTCTTGCCCCTCTACCACATCTCCAGGAACAGGTTTAATGATCTCTTTGTCTGGGGTCACCACCACAGTAATAGGCATAGTTTCCAGAACTGTTTTCTCGACCTCCAAGTCATCCGCTTCATGTTCATATTTTCTGGCACTTGCGAAGGAAGACTAGTGACATCATTAACAGACAAATGGGCTTTCTTCTCAGCCATAGCTCGATTTTTGTGAGCTCGCCGAACTTTAGGAACTATGGAATCTACCCTCTTATCTCTCCAGATACCTAACTCACCAAGTATTTGTTTAACTCTACCTGTTCTTGAGCTACGCAATCAAACAAGTTGGTAGTATCAGGTACCGATGTAGGATTGGGACTTGGCAAATAAGAAATAGGACAATGTTTAGCAGCTTGAAGACATATTGATGGTTGGTCGAAGGTGACAAGTGTTACTTACTCGAATTATAATATTTATGGTTCAATACGAGCATTGGTTTACCATAAACCTGCATACAGTTGCCCCCTACCCATATAAGGTGGTCATTCTATGGTCTACCCGCAGATTCAAAGTAAAAAAAAATTGGCCTCGCAGAATTACTATACAGGTAACCACTATTACGACCTTTGACATATTTTAGTTTATAAATACACCATCAGCTTTGAACTGCTTAGCAGTCTCTTCCCTTCACCATTTCTCATTCAGAGCCTCGCACACCCTCATCATCTCATATACATTTTCATTTAGTTGGGCATGACAGCACTACAATACATTCATAACCCCTTTCTGAAAGAAGGTAAAAGGAATTTTAAGGCCATACACGACCTGATTCAGATAACATAAAAACCAATCATTCGAGTCTGCCAACCCAGCACCATTATAGTATGAGATTTCAATATCCTTACCAATCCCATTCTCTCTTTTCCACTTATCCAAACAAGGGACTTGATAATATACCGCCTCCTCCCCTTTTCCCGGGACATAGACCGTAAACTAGCGACCTTGGTTCATCATATAACTTCCCCATTCTCCTTGTAATTTCTTTTATGTTTCAAAAATTCCTTTCCTATATCTACTCCCTTAGGGTATATGAAAAACAATTTATCATTCTTTTTTGTATCCTCTTTCTCTATAACTTTCTCTAATTTAATAGATTCCCTAGCCTCTACACCTACAGTAGCTTCTACCTTATTTATAGTCTCTTCCATTATATTACCATCGTCCTCTCTCCCTGACGATGACATTTCCTCAAAACTCGATGCTACTGCAAATTTACTCATGGGATTTATAGGTTTTGAATGCATACTAAACCTACAAATACATAAAATATTTTATCATTATCTATACGTTAATTGCTACAACTTACACACAGTAAAAATAACCCCACCCATACTTTTTACCCAGCCAACACATTTGCTATCAAAACTTTCCAAAAACAATAGTAAATCATTTTAAACTTTCCCTCTTCTTCTCCAAAAAATATTTTCTCTCTTTACAGTCTATGCCCATACCCAAAACTTGTATATACAGAAAACTATAGGCAATTCTTCAACCCTTATTCCTTATATTATCAATCTTTGATGTCCCCAGAATACTCTTATATAACAGGAATATACAACCAAAATCATATACAGATTACAACATACAAAAGCAAAATAGAAGAACAAATCACTAACCTGTACTCGAAGAGCCGCAATCTTATGTTTTACCCAACGTTTCACAGAGATTGATCACTTCTGTCGTTTATCCAACAATTTTTCTCAATAGATACAGCCTTCCCTAACAAATCACACTCAGAACTCAAACGTTTCCTCTCTCTAAAGATATGGGTTATACCACTTTTTTCTCTTTATAACTACAGTTAATTTATAAGGAAGAGAGATTTGAGTTTTTATACTCTTCCTCGGTTTACGAAACGATAGCACCTTCAGACACGTGTCAGTCATCCCTACTATATTTACAGGCACATCTTTTCGTCTCACAACATCATCATGACTTCTGTGATAATGTCTACTGTCATCACGTCTGTCAATATTGTCTGCCATTAAAAAATTATGCCCATCTTTCCCAAAGCAGTATACATGACCAAGCACCTTATCATTTATACTATACCAAGATCGTATGACATTCCAAAAATAGCTCAATATTCAAATTCAAAACTATTTATACGGTTGTTAAAATCAAATAGCTGTCGTCCACAATATTTGTCACATAAACGGTAAAATTGAAGACCTTATTTTTATTTATTTCAGTTTGCAGTATCAACATACCTCGTTCTACATTTAACAGAGTACCAAAACAGAGTACTAAAAGCAGATTACTTATTCATTTTCAACCTCTCACAGTTTGAAATTATAGTTACATATAATTATATTTGAAATAGCCCGGATGATTTACCACACCATATGGTATTATCTCCCCTCCTACTGCTCTCTCATCTTCTTCAGCAAGCTTGTCACGTACGATCTCTAGAATAGCTCTTCTCATAAAGTTACATCCAAAAGTAGCTTACGAAACACATCACACCAAAAAAATTGATCAACCTCTACACGCTGCCTTCGTCATCTATACCATTCACTTTAAATGGTTTCCTCGGTAGTACAGCATCATATGGTAAATGACGAAAGTATCGCTCATGAAGTTCAGCGACCTTGATATGGAACCTACCTTCTACTGCATGACGCACACGCTGAGAGCGCATCCTCACCATGGTTACTCACTCTACCTAAACAACAAAATTATCTCTGACAAAAGATACAATACATAACAACCAAGGATCACTACTTTATATAGACAAAATGAAGATCTCTAGGAATCTCAGTCGCCCCGTAGATTTTGTTGAAAGATATATTGCACAAAATTTTGGAAACACAAATATCAGTAGAAGACATAAAATATTATAACAGGTCATACTTTCCATATTTTGAAATATCTCCTCATATTTAATGCGCACAGATATGGAGATCGTAACATACAAATCAAGTACGTCCAGCGGTATCACCTATAGGTAGATACCAGTTACATCCATACAGTAAGACAATTTTCAATTAGTTTGAATCAGTAACTTACAGACATACGTATACCCTTACAACTATCCTGCCATCTTAAGCCAATTGTGTACTTATTCTCACCACATGACCTCTTTACAATTTTGAACTCCTCTATTTTTTCAAACATCCACTTCCACTACCCTTTATAGATATACGTACTGAGATCCTTATAGTTCGATTTGTCCAACACTACTCTATGACATACTAACATTCCTCATACATACATATCTACAGACTTCTATTTTAAAATAGACAGCTATATATACAAATTGAGAAGCTCGAAATACAGCATCAAAATGACAGAATGAAGACATTTCATTAGTTCAAATATTTTTTACAGACTACTTTACAGATAACAGATGTTCCAGACAGTTTGCAAATTACTTTACAAACTACAAGAAGTTACAGTTCAAAATACTTCTCAGCAGTCACCAAGGAAGAAGATACAAAATTAAAGTAACTTCCAAACTCTGATCCCCTGCCTGAATGGGCTAAAAAATAGTAGAATTGGAAATCACCGAAGAGTAATGGCACCAACAGAAAGATCTTCTTCATGACTAATATCGATGGTCCCTAGAAGAAAAACCTCCTCCACCACCACCTCTTCCACCATAACCCCCACCACCCCGCATGCTAGAGACAGAAGAAGGGTATTATTTCTTCGACATGACCCACTCATAAGAAGGGTACCGGCAAGACCCCCTCGGGCGACCGTCTGCCACTTCATCTTCAACTGTAATAGCTTCCTCTGCTAGCAACCGCAACCCATTTCGGCGCTCTGCCTCAGATTTCAGCTGATAATGGAACTGGACCATTTGGAAATGGTCATCCTCTACTTCTAACACATCCTTGTACGTCATCCCATGAAACGTAGGAGACACCAGAATTGACGTCGATAAATACAAAGGTTGATAACCAAAGTATCTGCGTATAATTTTTCCATCTTCCTTCGAATCCTAGCCTCCCGAGACTGGTGCCTTGTCATTACCCTATTCTCAACACCCAGATGTTCCTTAAGGAAGACAAGACAGTTAACGCAAGAAAGAGACAGAAGAAAGATACAGGAAGAACACTTGGTTCATCACACAACAATCAAAATGTTCTTTATACTACAGCTAGCATTAAAGCCAACTCTCCAAATTCCCAACGTTAGGAAGATTTCTCATACAACAAAATTGGCTAAAACCATTGGTTCTAGAAAATCTAAAAGTTACAAACATATATTCATGAAGATGCTTTAGAAATTATTCCCAGGTAATAATTGTAGTATAAATGATGCTTCTCAACCAACACCACTCTCCTACAATGTTTCTCGTACTATTGGCTGAGAGGGGGTGGTTGTAGTAACTTATTCTGCATCTCGGACTCATGCTTCATCTTCGACCATCATACGACCACTCGACCTAATCAACATATACGTGGCGCAATGAATGACACATTATAGTTACAAGGTTCAAAGTTATCACTTTCGACCTCTACATCAACAGTTCGAGCTAACAAATGCACCATCATCAATAAAGCTATTACAAAATAGTAAATATTAGACCGTTACACAATCAAATCAAAGTTTATCAAATATACATTGTAACGTCCACCATTAAGGATCATAATGGTCATTAAACGGTCATATTATAAGACCTATAAATAGGACCAGAGAAGACGATGAATGCTCACTCAAAATCTATACTAAAATACTCAGAGCATCTATTGTAATATCTAGCAGCTACCAATTAACTTTTCTTTTTCTAAATCCTCAAGAGAGGTCGTAGTTTTTAACCTATTCAAATATTTTCTACACTAAACTTTGTGCTAGTATTCTTTCTTTATTCATCTAGATGCTCTAAATATCCTTGGTGTAAAGGTTAAGTTTGAGATACGAAATTAGCATATTACAAAAATGATCCCCGGGTATTGAATACAGTATTAATGACGCTTCTCAGCCAACATCACTCGCCCATGATGCTTCTCGTGCTCTTGGCTGAGAGGGGGCGATTATAGTGGCCTATTCTGAATCTCGAACTCAAGCCTCAGCTTCGACCATCATATATTTAGTTGACCTCGTCAACATACGATTACATGGCACACTATGGAACAACTATAAAGAAGAGTTTACTTCTCATTCTCGACCACTACATCAACTATAATAGCCAAATTTTGTATATTAAACTTAGTCTTTACACCAAAGATAATCAAAACAATAGCGAGCAAGCAGTAATTACTAACACAAAATTTAGCGTGGAAAACATTTGAATAGGTTAAAAACCACGACCTCACTTGAGGATTTAGAAAATGAGAAAAATCTTATTAATGATTGTTAGCTCTTATAAAGAATGTTCTGACTAGTTTTTAATAGACTTTCTTGATAGGAAAATATTGTCTTTTATCTGTAGCTTTATGGTCCTATTTATAGGTCTTATAATATGACTGTTATCCACTTTAATGATGAACGGTACAATATATAGTTTTGATGAGTCATCATAATGATTTGTGTAACAGCTTGATTTGTCTCACGTGTATGTTGACGAGGTCGAGTGGTCGTATGATGGTCAAAGATGGGGCTTGAGTCCGAGATGTGGAATAAGCCACTACAAGACAGCTCTCAGCTAATAGCACGAGAAGTATCATGGGCGAGTAGTGTTGGCTGAGGAATTCATTCTATATCCGTTACCGAATGTTACTATCTTGAGTCTGATACAGTCTATTACCGATGTCGTCAATGCTAATCTATGATTCAGACTTTGATTGGGAGACTTTGATTTCCAATTTTACTGACGTGTTAATCTATGATTTAGAGTATCCCGGAAGGCTCAAATTTCTTTACATTTCCATGGAGGGGTTTAGCAAACACATTATTTATGATTCAGATTTCATTCTGAATACCCAAGTGCTCTTCCTTCCACCCGTTGAGGTTTTATTGAAGGTTGTACTCGCGATTTCATTACTTTCTCTAGTTGCCAGTCCAAACGCGTGCTCCCAACTTATATTTGGCTCACATCATCCTTGCATTGTTACCACTACCAAAAAAAGATACAGTTTGGTGGAGGCTCCAACCAAGTTTGCAAAGTCGTGATTGTGACTTCATTAGCTATATTGTTGTAGTTCTAGTGAACATTTTGGTGGGGGTGACAATTATAAGATGCATTCTTATTTTTTTCTCTTTCAACACTTGCGTAGTTTGGTTTTAGAGAATTGCATAATCAGACCTCCTACATTCATAGGCTTTTGTGACCTTCGACGACTCAAATTTGATAACTTCTCTCTTATCGACTTTATACTTTAACGTTAAAACATCCATATTTGGAGTTTGTTTCATTTCGTGTCTAGTTTAAATGTTAGTATTATCTCGTGGTTACTCGATGTCAGAGATTGCACATGAAGCGACTGCATCTAGACTGGCACTGAACAGGTAAGTGGGTCCCTATCTCTTTGTTCTAGAATATCAAGCCCTATGTATTCTTACAAAGTATGGAAAAGGTAAAAAATAAGTTTTTTAAGATAACATAACTTTTATTCGAATAGATTTATTTTTCTATTCGAATAGAACTGGGAACATTTCTATTCGAATAGATTTTATTGTATTCGAATAAAAGGCCTCAGTCTGTTTCTTATTCGAATAGATTGGCTCAACCTGATTTTTATTTGAATACATTTATTTATATTCGAACAGAGAACGTGATTTTTGTTTTCTAATAAAATACAACTTTCCTTTTTCAGAACTCACCTCTTCCAAAACCTTTTTTTGAGAGCTTGATTTTAAGAGTAATGAGAGATTAATCCTGAGAGATTTAAGAGAGAATTAAAATACTCAAATCTTGAATCAACCATAATTGATCAAGAAACCCTAATCTTTGATTTGTAAAGTTTAAGCGATTCAAGCTTTGAAGCTTTGGAGCGTTATCTGAGGCGAGGCGTTGTGAGAATGGAAGGGCATTGCGAGAACGAGGAATCGACTGTGAGAAGTTCAATTAGAAGAGATGTAACCACTGGATGTACTTATCGAGTCTGTAAGTAATTAAATACTTGTAATTTGATTTCAATAGTAGATTGTTTAGCTGTCGGGTGATTCGACAGTAACCTGTGGGTTTTTCTCCTGAGAAAGGTTTCCCACAATGTTAAAATTGTTTGGTCTTGTACTTAAAATTGCCTGACACTAGATAATTTAACCAGCTTGTTTTAGGTTAAGTATAGGCCATTAATTCAAAGGAATTAGGACTTATTGATTTTGACCTAATTTATTCGAAATCGACTAGTCTCAAGTGATCAGTTATTTTAAACGTCTAATATCCAATTGACCATTTCTTGAGAGATTGACAGTATCTAAATTTGATAATGGCTCTTGTTTAAAGATAAAAGCTCAAAATCTTAATTACTTTGAATTTTATGGTACATTCAAACGTATTATATTTGAAGATGCCAGGCTTTTGGTTACTGTTAAGATTTGTTTAGAGACAGTTCCAGAATTTGGATGTGGAATGATTGAGTTCTTCCGATTTCTACCTAATATCAATTGCTTAGTGTGTATGACTACTTTCTAGAGATAAACATTATTTTTATTGTTTTTTTAATTTTGTAAGTAACTAATAGGATGGAAGCGGGGATTTATCTCATGTATATGTTTTTTGAGCACTTTTATTTATCTAACACCCATTTTGGCTTCCTTAGTTTAATTTTACTTGTTCATACATAAAAAACACACCCTAATGCGTTTACCTTTTTCTGGCTATCGATCTGTCACCATTTTTTGATGTGCAAATCTAACTTGCTTTGGTGGCAAACACGGAACTTTTGATTTTTCCCGCCCTATGTAAGTGGAATGACATTTCGAATTTAGTCCTGGTGCCACAAAGATTATACTTCAGTACTACCCCATGGTTTTCTGACCAATTTTAAATATAAAAAGATATAAGGATCTTAATGGTTACTTATATTTTCTTTTGTTTTAGACTAGCTTATATACGAAGAGGAAATTTTACGACTAAAATGACAACACTTTTCAATTGTTGGAGTGCCTTCTAGGTTATGCTATTTTAATATGTTCGTTGAGTATATTCTCCGGCCAACTTCACAAAGTTTTTATTTTATTTCTATATTTCCAACTCCCGGAAGTTTACATAGTTGACTAATCCACAATACAATGAAGAAGCTCTAGTTAGTTGAAAAGACTGAAGAACACCAATTGATTAGGAAAACAAAGCGTCAATTGCTTAAAAAAATGAAGTAATTATAAGAAAATCACTCCAAAAACCCTAAGCCTCTTTCAGAACTCTTTCTAGATCTAACATAAAAAAACTTACCTAAAAAATAACATAAGTTCCCTTTATATAGAGGGAACTCAGAATTATAAATCCCACGCATCTTGAGGCAAAAGTATGCCTCCTAAATACAATCGCTGCCTAAAGGAAAAAGGCTGAATCGCGCCTCTGTTCGAACAAAACAAATTTTTTTTCGAATACACATAATTTGTATTCGAATAAAACTGATCAGGCCGAAATGTATTCGAATAGGAAAAGACTTTATTCAATACAAAATGGTGTATTCAAGCAGACTTTATTCAAATAGACTTCTTAAAAACTCAAAAAAATCTTAGATCCTCCTGGATCATGGCTCCCCCCTTTAGGAGCCTTGAGCTCCTGCTCAAGCTGGAACTGGAAAGGTGGGAATGCGGCGCTGCCCAGTACCCTGTGATACCACTTTGACATACTAGGTAGCTGACCCTTCTTCCCAACTCGGAACAACTCAAAACCACCACATGTCTTCCTTGGCAGCAACTTTCGACGAAACACACTACGCCCCTTAGGATCATCATATCCCACAACATAACCTGACCTAACAAAAGGCTGTATCTACATAGAAACCAACATAGCAAAAATAGTTGGTAATGGGGGTCGAGATAACCAAACAGCCAATTTATTGTCCACTCCCCTCGTATGATGTATAATCAAGGGCAATTGTAGGAGATATGACCACCCCTTCATCTAGTGAGCTAGCTGTAGCTTGGACTGTGTAGCAAAAAACTAGAACAGTCTGTGATCAATATGTACTACAATCTCCTCTTGCAACTTCCCCATATCGGTTTGTTGCTTAAAAAACGTTGCCATTGGATATAACACTCGAGCAGACGTACCCTCCTAAACCAGTCGTACCAATAACACAAACTTGCCGCTCACATTAACCAACCGCTTCACCTGAGTCGCCGTTACCAAATTTGATGTAGTGACATGCTCCTTACAAGCATTGATATGGAATTCATTTCCCTCTTTCACGAGACAATACTTGCGAGCTCTACGGTAATGAATCGCATCTCGGACCCAAAGATAAGGGCTACCCAAGATGACCTGACGCACATCCAAAGGAACCACCTCACATGTTACCTTGTCAATTAACTACTCAGAAATCGTAAACTTGAATGTACACTGCTTCGTGACCATCACCTCCGCATCTTTCTGAAACCACCCCAAACCATACAGCTTATGATGAGCTGTAGTTGTCAAACCCATCTTCTTCACCAACGTCTTAAAAATCAAATTTTTCTGACTACCTAGATCCATAATGGCCTTGACTAAACTCTGTTTTACCTAAATACTGACACGAAAAAGCTCTTCCCGACTCTCTTCCCCGGTAGCCAAAGTCCGCTAAAACATAAGTGTAAGCTTAGGATTCGGTTTATCTAAATCTGGAAGGTCTAGAACCTCAGCGGCTAGTGCAAATTTCTCTTTATTGCGCTTCTCCTCCTTTGGCCTAAGCTCCGGGTAAAGTTTCTAACAATAATTAGAAATATACCCACTCGCCTTACAATGATTGCAATGAAACTCATTGGACGAAGACCCCTCTCCTTTGGCCTCTCCCTTATGTTCATTTTTCCAACTTGACTTGTACCCCAACTTGATCTTGTCATCTTCTTTGTCACTATTCAAGTACTTGCCTTTACGGTAATTGCCTTCACGGTAGCATCCTCGATATTGGCTACAGTAAAGAGCTTTAACTTTCTCCTAATAAACTCTGACAAACCCCCCATGTACTTCAAGAACACCTCATACTCGTCCACATCAATGTCCAAAACCAAAGCTTGGTTATGAAACGCCGTAGTGTACTCTTGTAAGGATTGCTCAAACTTTTGGCACAAATTGTGCCATGTATACCATCTTTCTTGCTCATACCCAACAGGATAAAACTGCTTTCACACTAAAACCTTGAATTCTTTCCAACCTAAATCTCTTACATCGTGGCATTTCTGATAAGATTTCCACCACGTGAGTGCATGACTTACAAATTTCAAAGTAGCAAAGCAAATTTACTGAGCATTGGAGTATTCGTAAACTAAAAAATAGGTCTTTAACCTATCCAACCAATTATCTAATATCTCGGCATCGATCGAACCGTCGAATACCAAAATTTCAATCTTAAAACCAATACGAATATTACACAAAAGATTCGCAGACTTACCAATAACCGATCGTTCCTCGTCGGATTCGGCAGCACTAGAATCATAAGAAACCGGAACGTTCTCGTCACCATCCACCTCCCACTACGTAAAAACGTGTAAATACTAATATTATTGGATAGTAATTTACGACTTGGCGCATGTGTCATACTTTGAATGAAAAATATGACTTCCATTAGAAGTCGCAATTTAAGAACTCTCGTCGTTTTAATTTTTTTCCTTCTTATTTATGTCTTAAAATATATGACTGTTTAAGGAGTTGTAAAACTCTTCTAATTTAGACACTTGATCAAGTCGCTTTATTTGATTAGCAATATACAACTTTAATCCTTCTCCCCCAAAATAAACTCTATTAATTCCCCGCTCAAATTAAACGATGAGAGAACCAATATACCCGCGCAAATCTAAAATCAGGATCCAATCTAGTTGGGATACCTTAAATCTCTGAGGTAAAGTTAAAATCTAACTTCCCAATCCATGTATCTCTACGAATTTGTCTCTCACAAAAAATTATATAATTCTCTCTAAAATCAAACACCTAAAAAACCCAAACCTCGCGTAAATTGATCAATCTCCAACAATTCCCCACAATCTGAATTGAGTATTTTCCTAAGATTTCATTAAAGTAACTACTGAGAAACAAACCCATCCCTAACAATCAATCTTAATGGAACATGGAAATGGCACAAAGAAACATATGAAATATTGGAGCTATCTGGAAACAATACTTAAGGCTCGCGGCGTTGTCTCGTAGAAGGGGATACCATGGGAAAACTATACAATTACACTGACATCAAGCATTGGCCTACATGAGATGTTTGTTAATCTTTTGGCCTTTGATCTTGTGATCTGATTAGGTTTCCCCAGATATTTTAAATGGTAAAAACTTCTTTGAATCTTGAGCGATGAATGTTTCTAGTTAACTCTTCTAGATTATGTTCCCTATATTTTGTGACAATTTGTTCCTTCCTTCTTGAAGTACTCGTCAAATAGATTGTTTGTCAATTGAGGAAAGTTGTAAGCCATATGATCTTACATCCTTCTATGGACTAAACAGAAGATTTTATTTGAGAGCATAAAGTAATCTTTACAAACAAAAAGCTCATTCAATAAGGAAGAAGAAATGAACATAACAAAACAATCAAGGGTCTCATATGTCTGACATAATTCATATACCAGGTTTCAACATAATAAGAACTACTATAAATGTTGTTCTTGCCACAAACATAATTTGGTAAAAAGGTGCTTGATCAGGTGTGCTTATTAAGAAATGTGATAATTAGATGGTTAACCTTGTTTGGAAACTGCTCCTGAATAAAGTGAGATCCTTCGTACACCAAATGACTATGGCAAACGACTATGAAAAACTACATAGACGTTTTATTTGGCATTTTTTGTTACTTAAACATTAAACACAGGTTCAATTTTCCCTCCTTCGTACAACTCTCCCCTCCCACAATTCCAGCTATCTCGTGATTCTCCCGCGAAAATTTCAATCGCAAAATTGGCTTCCCTCCTCCCCACGATTCTCTTCCCCACTCCCCATGATTCTCTCCCAATATTTCAGGATTTTAATCAATTATTCGGTTAGGGTTCGAATTGGTTATTTACAGTATATATAGGATTCTAATTACTTCTCCATAAATCTGAGGATTCTGATTCCTTTAGTAGATAATTGAAGGTATGACCTCTCTCCATCTCTATATCCATTTTCTCTTTCTATTTTACTTAATTGTTATTTTGGATAAAAATCAATTGTTGGGTAGACTCCATTATTAATTCAATTGATTGTTGTTGTTTTTGTTTTACAAAGGTATATGTTTATTCTCTCGTAATTACTGGAAGATTTGGGTCATTGAAATTGAATTGGGGATTCAGATTGAGGTAAGCTATCTCTAATATGTTAATGTATTTTTTTTACTTTAATAACATATATAATTTGTTCTTGTGTATTACTTAATATTTTGTTCTTCTTAGTTTGATAGTATACATAATTTAGGGAGATATATTTATATATATATATAAATATATAACCATCTTACCAAAATATTAGAGCTGCTACCTGATACTTTAGGCAAGTAATGAACTTTATACAAGCATGGCACTGCAAAAACATAAGCATGCATGATTTACACAAAATACTGAATTACATGTTTTACTTGATTAAGACAACTAGACTCTTACAGATCAAGTAGGTGGTTTTTGACTGCCGTTCCCCCAGTAGTCGAATATTATAACATGATTAAGGATTACATACTGTTCCCAAAGATCTAGACTCCATAGTAAGCATTTGATTCGGGCAATTTTTGTTACAAAAAAGCAAAACAATGAGCATAATTTGCATAAACTAATTGGTGAATAACTCTAAGAAAATGTCTCACTTACTTGGAAAATTTGTAGATATTTTCCGATTTCTTTAGAAACTCTGAAACTTTAACAAATTTACTTAGTGCCCCAAAAGGGATGGCTGAATGAGTTTGACATGCATTAACTTTATCTTCAACTTCACTGGGTTTCGGGATGTACTTTGCGCTCGCACTTAGTTTATTAGGACATGATATTTCAAACCCATCTACTTTAGAAGAGCTAACTGCATATGAATCTTTCAATTTACTCCAACAATTTTGACTTCCTTTCACCCTGTATGCACCAGGTTCAAGCGTATAACCATCATAGTTTAGTTCAGTAGGACCTGACCCATCCACTTTAGAAGAGCTAAATCCATTCCTACCTATTTGATTTCCTTTGTCCTTGTATGCAAAGGAATCAAACATGTGATTATCACACTTTAGTTTAGAAGGACCCGATCTTTTCAAGGAACATACTGCAGACATTGCATTACTTTGTTACGAGTTCATTTTTGGACTATCCAGGATCAAATAAACCTTCCTTATACTCACCTAATTGGCTTGATCACCTTCCTTGCACTCAGACTGAGTTGCCTATTATACCACGTATTGTGGTTTTTTTGGACTTCTTCTACATTAAGGTTTTTGTTGTGTTTGCTTTGAAGTTTTCTCGTTGGATCGGCTTGAGTATTTTTATTGCATTGCCTTCTTTCCGCGTCATGTTGCATTTTTTATGAGTTCTCAAGGTTTTTCGATCCGTGGAAATAAATGCAACCCAAACCAGGTGCAAAGAGGGTAATAAATACGATTGATCATGTACGTGTTCTATGCACTGCAAATAAATACGAGTTTAACCAGCAAGTCCTGGTAGTTATTCTTGTTCTCTTTTGATCTCTACGATTCCTTTTTGCTTGGTCTCTGCCAATTGACGACTTTCATGAAGTGAGCCTGTAGATGAGCATAGGATTTTGCGTGAATTTAAAGTACAAACCACATCCCAATTGCAAACCGAGACGAAAATATGCATTGCTATTTCCTGTTCCAAATTGATTTCTGAAAGGTCATTACACATTTCACACCAAATAAAGCATTAAGATTTGCACCAAGTACACACCTTCCAAGATATTTGCACGATAGAGCTCAATTAGTAGCAATCAATCAGTGGTAACATTTTTCCCTTGGCATGTAGTCTTCCCATTTCCAATCTTCCCATTTGGATGCTAGAGGATATAAACATGATAGAGCGAAGCTTAGGATATATACAAGAGCTATCCTACCAACAAAATAAGAATGACGAACTAATCATTAAGAAACCTTCTGTCTACACCTACACGTACTAACGTTATCTCACACTAATTACATAAACTTCGCAAGGACTGCTTCCCATGTATAAGAGCACAACCAAACCAAACCAAACCTATATATAAAATCCCAAAACTAGAAACCATGTCATGTACACTTTCTGTAGAAGCCTTTGCATAATTGCATGTTCCATCTACCCATGGCTGAAAAACTACCGCATTGTACTGCACATTATTCTATTTCAAAAATCTAGTTACACAATTTCTTTTCTAAGCACCTATTAGTCACCCTTAAGCTACAAAAGTAGAGAAGATTAACACTGGAAATAATCAGATCAATCAATGCTAAATTCCTCATAGCTCATACCTTCTGATATTGTGTCAAATCTCCTATTTTCTCCTTAACATTCCCCTCCCTGGTGATCTAGGAGATTGTCCGAATCTGGTGCTAGTAAAGGGGATCTAGAGTAGCTCTCAAGTATATCAGTACTCTGAGAGAAGTCAGCAGTTAAATCTGAAAAACTAAAGTTTTGAGGAATTAGCCCCAAAAATCCAAAGGACGAGATGTCATTATCCACAAGTGGTTATTTATTCAGCAGTTCCGACTTAGATTCCGCACTGCTATAGGTTGCACCAGATGTATCACCAATTGTTGGACGTACATTACTATCTGCACCAAATGTAAAAGCTGAACCATTTGAATAGTCCGATTCTGATTTGATTACTATCCCATTCATTCCATGTATCATTTCAATCTGTAAGGTCTATGCTGGGATAATGCTATGAGAAACTTCCATTCTCCCATTATGAGGATAGTACATATTTTTTGCCCTTGAATTCGCCTTGTAAATTAAGAGGTAAGCCAATAAAAACCTCATTAATGCACCTAATTTTGCCTACAAAACCTCTTTGCATCTTCTAGTCATCAGATGAGCATAAACTATTCAAAAGATCTTTTGAAGACAGACGGCCAAAAGGATTAAGCCCTCTTACGCTCCTATTAGGTACCGCTAAGCATTCACATGCTCTTGAGTTTCCATACTGTGATTAAACCCTTCTTTCGCAGTAGAAATCAAGTGTCTAGGAATGGATGACTCTTGAATGGTATGAGAACTATCCAAACTCTGCACCGTACGGTTAAGTTTAACGAATTCATCAAATGGACCTTTTCCTTTATCCCTAAAATGGATGTTATTTAGACTTGCGAATGTTGGTACTGAGGCATGATAATGAAAATCAGCCACCCACTTTTCCAGTTCAGCTCGGGCCCTAGATTCTACCTTCAAAGTAATGACAAATCCCTTATCGCATCCCTTCTCCTTAAGACCTTCATCTGAAGCATGTAAATCTTCCTCAATTTCAACAGGGATACTTTCTGAAGAAGCATCATTGAATTTTGAAGTTATTTTAGAACGACTTCGCATTTGAGTAGGCCATCTTTTGGTTTCACGAATAATGCTATCCATACCCACAAACTTAACATGCCTCTCCAACTGTGGAGCACATTTAAGATTTGCTTGACCAACCCCATAGCGGTAACATTTTTTACTGGAATCAAGCCTTGTGCGATTTTTCAATATACTGTGAACAGGAAACACTGGTGGCGGCTCCTTCTGGTGCCGAAGAGTGGCCGTCTTCAAAGTTAGATCAGTTTTGAGCTTATTCTGTATGGGTATACTTTTCTTGCTTGACGATTTCCTTTTACATAAAGGAGAAGTATAGTTGAGGTCTTTTTCTAGCTTCTTATTAAACATTGAGCCGTTTAATTGTCTGGCAAAAGTATCAGGAGATGGCATTTTGACCTTTTGGCTATTTTCCTGTGACAGAAAACAGAAGATGCCATAATCAACACTAGATCAGAATCCTAAACTAACATGTTTCATTTATCACGATGAAAAATAGTAAGATGAAACATTGATGATCTTTTGAGATATACAATAGCATAATCAATACTTAAAATTTCTAGTTAACTTCTACTACCAGGTTTTTGAAAAACAATAGCATGAAAATTAAGGTATGAGGTTTTTATATAAATGCCTATTTATCCAGTATTTTCACCACATTTTCAGCTTTACTATCTACTTATTATAAAGAGTTTTACCTTCTAGGTTACCAAAATACTTGAGGCACTATAAATTAATATTTCAGTATATTATCACTTTGAGTTTCGAGTCCTATGATGCCTAGATAAAGATGTGAATGGTTACTGATAAAGGGAAGGGGGCACACTTATCACTTCCCAATAAGCTTAAACGTGATTAGGAGTACATGCATCATATGAAAAATATTACTAACTCCATTCAATAAGCCTAGTTGTAATCCTAATACTTGTAACTAAGAAGTATTGGTAAGTAGGTGTTCAAGCAATTTACTAGATTTAGACATGTATGAATGAAATGTAAGAAGCTATCAAAATGAGTAATGAACTTGAGTTGATCTTCTATAATAATGATGTTGGTTTAGAAGTAATATGGCTTCTGGTATTTCTTGCATTTAGTGTTGAAACCGATGGGATGTTTGGAAGAACAACACTTTTTATTGAAACTAGATTGGTACTAATTAGATTATTGTTATGAATTTTCAACTAATTGGTCGATGTAGATTATTAACAATTCAACTTGTGCAAATATTGAAATTTGTATCATTTATATCATTAACTTATAAAACTTCTCAGTGAAATGAAATTTTATTGTGCAGCAACTAGATTTAGTGGGTTTTTTTATTCGTCTCTACACAATGACACCATCTACGCCAGCAATCCCAGACAAGAAATGGATGAAAGCACCGCGAGGGTCACGGGAATATATGAGTGGTCTTGAGTTATTTATTTATTTTTTAATCGAGAATAGACCAAATTTAGGAGGTGCAGATTGGTACAGTTGTCTGTGTGTTAAATGTCGTAATAGGAAAGGGAAGAATGACTTGGAACATATAAATGAGCATTTAATAATTAATGGTTTTGATACAACATACACAACGTGGATTCACCATGGAGAACAATTCTCCAGATCCTATGTGAACTCCCAAAGTAGCACACTTCCAACCAATAATGTTGAAGATCCTTGTCCATCGTTGGTCTCTATGGTTAATGATATACTTGAACATCTTCCTAATGAGGTTAATGTTGAAGATGAGGTTAATGTTGAAGCTCATGTCGAGGCTACTACATTTACATGCGACAATGAAGGTGTTAATCAAACACAAACTGATCTTGAAGAGAATGTAAAGTACAAAGAGTTAATGGAAGATTCATTAGTACCTTTATATCCCTCTTGTCGAGAGGAACATACCAGATTAGGAGTTGTTGTTAAGTTCTTGAGCATAAAGTCCAGATACAATATATCTAATGAATGTTTAACATAACTTTTAGGGTATGTGAAAGAGATTCTACCAGATAACAATACTTTACCTGATAGAACATACACTGCAAAGAAATTAGTTAAGTCATCGCGTATGGAATACCAGATAATACATGAATGTCGTAACGATTGCATATTATATTGGAGGAAGAATGTAGACAAAGATAGTTGTCCAACATGCGGTATAAGCAGATGGAGATCGACAAACCCATTGAAGCCCAAACTTAATAAACCATGGAAAAAGTTAAGATACTCTCCTTTAACACCAAGATTGCGATGAATGTACAGTGTTCCATGGATTGCAAATGAAATGATATGGCATGCAAAGGCAAACTTAACTGCAAACGAAGATATCATGAGGCACCCCGTAGATGGTTCTTGTTGGAAACAGGTTCATCGCAAATTTCTCGAGTTTGGATATGAGGCGCGTAATGTTCATTTAGGGTTTGCAACTGATGGGTTTAATCCCTTTGGGAACATGAGTAACTCTTACAGTTGTTGGCCCATAATGGTTGTTCCTTATAATCTCCCCCCATCTTTGTGCATGCGAAAAGAGTTTACGATGTTGACACTATTAATCCCCAAGAAAGAGAGTCCCGGAAAAGATATTGACATGTATTTGTAACCATTGATTGAAGAACTAAAGGAGTTGTGGTCATATGGGAAAGAAATTATGACTCTTACACTAAGAGTAGGTTCAATATGAAAGCAATATTGCTTTGGGCTATACATGATTTTCCAGCGTATGGGCATCTATCGGGTTGTAGGACCGCCGGAAGATATGGTTGTCCTGCATGTGCTGAAGGGACAAAGTCAGTGTGGCTTAAACACGAAGGGAAGTTTGCTTATATGAAGCACCGAATATACCTAAAAGATGCAAACCACCCATTCAGAAGCCAAAAGTCACAATTTGATGGGAATGAAGAGCATGGCAGGCCTCAATGCCGTATGACTGGTGCAGAAGTGTTATGTAAGATGGAAGCTATTGATACCAAATATGGTAAGGTAGAAGAAAATAAGAAGAAGGATTTGAAAAGGAAGAGTGGTACAAAACAGGTTAATGAATCTCCTCAGGAAAAAAATAAGGGTAATAAATTTACCGCTTGGTCGAAGAGATCAATACTATTTGATTTGCCATACTGGAAGGTGCGTTAATATATATATATATATACCATAATTATATGTATGATAACAAATACATGTTATTCACACAAGATTTACCGCTTCGCCATAATCTTGATGTAATGTACACATAAAAGAATTGTGCAGAGATCTTGTTTGCAACAATTATGAACACAAAGGGTGAGAAGAAGGATGGAGTTAAAGACCGCAAAAAACCTTAAAAGAATGAAGATAAGGAGAAAGTAAATTCTGAGTGGGAGGAGTAAGTAAATTAATTTAAAAAAATTACATTCTTTGGTTAGTACTTCTCATAATCTATGTTAATATTGCATTTGCAGGAAGTACAACAGTTACAAAGAAAACCTTAATTCTCGTAATCAAAGTCAAAGAGGAAATCGTCGAACTAAGAAACTGATAGATTATGTTTCTTGGCTAAGACAACAATTAAAAAATGATGAAGATTCTAGTTTCAAAAAGCTTGTGGATGGACCAAGTTTTAAAGCTATTTCATATAAGTCATGCCAAGTTAATGGATATGTCTTTTGTACATCGGAGTCAGAGAAACATAAGATGACCCAAAATAGTGGTGTGTCTATGAGGGCTGTAACTTCATTCATTTCAAGAGTCGGTGATAGAAACCCCATCAACGAGGAAGTCACATATTACGGGATAGTCAAATCAATACTAGAGTTAGATTATATTGAATTCAAAAAGGTAGTTTTTTGCTGTGATTGGGTTCGCATAGAAGAAAGTGGATGTTTAGCAGATGCTGTGACGAACTTGAGATATGTCAATCTTGCTAAGTTGCAAAGAAACTTAAAGGATGGTGATGAGCCATTTATTATTGTATCTCAAGCTACTCAAGTCTTTTATTGCAAGGATCATAGTCGACCTGATGAGCAATGGCATGCTGTCTTGGATTCTCTAAAGAGGTTAAGTAAAGATGTAGATGCTTATGAGGACCCCTTAGTTTTTGCCGCGAGAATAAATGTTGGCGATTCAATTTTATCATTGGTAATGATGTTGCAGAATATAATATCATTGAATATGTTGAAGATGCGCAACATTGAATGTTTAATCTTTTTTATTTGATTCTTGGAATTGGTTTTGCAATTCAAAATTCAAAAATAATGGTTTTGTTATTTATGGATATTTTTTTCACCTAGTTATAATTATCTATCTTGTTAATGATTATAGTGGCTATCTTTATATTTTTTTAGCTTTTCATTAATTTGTTCTAATAATCATGTCATCTACTACTTCGTTTTGTACAATTTATTTTTTTGTTAAATATTTAGCTTTATTTACCCTTGTTCTAGTAACTATGTCATCTATTGCTTCATTTTTAGTATTTATGTCGGGCGGGGATGGGTCATCTATAGGAGCGAGTTCGGAGCCACCAACTACTCAGCGGAAAGAGTACCGTCCACGTGGCCTCCAAGTTGTATGAGGTATATAAAGTTTTTAGATCATTAATAAGATTTAATATTCTCATTTCATCGTTATCCTTTTAATAATGCATAAATTTATGTAATATTTACTTTGGTTTATATGTATTTCTGTTAAGGTGGACTAATACCTATACAATTTGATGATGTTGGACAACCAATCGGTCCAAATCACAAATTTGTATGTACTTTCATCGGAGAGACTACAAAGGAAAATCTTTCTCCTTTGGTCGGTGATTGGCGTGATTTAGAAGAAGAAGAAGATAAAGAATATATACGAAAGGTTGTTGCGGTAAGTTAAGTCCATATGTTCAATTATTGCCTATTTGTTCTTCCTGGTAGGTTTGTCTAAATTTTGTCGAAGCAGGAAACATTTGATCTTGACCCTGATGAACACCAAGTTATGTTAGATTACAAGGCTAACATGGCATTAAAAAATTAGAAATCAAGGCTTAGAACAAATAACTATGATTCATATTAAACGAACGAGGAGAGAAAGAGGAAGAGACCAAAAGGAGTTAAGAAAGAAGACTGGATCGAATTTGTGGATCGTTTATCAACCCCCGAAGAACAAGCAAAACGGGAAAAGGGAAAGGCGGCTAGGAGTAAAATGCATAGTCCGTACACAACAGGTCGATTGGGTGCATCCGGAAAGAAAGAAATATTGGTATATCTCCTACATCCATGTTATTTTTTTCCTAAAGAACATGGCTTAATGCTTATATTTCATTACTTTGTGTAGACTCGTGTCAAAATCTAAGGTTAGGAAAACCCCGTATTACTAATCCTAACTTAAAACCCCCGTGTTTTGCTCAAGTAATTATGATTCTAATATCTTTATTTTCAAAACAGTAGCTTTATTTTACTGTGTTGTTGAAGAGTAATTTCTCTTTTTTTAGAACAGTAGTTTTGGAACTTATTGTAATGAAAGGTAAGATAGAAAGTGCTAATTTTTGAAACTAGTCATCATATTCTTTTAAAAAAAAGTGTTTATATATTAAACTCCATAAGTATTTATGCATTTTCTGCTAATAAATTATATTTCTTATTTATAGTATTCTTCATAAGTTTTGTTAAATCAACCTAACAATAAACTTAATTAATGATTGTTTTGTAGGAAAAAGGTAGACCTAAAGGTTCTGTGAAGAGGTCTGAGATTTTTTTGGCTTGTCATACTAAGGAGGATGGCACATATCCTGAGGAGATGAAAGAACCAATGGTATAAGAACTCGCGAATCTTACTATTATAATATTTAAAAGGTATAGTTAAGTGATAAGAGAAACTTATTATTTCTATAACACAGGAACGTATGAACAGGGCTATTCAAAAGATCCTATGCTTATGGATAAGGATTTAGATAACGATGCAGTAGCGGTTGTAAGTAACATCTGTACTCCTAAATTTTCATAGTTAATTGAGTGAGAACTTTTATAGTCGTGCATCGAGTACTCTATTATTTTTGCATATATAGTTCTGAATTCTAGTAGTTTCAAATGCAAGTTATATTTTAAATACATTGAACTCTACTTAGTTTTCATCAAAAATGTTTTTATATGTAAAAGGAATATGGGGCAGATGGAAATGGCCATGTCAGGGGATACAATGGCCACCTCAACAAGACTAACATCAGAGTTTCAGCACCCTTAAGGAGGGTTATTGAGCGGGAAAGGGTAAAACAAGTCATGCTTAACGACGTGCAAGAAAGTTTGGAGGTTGAGGCTAATGAACGTAGGCCACTTGAAAAAAGGGTTGCGGCTTTTGAATCTCGTGAGAGTCCACGTGGAGCGTATATGCATCGTCCTTTTGAAAACAATTTTTCCACATCTCAGGTATTTCTTACATCTAGTTTTTCTTTTCTTTCCTTTTTTTTTGTAGATGAAGTTGGGGTTGAAAGCACTATCCTTGTAGATATCTATAGAACTATCCGAGACTATAGATATCTATAGAACTATCCTTGTAGATAAAGAAAGGAATGTAGAAAATAACAAGACTTTGCTAGAGTGTCGGCCATTGTGAGCCAAAATAGTTGCATATTGTAATTTTCCTGTCTATGCCCAGCGCAATATAGCTTTGGAAACTTAAGTAGGGCTTTATGACTCAAATCCTTGTTGAGAATACCAACAACGATAGTAGGAACAGAAGTATAAATCACAGAATAGAACATGCTACTCCAATCTGTCAATACAGATGTCGTAGAAAAGGTTGTGGATAATAAATAGAAAAATAACATCAGAACCCTGTCCATTTTCTGTCCATTTTATGAACAGTCGAAATCTCCACTGCTCTCGTTTGTACCCATCCGTGAAGAACTCAATGCTGTTGATGACACTATTCTGCCCTGCCTTCGCGGCAGAAACCATCATCAGAACCTCGAAGATGATAGATTTCGGTTGTAGTACAAACTGTTGTAGATCCTCGAGCTTCTTTTCCAAATCTCCAGAGAGCCCAGTGAGAGTCTCGATCTCAGAAGCATCGGCTTGATTTCCATCCGTAGATTGATCAACATTCTGACTTGTAATCGTTATTGATGCTGATCCGACTGAGCTCTTCATTTCATTCGTTAAACGTTGTATCCTCGCTTTGCAAACTGATATGGCCTTCTGACAGTAGGTATCGCTTCTTCAGGCCTGGAATCAACCTCCAACACCAAAGATATCCTAAAATTTAATTTCACTATTTGATGACTATCTGGTTTAACCAGGCACTCCAGAATAGATAGAGCATTCAAATAGTCGCTTAAAGAAGCCTGAATGTCTTCTCTTTCCAGGGTGACTTCTCCCAAGGCTGACAATATATCCACTTTCTCCATTGTGCTGTCTGGGTTCTTCTCAACAATTGCCCTTGTAACATCCAGCATTTTCCATGCCAGATTTAGATCAAAGTCATCCTCATCTGCTTTAGCCAGATCCTCATCTTCACTACCCGCATCCTCGTCATCTATCTGACCTTTATCGCTAGCAACCTCATTTCCCTCTTCTTCATTGTGGTTCGAATTTCCATCTTCTTTAGCATCAGTCACACCAAAGGCAGCAGAACATTCACCCTTGGTCACAGATCGTTGTTCACAATCTTTTATGGAGCCAGACTCCTTTTTAGGCATAGTACCTAATGGATCAGTCTCTTCTTGAGCTTTATATGAATCTAGTGATCATTTCCTTGAACATTTTTTGCAAGGGTGAACTGCGTTAAAACCATTTCACGATTGTGAATATTTGTGGTTATTTGTGATCAATTGTTTTACAATTACTCAGACTGTGAACCACATAGAAATTTCTTATCTGGGAGATAGTTTCTCCTGATTTTCTCAATATCTTATTTGTATAACTCATATGTTTGAAATATGCTTCTTCTTCTTTTGGCATAAATCTCTGTAGAGTTCTTAAACTTAATATTGTTATAGTTTTTATCATTTAATATTAACTTCGTACTATTTCAATTTACTTGTAGAGAAGACGATGTTCACCACCATCTCCCGAGTCATCGAGCGACAATTTATGCATATTGAAAGATATGTTTGCCACTAATGTTGCTTACGGAACTGTGCAGTTTAATACAACTGCACCTGAAGGGTTTTACAGTGTTATAATCGATGAAGTAATTCGCCAAGAGGCGTGTTTGTATGTTGAGAGTCGTACCCTTGGTGATGTCTCTACAGGTGAAGTCGTAGCTTGGCTCAAGATTTTTACCATTATACAGTGAATTTTTTTTGTATTTTTTTTAGAATTTAAAGCCAACTCTGGTAAGTTGTTTGACATTTTTATTTTCATTTTGGATATTGGTAAGTTGTTTGACATGGTTTTTTAATTGGTATTTTTACTATCTTTTTTTTACTGAAAATTATTTGTCATTATTGCTTTATATGTTAAGTTGATTTTGTTGTCTGATTATTTAAAATTTGTGAGGGCTTGCCTGAGACGCAAAAAACAACGGAAAAATTAGTTGCAAAATACAAAAAATAAAGCAGTACCTACAACGTATATCTAAGTCGTTTTTTCATGCGACACATAATACGACGTACTTATGTGTTACAAAGTTTTATCAAAAACGATGATTGTAACAACCCTTATTTATGTCGTGCTTTATATGACGCTTAATAAGACCATCATGTTAGTTGCAAAAATGAAAAAAATGTTACGTATTTGGCGACTTATAGCAGAGTCGTTATAATTCGACCAATAAAACAACAAATATATCAGTTGCAAATTACGGTAAATGCGACGAATATTACGACCCTTATTTATGCTATTTAATTGTGACGCATAAAACGACGTTTTAATGTGTCGCAAATATTGTAAAAAATGACTGTTTTTACAACTTAACTTTCAATCGTAGTATTACGACTCAAATAAAAGTCGAGAGCAAAAAACTGCTGCAAAAAACGCGACTCTTATTTCGACAAAAAAACACGTCGCTTTAGGCAAAAAACGACTGATTTGCAAAGTCGTTTTTTACTCTTTTCACGTAGTGTCCATAACCCCTTTCTTCTTCAAACGACCTCGCCGTTTCACCGAAGTGGCAGCCTTAGCAAGGTTCGTGAGACGCAACTGCTCCACTAACTCCCCTACAGTAGAAGTTAGGGCGGAAACTGTCGTTTCCAAAATCGTGAGTCTTTCGTTGGGATCGCCCATCTCCAAATCGTCATTCTTCTTCGAATTAGGTTTGCGATGGATCTTCAATGGACTCACTAGCTTATCCTTCGTTTGCTTGAGACGGTCACGTGCAGAGACCATAAACCACAATCAACCCCCCCCCCCCCCCCCCCCGAGAATCGCAACTGGAGCTTTGATACCACTTAATCTACAATACGATGAATAAGCTCTAGTTAGCTGAAAAGTCTGAAGAACACCAATTGATTGAGAAAACAAAGCTTCAATTGCTTTAAAAAACGAAGTAATTACAAGAAAATCACTCCAAAAACCCTAGGCCTCTTTCAGTACTCTTTCTAGATCTAGCATAAAAAACTTACCTACAAAATAAACTAAGTTCCATTTATATAGAGGGAACTCGGAATTACAAATCCTACTCATCTCGAGGCAAAAGCACGCCTCCTAAATACAATCACCGCCTAAAGGAAAAAAGGCTGAATCGCGCCTCTGTTCGTACAGAATAAGTTTCTGTTCGAATAAACAAAGATGTATTCGAATACACATAATTTGTATTCGAATAAAACAAATCAGGCTGAAATGTATTCGAATAGGAAAAGACTATATTTGAATACAAAATGGTGTATTCGAATAGACTAAAAAAACTCAGATCCTCCTGGATCATTGACTGAGCGGCACCTTTTCAGGGTTAGAATTATCGAAATACGATCAGACATTGTGAGGATAATCTCTTCACGATGGAGAACATTTTCCATGGTTAGATTTGTACTCCATAACCCTAACCTAGTAACACTCCAACAATCTAAATGTATTATCATTTTAATTTTTGAACTTTGTTGATCCCGTAACCCTTACCTATATACACATAGTCTACTAATATGGAATATGATTTGTTGTATTACTTCTTACCACTGTCAAATGGAAAAGACGGGAAGGTTCAAAGTTAAATTAATAACTTAAGATGGAGGATAAAGAGGTGAATTAAGAATTTAAGTGAATGATATGGGAATTCTTTGTTGAGAAATCAAGGGGAGACTTGTATCTCGGAGTTGGCTTATATGTTGATGTTTCATCTAGAAAACTTTTTCATTTTTGTGTTCTCATATTTGCATTTGTTTCTACTACAGTATTTGGCTAGAGACATTGTTCCAGAGGTTGTACCTGTCAAGAGTCCCAGTTTGAAGCATTTACTCATGGACATAGATTTTATGATTCCAAAGGATATCCGGGCAGCTGTTAGTTTACTTAGAAGCTCCCCTAACTTAGAAAACCGAACGATGCAGCAGGTGAGTTGTCTATTGTACAGTATAAGCTGTGCTTCATTGGTTTTATATTCACATATTTAATTGTGAGACATTTAGAGTGCACCATGTATTTAAACATTTTCACTGGGTCGTGAACAGGTGGATATTTTCAAGTATCCTGATATATTGACTATACTGAAGAGGAAGCTGCTCATTCAGCAAAGTCGTAGCTGTTAAAGTTATTGGCATCTCGGGTTTCAAACCTGAAATGAAATTTATCAGAATGATATTGGGGAGGTCGGTGGCGCTTATGAAGATGGCTATCAAGCCTCATGAAGACAGCAACGGATTAGAGATATGCAAGGAGTTGTTTCAATTCCAAAGAGCTTCATCCCAAGCAGAAATCAGTGAATTCGTATACCGCGTATAGGCAACTGATTTCTTCGAAAAGGATGTGATTTTGTGTGAAATTGTTTTTGCCTACTGAACTGACATTTGTTCTTAAGTGCAATTATTTTCTTTTAGAAACTGATATATGTAGCATAACCAAGTTGATGAGAATTACCAAACATATTATGATGATCTTAGAGTCCAATGTAGTGTTTACTGATAATTTTTCATGGCTGAACTTGTTGTTATTGTTCACAGTACCGATAATTGTTATCATGTTAAAGGAAGGCCATAATAACCTTCTCCGCAGATAAGTTGAAAGAAAGCTTCGCCATTGTCACATGACTACACATACGTGCCAAGAAAGCGTCCGCCTAAAAACTGTCATCGAGATACACTTAATCCAACCATATTTCTTACCTTTAGTGAGATACTATGAGTTATTGGATAAGTCCTGAGAAACCTAGGTTATAAATAGAGAGCATGATGTAATCTTAGTGGTAGTTGAGTTATTTTAGTAGAAACTACAGTTTTCTCTAAACCTAACAAATAACTTGATTGTCTTACAAAATCTCGTCATACTCATAGCAAGGAACACATCTTTGGAGGAATATCAATGGTCAAATGGTGGGTTTGAACTAAACCTATGCTCTTTGGGGAGACCATTAACGAAAGTTATCTCCTAATGTGATTAAGGTAATATTTCTATCAATATCTTAAGAACTCTCAATCAAACACCTTGTGTTGTGATGCTTCTAAGTTTTAATAGTTGTATGGTTTAAGGTGTTTGGTAAATTGTCTCAGTGAGTATAATCACCTTATTTTGCTTCTTTACTTCAAACCCACCGAGCACCAAAAATTTCTTAGACAAATAGTTAGTAGTTGCTATCATTATTTCTTTTATTTTGACACAAATGGTTGATGTTTATGGCTTTAGGTTACTAGGGAAAGTTGTGTCCGTATTTTGAGTGGAATATTTCTTCAAAGTGGGAGTTTTTAATAAGAATTTGAAGAATGGGGGAGTGCTTTGATTACATTAGCAACTTACCAGACAATTTAACAGAAACAATTTTGTTGCGCTTGCCGCTTAGAGAAGCAGTTCAGACTAGTGTTTTATCAACCAAGTGGAGGTACAAATGGGCCTCTCTTCCGAAGCTCGAGTTCAATGAAGAATGCTTTGTACACTTTTGTGAAGAAGATTATTATGAAACTGAACTTGTAAAGATCATTGATTGTGTTCTCCTGCTTCATACTGGCCCGATTCAATCGTTTGAACTCGCTCACACGTTTTTTCAGGACTTAATTCCAGAAATTGATCGATGGATCCTTTTCTTATCAAGGAGGAAAATTCAAAGAACTTGTTCTTGTGTTTTGGGAGAGCAATACTGAACAATATAAGCTGACCTCTAATTTCTTCTCCCTACAATACTTGCATAGCTTGTGGTTGTGCCAATGCGCATTCACACTTCCTCCTGAGTTTGAAGGCTTTCGTCATCTTCAAACTCTCTACCTTGAAATGATAAACATGACTGATAGTATATTTGAATGTCTAATCTCCAAGTGTCCTCTTCTTCAGAAGTTGGAACTGATTAACTTTTATGGTTGCTCTTGTTTAAAGATAAATGCTCCAAATCTCCGTTACTTAAACCTTGATGGTGAATTTGAAGATATTATTTTCAAAGATAATGCAGTTCTTTCTACTGTTACCATTGGTTTAAGACAGCAACTTGAAGATGATAAAAGCAAAAAGTTAATTGATCTTTCCCGATCACTACCTCTTATTAAAAGCTTTGAGCTGAAATCCTACTTTCTTGAGGTGAACTTTTTACTTAATGTTATCACAATTTTTTTGATTGGTATGCGGCGTTCTCATAGAATGCTTATGGTTTATTTAGTAACTTCCCACTCATAATTTGTTCACTGGTGCACTTGTATAGTATTTGGGTGTAGAGAATGTTCCAGATGGTCTGCCTGGTGTGAATACTTCCTTGAAGTTTCTATCAGTGAGTCTACATTTCAGAAATCCTAAAGAGGTTACTGCTCTCATTTGTATGCTTCTATGGTCCCCTAACTTGGAAAGACTCGAATTAATAGTAAGTTACCTGATGTATTTTGGATTACATTATTTCAGTAAAATTACGGACATATATCTTTTTAATTCATAGCTAAGGTGTCTTATATTTCACAATTTGTCTAACAGGCTCTCAAGGATGATAGTCGTCACTATCCTGAAGGATGAGTCGGTCTTTTGGGTTACTCATTTGCTAAACTCCGATTGATTAAAATAACTGGCATATCAGGTCTTAAACCTGAATATGATTTCATTAAAATGTTGCTAGCTAGCTCAGTTGTGCTTAAGAATATAACTATCAAGCCAAAGGTCAAACCTTTAGATATGTTGCAAGTGTTAATTTGCTTTCCGAGAGCTTCAAAGCATGCAGAAATCATATACAATCCTATGTAACTTCTTTTTCTATCTATGCTATCTTTTTTTCCTTTTCTTTTTCTTTTGGATGAATTTAGCGGGAGGAATTGAGATATTTTATTGAATGTCCTGAACAAGTGTACTGTTCTATTATGATATATGCGATTAAATATGTTGCACTTTTATTTTTATGATTTTATTCGTATGTAGTATCTGAAAAACTAATTAGGTGAAGCTGTTACGGAGACTATTCCTTTAGCATTAAGATGTGTTTCTTGTCGACTGAGACTAAAGAATACTTCACTCCTTGCAAATGTTTCTATTGATCAAAGGGAACTGACTGAAGATATAAAAAAACTGGAAACTTGGCTGACTTTTTCCATTCTCTGCCTCGTATTGAAAACCTTAAGATGAAAACTTACTTTCTCGAGGTAAGCATTTTACTTATCGTCATTATTTTTCTTTTTATTTGAGATACAGATGTAGGCAGGTTAATTTCTTATCCAGCATATGGATAATTTAATACATTTTACTCATTGTGTTCACTCTTTCATTTGGCTTTCTTATAGTCTTTGGGTGTAAACAAAGTTCCAGTCGGAGTGCCTGTTAGTGCTTGTTTGAAGTTTCTATCAGTGCAAATAGGTTTCGGAAATCCTAGAGAGGTAATGGCTGTCATTTGTATGCTTCAGTGGTCCCCTAATTTAGAAGAGCTCGAAATGTACGTAAGTCACTATAAGCGCAATCTTCAATTGCTATATTTCAGTATAATTACACTCTTTATTAGCTGTTAAGAAGTTGCATATTTTATAATTTTGTAACAGGTTCTTAAGGATGATATTAGGGACTATCCTGAAGACTTCAACCATTTCAGTTATTCATTTGACAAACTCGAACTTATTAAACTAAATAACTTCTCAGGTTCGAATTCTGAACTAGAATTCATTGAAATGTTACTGGCAAGTTCATTGGTGCTCAAGAAGATGATTATAAGCCTTTTAAAAAAAAAAAAAAAAAAAAAGATGATTAGAAAGGTCGAAAGTACTTGGGAGATGTCGCAACCTGCTTTTGCTTTGGAGATTTTGCAAAAGTTGGTTCGGTTTCCATGAGCTTTCAATGCTGAAATCATATACGATTGAAAAGGAATGTCGCTGTTCAAAATGATATACAATTTGGGAAAGCAGGATGAGAGGGTGAGTAACCAGATGATCTTATTAGCTGTCCTAAAAGAACATACTCTTGTTGTTGATGGGTCATGGGATTATATATTGCATTTGTATTGGTTGTTGAAATGTTGTCAGCTAATTTAGTGGTGCTTAAGAAGATGACTATTAAGCCTGATGTCAAATCTTTGAACATGTTGCAGGAGTTGAATTGATCTCCAAAAGCTTCAAAGCATGCATGAATCATATTCAATCCCATGTATTTTCTTTTTCCATCTATGTTATCAGTTTATTGGAAGGAGCTGGAGGAATTGAGTAATTTTATTGATTGTCTGGAACAATTGTGCTTCTCTATTTTTGATATATGCAATGGTGTGCCTATCAGAGTTCTGATTGCAATTGGTTTTAAGCGATTAGATATATTGAACGTGTATCTGAAGTTATATGCAAGGTTTAATTTGGGCCACCGGCCACTAATAGTTTCAGAATAGAATTGTAAGAATTTAGACAAATTATGTAGATCGTATAAGAGAATTATTACCAAGATGACAAATTATGAACCCAGCATCTTTGAGAAGGGAAGGAAGATTCTCTGCAATAGGTTTGTCTGCCAATGCTGGATTTTGTAGTTGCTCTAGTATGCTGCTCACTGTTAACTGTGAAAGCCAACGTTTTCTATTACTTCACCATTACCCCCAAAACAATTAGTATCATACCATGCGAATTAAAATGTCGATTTTATGAAACGTTGTGGTTATTAATTTTTCAGCCATAATGAAGCTTTTCCAAACTTTATTAAGTAGAATTCGGTTTTTCTTATTGTGATTGCCATGAAAAAACCAGTAATTTACCAGAGCATGTTGTTACCTATCATAATGTATGGGATTTGTTGGTATGAAACGCAGTGAGGATGAGTGTAATGCAATTGAATTCAATGATCAGTGTCCTCAACATCCATTTAATAACCAAACACTTGTTTTAAAATGATCTAAAAATTACTGAAAATTGTTTACTGGGCAATAACAAGTTCGGATTCTCACATGAGAATCTACAGAGTTGAATGTAATTATCAGGTGAAAGTCTAGTCTGACCAACGACCCAAAAATGTTCTTGGTGGTTATAAGAGGTTAGATGGTAGTCGTATGAAACTTTTTGGGATCTTTAAAATACTTTTTAGTTTTTTCTTTATTTTCAGTTTGGGTTAGTTGGTCAGATGAAAACATATTTATCCACTCCCGCGTTTCTCTCTATTTTTTTCTCTTTTCTCCTTTCTTTTCTTCTCTCCTAGGAAGTAGTTTTGTTTTTATCCCTTCTTTCTCTAAACTCCATACATCTGTGCATGCTACCTGAAAAATGATTCTTCTTCTAACTTGTAAATATAAATAATAATAATAATAATAATAATAAACTTTTTTATTCAGCGATAAGGCTTTCAAGCAGTCAAATTCTACGATGTTGTTCGAATCAAGGTGATCCAATCTACTAGCACTTACAATCGGAAAAAGTCTACCAGAAACACAAATATAAACCAAAAGGACAATAAGAAATTTGTGGTAATTTTTCGTGGCTAAACATAATCTTGCCCATGTCCAAGTCTGAACTTTTTATTGTTTTCTAAACTTTTCCCTATTCAAATTTATAAATGATGTTCTAAATTTATGGATGGATACTTCACTTATCAAGGAACAGAGTGAAAGTAGTTATTAATATTTAGATGGGTGACATGTATAAGTTGTCTTCTCATCTCTTCTCCTGCCAATACTTCATGTAAAACATGACAACATCTATAAATATTAAAAATCTGTAAGGACTTAGGACTTAATGTGATAATCACGATAAATGATAATGCGAAAACATAATCACATACCTTGATTCGTAGCTTGATTGATTGAGGTATGTATTTGTCTTCGTCGGCGGCGACGAGTAGTGACAACTAGGTTTTCTCTCTATTAACCTTTACTTTAAGATAATGTTTTAGTTGATGGGCTAGGCACACTTGTATAGGTAGAGAGAATACCTAGTTTCTTATTTCAATTAAACTATTTTTCATCAAAGTAGAGAGTTGTAGGACTTAGATCATCATAATTAGAAACTCATAATTACTAAAGGACCTCTACTCATGTGGGGCATAATAAATCATACACTAGAATCATTTGGAGCTTTACAATTACAAGACATTCACAGTTCCTACCGCGTTCAATAATAAATCTCCTAAAGTGCCTCACTACCTTGGAATCCAAGGTGCCACCTAGGATTTTCGACCTCCAACAGTGCCTCATTGACTTGGATTTGAGTCTCAAAAAACAAGGTTGAGTCTTGGATTCTAAGACTCAATCTTGTTTTTTTACGTCGCGATTGGGCGCCCAAGTGTTGGGCGCCTAATTGTTTTTTTGTTATTTTTTCACAAAAATTTAAATCGAGCGCCCAAGACTTAGCGCCCAAAAATTAAAAAAAAAAAAATCGTGCCCAAATTTAAAAAAATAATAAAATAAAACATGCACCACCCAAGTGTTGGGCGCCTGTTGTTGAAAAATCCAAGTCAGGTATGTTGAGGAAATAGAGCCTCATTGACTTGGATTTGGCTTTTTTTCAACCTCACTAAGGCACTTTAAGAGATGCTAAACTCAAGTTAAAGATAAATGCCACAATCTTCGTTTCTTGGAACTTGGAGGTATTGACTAGTGGCATGGTTCTCAAGAAGATGACTATCGTGCTTAGTGCAGACATCAATGGATATGGCATGTATAGAGAGTTGTTCCGGCTTTCGAAGAGCCTCTAGATGCATTAAAACTATGCTGGAAGATGCTCTATAAATAGACCCTCCAGATACACTAAACAGATACTGCGATGCTCTTCTTGTTTTATCTGCTTTGGGGTCTGGGGAAACCATTATAACGAAAAGTTTATCCTAATATGATTAAGGTACTATTTCTATGAATGCACACTGTCACTGTATCATTTTATAAGAACTCCCCCACCAAACAGTTCTTAGACAAATAGTTGGTAGTTTCTAAAAATGGTAATGCAAACCGATGATGTTTATGATATAACTTTGTACAAGTTACTATTTACCAGGGAGAGTTATGTCCGGGGTTTGTGGAATATTTCTTGAAAGTGGGAATTTTTAATAAGAATTTGAAGAATGGGAGTGTGCTTTGATTACATTAGCAACTTACAAGACAATTTAACAGAAACAATTTTGTTGCGCTTGCCGCTTAGAGAAGCAGTTCAGACTAGTGTTTTATCAACCAAGTGGAGGTACAAATGGGCCTCTCTTCCGAAGCTTGAGTTCAATGAAGAATGCTTTATACACTTTCGTGACAGATTTTTATGAAAGTGAACTTGTGAAGATCATTGATCATGTTCTCATGCTTCATACTGGCCCGATTCAATCGTTTGAACTCGCTCACCTGTTTATTCAGGACTTAATTCCAGAAATTGATCGATGGATCCTTTTCTTATCAAGGAGGAAAATCAAAGAACTTGTTCTTGTGTTTTGAGAAAGCAACAGTAGTGAACAATATAAGCTGACGTCTCATTTCTTCTCCATTCAATACTTGCATAACTTGCAGTTGTACCAATGCACATTCACACCTCCTCCTACGTTTGAAGGCTTCCGTCATCTTCAAACTCTCAATCTTGAAGAGATAACCATGACTGATAGTATATTTGAAACTCTGATCTCTAAGTGTCCTCTTCTTCAGAAGTTGGAACTGAGGTACTTTTATGATTATTCTTGCTTAAAAATAAATGCTCCAAGTCTCAATATCTTGTACCTTTATGGTACATTCGAAAATGTTATTTTCGTAGATACTCCACTTCTTTCGACTGTGTCTATTTTTCTACCCGAATGGACTGGAGATGATAGAAGTGGAAAGTTGGTTGAGCTTTTCCATTCTCTGCCGCATATTGAATACCTTAATACAGGCGGTTACTTTCTTGAGGTAAGCATTTTACTTATTGTTATTTGTTTGATTGATATACAGATGTAGACGGCTTCTTATACCAGATATATGGTTGATTTAGGATTTTTTTCACTTATATTATATTCACTCTTGCATTCGGGTTTTCTTATAGCATTTGGGTGTAGACAATGTTCCAGTGGGAGTGCCTGTTAGTGATTGTTTGAAGTTTCTATCAGTGGATGTAGATTTCAGAAATCCCAAAGAGGTAATGGCTGTCATTTGTATTCTTCAGTGGTCCCCTAATTTAGAAGAACTCGAAATGAACGTAAGTCACCGCTACACAATTTTCGGTTGCTATATTTCAGTATAATTACTCTCTTCATTGGTAGTTATGAAGTTTCTTGCTTCATACTTTTTAAACAGGTTTTTGAGCATGATAATGGAAACTATCCTGAAGGAGTAAACCATTTGAGTTTTTCATTTGAAAAACTTGGGCTTATCAAACTAAATGGCATCTCAGGTTTGAAATCTAAACTAGATTTCATTGAAATGTTACTAGCAAGTTCAGTGGTGCTCAAGAAGATGGCTATCAAGCAAAAGGTTCAAACTTTGAAGATGTTGCAACCCACTTTTGCTTTGGGGATTTTGCAAAAGTTGGTTCGGCTTCCAAGAGCTTCCAAACTTGTTGAAATCATTTACGATTTTGGAAAGAAATGATGTTCAAAATTTGATAAGACTTTGGAAAGCAAGATGAGAGGGGGAGGAACCAGATGATCTTATTTGCTATTCTGAAAGAATGTACTCTTGTTGATGGAATAACATGTTGCGTATCAGTTGAGATGTTGCTAGCTAATTCAGAGGTGCTTAAGAAGATGATCAAGCCTTGTCAAATCTTTGGAGATGTTGAAGGAGTTGGTTGAATTTCCAAGAACTTCAAAGTATGCAACTATCATATTCAATCCAGTGTATTTTCTATTTTCCATCTACCCTGCTATCAGCCTATAGAAAGGAGCTGGAGCAAATGAGTAATTTTATTGGTTGTCTTGAACAAATTTACTGCTTTATTTTGATATATGCAACGGTGCCTATCTAAGTTCTGATTGCTATTGTTTTTCAAGTGATCGGATATATTGCATGTTTAGCTGAAGTTCAATGCATGCTATCAAGATGACAAATTTGAACCAGCATCTTTGAGAATCTGAGAAGGGGAAGAAGATTCTCTACAGTCTGCCAAAGATGTTGCATTTGCTTTTGTAAGTTGCTCAGTTAACTCCGAAAGCCAATGTTCGATTACTTCACCATTGCTTCTAATAATTTTGAGTATCATCCCATGCGAAGTAACTGTAGATTTTATGAAAGATGGAGGGTATTAGTCTTTCCACCATAGTCGGGACTTTTCAAACTTACTTAGTAGAAATTGAGTTTTTCTTGATGTGAATCTTGTGGTTACCAGAGCATGTTATTGATCATATATTGTCAGGTTTGCTGGTACAAACTGCAGTTAGGATGAGTGTATTATCAACCTTGAATTAGATGAATGGTGCCCGCAACATTTTATGGACCGAACGCTTGTTTAAAAACAGTTGCGAAAGCTGAAAATTGTTTATCACGAATCAATTGCATCATACTAGGCAATAATAAGTTCAGACTCTCACATGAAAGTCTACAGAGCTTTCCAGACATTCTCAATGGACATGTATTGCATCACATAAGAATATCAAATGCATTAGATTAATTCTTGTGATTAGCCAGGTGAAGGATGGATATAAGCTTTGCCTTCACACCTCCCCTCCTGTTAACATATAAATATTATTTTACAGTTTGTACAATTGCATATGCACACCTCCTATTTTCAAAGGCCTTGGTCTTCTCACAACTCTTGATCTTCGTATTCACGGGTAATGAATCATTAGAAAGTCTGAACTTTAAAGGGATGCCTCCCAATCCTTGTTAGCAATTCGTCGAATTATTCCCATTTAATTCATGAATTTTTTGTTTTATTGATGAGTTGAATTAAAAGGGTAGTATTTTTCAAAATTTTCTTTAAAAGTCTAATTTTAAAGTCAAAACGTTTAAAACACGAATTTTTAATTTTTCAAAAAAACTTTCCCATAAATACTCCAATATTGAAGGAAAAATGAAAACTTTAATAATAAATAAATATTTTCACATAATTTGTAAATGATAAATATTAATTAATGAATACACACATGAAAATATTATTATTCGAAGTTATTTATGTGAGGTTCGTTAATAATTGCGGTAAATAAGAATAAACAGTGGGTTGGAATTAGAAATTATCACTAGTCGTTCATGATATAACTTAAAATGAGTGTTTATTCTATGGTAAAAGGTAAAAATTCATATACAGGCATGTATACGTTCACCATATTTTTAACCCCTAAATAATTGAAACAAAATGTTTAATTAAAAAATCGCATTTTTTCATCATACGTATTGTTTTGCGATTTATTGACCGACTGAATTAAAAAGATTGGAAAACGAATAAAACCCGTATTATTGTCGAACCGTATATATCCCGAATTGCTAACAAGGCTCCTAATAGATTGATACTGAGGCAATACTTAATTATTGATAGCTCCTATGCAAGCATCTATGGCAATAGATTTAACGACATTGTTTATGAAGTTGTAATTTGGCTATTATTGGCATTAACTTGATATAGAAAATGAGAAATGTAGAAGCTTCATCAACTTCATCGACTTACTTTGCAATTTAACCCGCCCCGCCCTTAATGAGGCGGGATTGGTATGACTATAACAGGTATGGGGCGGGTTTGGTTTATAAAAAATAATTTATTTAATGGGGCGGGTCTGGTTTTAAGCTTAAATACATGATATGACGTGAATACCTTTACATACAAGTTAAACTTAATTCTGATTTTTGAACTCTTAAAACATATTACTTCCTTCTCTCCTGCAGTCCTGCCTTTATAACTTTATTTCAACCTCCATTTATCCATCAGTTTCTCTTCTTCTTATACAGACCTATCGAAACTAGCTGGCTTTATTTCAAACTAATTCTGAAGACATGTTTTCAGTTGTGGCTCAATGCAGAAATGAGGGTTAAATTGCCTCTAATCCTCAGCTCGTAAATGATAAATCTCCAAAGTTTTGAGTTGTGAGGAATATCGAAGATGCTCTATATTTTGTTGTGATGTTAAATAATAATTTTAAGACTTAACTATGTTAATTTTTGTGAGAAACATGAAGTTCTTCCTAATTTTGACTCGCAATTATCCAATGTTTGTATTCTTGTATGTATGTTTGTTGACTTTTCTTGTGTGTGTGCACCTGATTATTATTATTATTTTTTATCATTTTTGTACATGTGATTTCTGATTTTTAAACGGGTGCTGGGGAATTGGTATTGGGGCAGGTTTGGGGGTATGGTAATTTGGCGGGTATCGGGATGGTATTACTCCACTCGCCCAAACCCGACCCATTGCCAACCCTACTTCTCCTCTTTGTTGTGTTCTATGTTTGAAGTGTTTAGCAGTTGACAGATTTCAGAAAAAACTCGAATGGACGATAATGATAAATAAGTTCATATTCAATAGAATTGCGTTGATAATATTGATTAACAGTTCATATTCAGATTTCACAAAAAACATTTAACACCTTTTGGGGTTGAACAGTTTGAGACTCTTGAAAGTTGAAAGTTGAAAGTTGAAGGGAATCAAACGCCTTCAGATGTTTATTCAATCAGTTCCAATCTTTTTATATAAACAATATGTGTAGACCTGAATTATACTTCATTGAAAGGTTAGTAGCTTCTTTATCATTGCCGAAAGTAGATAAGGATCTTATCGGTGCGATAAAGTAGATAAGGATCAAGACTGCTATGTCTAAACCTTTTGGACCCACAGATTTGCAATCAACATTTATTTTGTCCAAAGTATTTTGCATCCTTGACTATAAACACTATCTCCATTTAACTATAAAGAGTATCTTAGAGGAGTGTATATAATCCAAAATAGAGAGGACTCAAAAAATCCCAACTAATTAAAATGAGGGTTTTCTACACTCTAAAAACTAAAACATAAAACATAAAACATAAAACACAAAATACAAAATACAAAACACAAAACACAATACAATAAACTAAACTTTCTTAATTCTATCAGCAACAACCAAGTAAAATATTACGCCACACTTTCTATATATATCTTAGAACCCTCGTATATCTCTCCTAGAATATCTTCTATAGAGCTGGCAAGCGGGGTCGGGTTTGGGTTATACGGGTCGGGTCATAACGGGTTCATGAGTCAGAAATGCAAACCAAAACCTGACCCGTTTAGTACTAAACGGGTCAAAAATACAAACTCAAACCCGACCCTGATTTAAACAGGTCAACCCGACCCAACCCTTTTGACTTGTTTAAATATTAATTTGGGTCATGGGTCTTAACTTCATCTAACACAATTGTGTGATAGTGAGTTTGTTGAAGCTTTGATTGGTAGGTACTGGTGTAACATGTGTTCTAAAATGATTAGTCAAATAATAGAAGTGGAGATCAAATGCTCATTTTTCTAAGAGTAGGTTTGTTGAAAAAATGTGTAATAATAACAGAGAGGATGAGAGAACGAAACTAAGGTGAGATCGAATCAAATGTCATATGTTTCAGGGTAGTAATAACACATAAAACTCTCTATGGGCTTAAATCTTACTTCGAATGATGGATAATATTATATAAATTATACTTAGCCCAAATAAAACTTAAACGGGTTACGGGTCAACCCAAACCGTTTAAGGTAAACCCTAACCCGACCCATTAATTAAATGGGTACGGGTTTGGGTAAAATAACCCGCGACCTATTAAGGCCAAACCCAAACCCACCATAAACAGGGTTGGGTCGGGGCGGGTTGGTGGGTCATGGGTCACTTTCTTTGCGGGCTCTAATCTCCCAATATCTCTCAAACAAACATAAATACTATAAACTCCTAAAACTAGCTCCAGCAAAGCATAAAGTAAAATGCGAATAATGACATGTAGTAAACGAGCACATGTGATGTTCACATCACCCTCTCTCCGGCAATTTTTCTTCATCTCTCTACGATTTCTCTTTCTCTCTCTCCTTTCTCCACGATTTTCCTCTTCCTCGAATCGTTCTTCTAACTCCGGTGAAATATTAGGTCTCCGCTTGATATTTTCGACGTCGCCGTCATCTTTATTTTTTCATCTTTCTTCATCTCTGTTTCTCTTTTTAGCCATATTTAAATCAAAATTTAAAAAGGAACACTTGTAAGTTATAATTAAAATTAAACTTGAACGAGAAATATTAAGTCAATTTGGACATATTATTGTGAAAATTTTGGTTAAAATTCATGTTTGGATAAGTTTTTGAGAAGAAATTTACGAAAATAATTTTTAGAGTTTTTCGTATATTTCCCCACATAAACGCTAATCCTATAGCGTTTTTGTTTTTTGTTTTTTTCATTATTTCATTTTTTTTTTCCTACCAACATGTTATTGAAACACAATGCCAACAACTTTCAATAGCACCTATCAACGCTACGCACTTGGCTTTGGAAGCTCATGAGTATTTTTTATTTTTTTCAATATTTTTTCCTACCAACGCTACCCCCAGCTTTTTGTATGTTATTGAAACACAAGGCCAACAACTTTCTAGCGTTTTGTATGTTATATAAGTGCAATACCAACAGTTTTCAATATTATCGCTAGGGTCCTAGCGTTTGGGAACTCAGGTTTTTTTTTTTCTTCCTTTTTTCATGAACGCTAAGTCTCTAGCGTTGAAAACTTAAAAAATCTTTTTTTAACTTAAATGACAAGCTCAGCGAGATTAGCAAAATAGTTTTTGGTTGGGGTGCTCCTCTCTTTAAAGGGGACTACTAAACGTAAAAGAGCTTAGTGAAGTTATAACGACCCCCTTTTGTTACGTAGTCTCATCAAGTTTTTAGAAACTGCTCTAACATTAACTATGAATTAACATAGCAATAATAACATATTTAACATATGTCGAGTAATGAATACTCTATTGCAGACCTTCATCCTTTTATGCTATATATTCTTGGATCCAACCACCTTTTCATTATGAAATAGTGGCAGTCCTTCTATAAATTGATTGTGTTCATGACTTCTTGCTTATTATCGATTTTGTCATAACTACATAGATCGCGGATCAGTGGGTGCTTAATGGATATTGGTTATGCATAATAGAGTATATTCATAAATGAATGAAGAACAAACATATAAACTCCACGATACCAAACATTAACTCTTTATCTTTAAGTACATAGATCGTGGATGAGTGGGAATATTTTTATCCTAAATTAAAAAACTTGTCTCCCCGCTTCATCTTCTTCAACCTTTCTCTAAGACCTCTCTAACATACATTGTTCATTTCTCATTTTGATATATCTATTGGCATAATAATTGAAAATAAATCGCGAAAAATACAAATGAAAGATTGTATATATAATCACAACAACAAAAAAAAACTTACGAATAACCCGAAACCAAACCCGCCTCAAATCCAGACCCTAAAAGTGTCCTGCCTTAGGGGACATACATTCAACACGATCTCCGGTTTGAACTCAACGGTCCTGCGGCAAATCGGACACATATTCGCTTTAGTCAACCAAGTATCAATACAAGTAGAATGGTAAACATGTTCACACCCCGGTAATGCTCTACAATTCTCGCCATCGACAAACCCTTCTAAACAAATGGGGCAATCCTTAACTACCTTTTCCTTTTCCGAGGGCGGGGGCACCACCACATAAACAAAGCTGGGCAGCTTCATTAATTCCTTGGGTGACAACCTTAACCCAAAATCTATCTCATCAAACACAGGGAGTTGACGACGAGCGTTGCGTTGACGAAGAACCCTGGCGACGATACAGATGTGCATGAGAATGATGGATGCAATACTTAGGAAGAGAAAGAAGGAGGAGAGTAAGAAGGGCATAATGAGGGTTTGTATGATATAGTAAGAGATGTTTCTTCTAGGGTTTGAGAGATTTCTGTTAGGTTTTGGTTTTGGTTTTGGTTTTGTTGCCATTGAAATTGAGGAAGAATTGAGAGGTGCTGTTGTTGGGTTCAGGTTTTGGGGTGGATGAAATTGGAATGAAGATGAACGGTTGTGATTGTTTTCTTCTACTTCTATCTCGATGGTTGTCATTTTGCAAACTCAAAGAGACCAAATTGTATTTATACAATTTCCTTTATTTGCGCTGCACCTGTTTGCAAAATTACAACTAAATCAGCATGCATTTGCTGTTACATAAAGCGGTCAGACTCGTCTCTATCGTTCTACCAGAGGTTTTTAAAATCTATGGATGTTGTGACTTAATCTAAGAGTACCAACTGAGGGTTGTGGCAGGTTGTGATTTAATCTAATAAAATAATAAATGCGTTATAGGTTGAATTTTGAACTCCACATATTCCAAATACAGGGACTGAAATGTTTCACATGTTGTTTTTGTGTGTGTATATGAGGGCTTATTCCGGATTTCGTACTCTAGCACTAGCCTCGACTTATAGACATTTACTCGACCTTGTTAACTCAAGACGACTTGATATAGTTATGGCATATTATGAAGCAGTTACAAGAAGAAAGGGTCATCCATGTTACGACGACCCTCCGAACTATTTTGTAACGTCCTTCATTAAGAGGAGATAGTGGTCATTAACAACAGTCATAACAAGAGACCTATTCAAAAATATTACTCAAAACACTTGTTGTAATCGGTAGTCATCACTTAATAATACGATTTCGGTGTTTACCTATTCAAAGGTTTCCACGTTGTGTTATTTTAAATTGCTAATTTAGTATTAAGTGCTCTAATCATTTCGGTGTGAGTGACTAAATTCGAGCTACGAATTTAGGCCTTTACTGTTAGTACTGGTAAATAAAAACTGAAAAATCCTGGAAAATATTAGCAGTGAGCTGACGTACCAAGCTTTTTGGACAACAATGAGGACCCGCTCCGGACGCAAAGTATACCCACGTTGTGGAGCCAGTAATGTGGAAGGTGCCAATATCAATTGCATTTTGAAAATGGTTATCTACCTTATCCATTATTAGCATTATTGGCATATCCATTTGGAGATATCCTATTTTTGCAACTTTTCTCTAGTTTGTGCAAGTCCATGTATATGGAGGCCAAAACGAAGGGAGGCTTTCCTTTAGACTTTAAGAATAATCAGTTTATGGGTCAAAACTAATATTTTTATTCGCATGTGTCCTCTCGATCATCCAAAGGAGCAGTAGTTGTAAAGATTCGGGGAAAACCTTAAGGCCAAATTTATAAAAATAATTTACAATCAATTTTCAATTCTGCAAGGTGAAAATCATGTAAGTTGTTGCATTATGTATTTTGACGAGTAAATGAGATGTCTCATGGATTATCATGTATAAAATAAACAATACCTTATTTAAAGATTATTAGACGAATGACCCAAGGTTTTGTTCTACTTCTATGACTCTCAATTACAAAGAAATCGACAATTCTGGTATTCACAATTGTAATAGTCTATTTTCGTATTACACAAAGATAGTGTTTTACACCTTCGAAATCTAGTATATTTAGTTATGAACAGGAAACAAACAATATTAGATTTAGCGTGGAAAACCCTTGAATAGGTTAAAAACCACGACCTCTCATGAGAATTTTAGAAAGAGAGAAAAGTTTATTTAGACTGCTAGCTATTACAAAGAGAGAGAGAGAGATGTAGAAAAGATCTTTTAGAGGTTCTCAGAGCAGCCTCCCTAATTTGCAGCTATCTAGTCTTATTTATAGGTCTTATAATATGATTGTTGGTTACATTGATGAGAAATGTTACAATATCAGGTTTTGATGAGTCTTCATGGTAGACTTTTGTAACGTCTTGATACCTGTTGATCTGTAACAGATCTATTAACATTCTTTAGTTGTAGCTTCAGACCGTTGGGATGATACGATCTCCTGTGATGCTCGCGTGCATACGATCTGTTGACAAGTAGAAGAGTATCTTCTGTAGCGTGAAGTCACAGGATGCTTTGATATCTCCGAACTGTTAATGAAGATGCGATCTCTAATAGTGTTCGCGTGTATTCGAACTGTTGACAGATATATGAGTATTTTCTGCAGTGCGATGTTATTGGATACTTTGTCATCCCCGAGCTGTAAATGAGGAAGTCTGTATTACGATTTTCTTGCTTTTAGTCATTGATTGGTTATCAGTATGTTTACTCGAGTTATGTGAGTTTGAATATCAGACTTAGTACGGGGATTAGAAATAAGCCCTTACAACTGCCCCCTCTCAGCCAATAGCAGGAGAAACGTGTGTTGAGAGTGGTGTTGGTTGAGAAGTCCAGTCGTTTAAATTAAATGTTGTATTGATGGCCTCCATTTTATCTTGGAAGAATAATAGTTTCGACTGTTGGGTCTCCCAAAAATTCCTCTTGAGACCTGTACTTGCGATGAATACCTTATTGGAAGTTGTGGAGTGCATTAAATGTTAATGGTATAAAATATGGCGAATAGTTGTTATTACTATTCACCCTGGTTAACGTTGTCAATCATTTAGGTTGGGTTGAGTAGTAGTGATGGTGACAACTCGACGCCAAACATATGAAGTTAGAGTTTAGACAAAAATGGCGAGTCTGTAAACTTGCTATTTTGGCACCCAAAGCCTTTCCTTGTCGACTCCAATCAATGTTCCTCCAACTTTCCATGGGATGTCGTGGGAAGAAGTAGAGGAGGCAGAGGATGATTTTCATCAACTGTGGCAATTCCATTATGTGGTTTTGTTTACTGCTCACCGTCGGTCCTGTCTGCGGATGCTTGTAGAAGATACGGTGTTGGCAGAAGACGAGAAGGCGGGGAAGTCGTCTGAGAAGTACTGTCGATACCCTGTGAAAGATTGGGTATTGTAATGGTGGAGGAGGTCCTTCGTTGGAAGTGGAGGTGGGGGTTATGGAGGAGTGGTGGGATTAATTTTGTCATCTGCTTCATTCCAATTCCCATCCTTGGGCTTTGAGTTTTTCTGTTGGGCCCTCCATTGTTTCTTTTCAAGTGTTGCAGTGTCATCTGCAACGTAGGCTATTTTTTGTAAAAGACAAAATTGTCTATAGAACTTGTAATCTTTATCTCTGAACTGGTTGAAGTGTTCGTTCTTGTAACTTGTTTTCTTTGAATAATAAATTCGAACTTCATTATCTTGTCTTGTAAGCGCTTGAAGTTGCTTTTAGAACTGTTGTAAGACACCATTGAACAAATATCGAACTAGTCACTGATGGCATATGTCAACAATATGTAGGTCGCAGTGTTGATATATCCGAACTGTGTAGGTTGTTCTTAAATATGTGTGGCCTTATTAAGATATAGTATTGTTATGTTTGTGGAGATGACAAGGTCGTGATCCCTTTTGTGTCATGAGTTATTTAGAGCCATGCCATTGTTAACTTGAATACTTGTTATCATCGATAGAACTTGGTCGGAGCCTTTGAGCAAGCGCTGGATAAACTTGCTAAAGAGGATGTGAGAGCTGTTGATATTGAAACCATTCTGCGTGGTGAAGAGAGTTATCCGTTTTGTCATTATATGTAAGGCCGGACGATTGATCATAATAAATTGATTTGCTTGTGTTGAGGTCGGCTCATCATTGCTTTCTGTATCTATGATAATTTTTGAATGAAATGGAACTGAAGCAGGATTTACCGCTGATTTTTTGCGTCTGTCAAGCCGACATTGTGGTAAGTGACAGCTGTAATAGTTGTACTTAGGTTTTTGAACTGGAACCATGCTATAAAAAAGTATAGCAGAACCGTGCAGCCATAGAAAGTTGTTGCTGTAAGTAATCGTGCTGTAAAATCTATGTAAATCTTCTTGGGCAGTGAGTCCGTAATTATGGCGGAGGAGAGGGACAGACGTGATAACAGAACACGTTACCCCAAAAACTATTATGAGGGCAAACGAAAAGACGTGCATGTTAGGAGAGATGACGTGGACACGTGTCCTGAAGAGCCATCGTTTCAGAAACCAAGGGGTAATATAAAAGCTTTTCTTCCCTCTTCTCTTAAATCGTAATCTGTTGCAGACAGAGGCAGAAGCATTTCTAGAGAGAGAAAATCATCGAATTTTGAATGCAGTCCTCCAGTATTGTGTGATCTTACTAAGAAGGACAAAGTTTTATCGTCTGAGATGCGAGCGGTGACCAGAGTCGACGACTGTTGCTCTTCTAGTACAAGTTAGTGTCTATGTTTCCATATTTTCTCCTGTTGTATTAGTTTCTTGAAAAACTGGTAAGTTGTGTTTGTGAACTGTTTGGGTAGATTAATAATGTATTGGGTACGGCTGATGGAGGAGGCCTATTTTATTAATAAAATCTCTGAATAGATTTTCCCTTTATGTGTGGTAGATGCGCTCAAAAAACTCAAAACCCAGTAGTAAATTTGTTGTATCTGCCAGTAGTGAGGAATCATCATCGTCTGATAGGACTATGGATGATTCTGTGGTAATTGGTACTGTGACTGTTGACAATCCGTCTGTGTCTTCTGGGAGGGGTGTGGGATTGCATGCTGGGGATGAAACTGGGCAATCTTTTAAGTATCCCGAGAATATAGACGTAGCAAAGAAATTTTTACAGTATAAAAAGAGTTTAGACGGAGAATGGGGGGATTATGTGATGAATGCAGGGTTGTGGTTTAGAACTCTGGTGAAACCGAGTGGTAATGTAGAGCATTATCAGGTGCCTTCTCTGAATCGTTGGAAGAGAAGTATAGATATAGGAGATGATATAGATATTGTTTATTATAATGGAATTGGATCAGAGGTCGTAGAGGAAGGATTTCTCTGTTATTTGAACCATGTTGCATATAGGTTGAGTATTCCCCTAACCTTTTTCCAAAAAGGGGTGATGAATGCACTAAAGAGTTGCTCTGGTCAATTAAATGGTAACATCTTTGAGATGATGAGGGTCTGTGAAGTCTTTAATCAGAAGTGGAGAGATGGTGGTATTGCAACACAATTCGTTGCGGACGATGTCTTGAAATAATATAAGTTAAAGTATGTGAAAGATCGGAAGAGCGGATACTTGTTTAGTGATTCGGCGAGGCTGAAATTCTTTGATTTTGAGTCTTCTGGGAGGCCCTGGTGCGACCATCTTGTGATGGTGAGGGGTAATTGCATGCAAGTGCCTGGGGAACCCGTGCTCGAGCTGATATATAAGAATTTTAACCAAAGTAAGTGTCTTCATTCTTCCTGCAGTTTGTCTCTTAACTTATTGCGAGCTGCTAACATAGTTTTGTTACTGTTTTGGCAGAGCCTAAACCAAAAGTTGTTGCCGATACATCGAGTTTGTTCGACATCGTTAGTTGAGAATGAAGCGAACTGAACAAAGTTCCTGGAGAACTAGGAATTCGTAGAGAGAAGAGGCTTAACTCTGTAGTTGAAAAAGTGCAACGAGCTCATCAAAACCGAGCTATGGCTACATCTGGCTCTGCTTATGTTGATGTTATGGAGATTCCTGCCTGTGTTGTGGGTACTTCGAGCTTCTTAGTTCGGCGACCAAGAATGAAAAAGACGGTGCCGCCTTCTGAGCAAACAACTCCTGTGCAGCTACCGCCGGTGGGAACTGAGGGGGTGGTTGCTAATGTTAATATGGCTCCTCCTCTGAAGAAGCAGAAAAAAGAATCTGAAAAGATACCCGAGTTTTTTCGAAGGGTGTCAACCTCGAAGCCGTAAAACAGAAGGCGTTGGACTTGGCTACGCGTGATCTCATCCGCCTAGATACTTAAATTCGATCCAGCATCTCTCAGGTATGCAATATGTTATTTGATTAAATCTTTTTTCAGATAATGATCCGACCTTGCAATACTGTTTTGCTGTATTTGTGGTGTATCTTTTTGTTGCTTGGAAGTCGGCCACGGAGGTGTTGAAGCTAGCTGCTGCGAATCGTGCTGAACTTGTTCGGCAACATGATACAGAAAAAGCTATTCTGCAAGAACAGTTCGAGCAGGAGAAAATGTTGCAAAGGGAGCAGTTCGAGAAAGAGAAGGTACTGCAGAGGGAGCAGTTTGAGAAGGAAGTTGCCGCTACAAAGAAAGAGGTTGAAGATGAGGCGAAGAAAGCTGCTGATATTGTGGTAGCTTCCCGAAATAAGCTGATTCAAGCCTTCTATGTTTAGGGTTTGAGCAGAGAGGATGTCGACCTTGCTCTTGCAGGGAAGTATGGCGAAATCGTCTTCCCAGGGGATGATGCATCTCCAGTGGCTGAGCAGACCCTGGCTCCTCCAGTGAATGATAATCCGACCAAGGAGGTAGCAGAATCTAAATCTTGATTATGTAGTTGTAGCATAGATCTTGAGACTTAATCGAACTTTGTCCTTTGTATTGGTGGTAGAACTGTTTTGGATGAGGTTTTGAAATTTATGTGATTGTTGTTCATATATGTTGTTTGATGTGAATGTATGATTTGTATGTAGAAGGTAGTTCATTTGAGGGGGAAAGTGATTGAGATGGAGAAGGCCTTGAGTCGAGCAAGGGATTCTATCAATCGTACTCAACAGGTACACAATAAACTTGAATATGAGAGACGCCTTCATAAGTCGAATTTTGATAAAACCTTTAAGGAGTTATTCGAACTTCAATGTAGATATGGGAATATAAAAATTGAGAGGGATGAGGTTTTACGAAAAGAGACCAATAGGTTCGTTTTGCTCCAAAAATCCCTTAAGGATAAGCGATTCGTAGATGAGAGCGATAAGTTAAAGTGTCAAAGGTCATTATTGTCTTTGACGCTGTACTTTGAGGGCGAAGTTGATAGTGAGCAGGGTTTGAAGGAGGCCTATTTAGAACTGTTGACCGAGAGAGACATAGTGTCGAACCCAGCTCGGGTGAAATTCTTAGGTCGAGCATAGCGACCGTGATGGGACATGTATTGAATATTGCATAGTTAAATGGCGCCTCAGCCAGATTGAATTGATTAACTCAATAAGCGATCCTCGGAGAGCGTGTATATATTTGAAGAGCTATGAAGCAGATATTGTTGTAGTAATTCTCCGTAGTAGGTCGATTTGAGTGAACCATATGAAGATAAGTACAATGTTGAAATAGATTTGCAGCATGATGATGAAAATTTACTTTATTGAGTGAAATATGAAGTTACAGCATGTTTAATTTCGATACAGCTTCAATCGGCGGGAATTCCATGGATTAGGTATAGGTACTCTATCATCTGTACTTAGATCGTAAGATCCCAAACCGCTTGCGCCAGTTATGATGAAGAGACATTCTCAATTGTCTGTTAACTTCCCCGCATTGGGCACTTTGCGATGTTGGGGGATTTCTCTGAGAACGAGGTCCTTGATTTTGAATTCTCGATGATGAACGCGTTTGTTATAAGATCGTGATAAAGCAAGCTGATATCTTCCGAGATTGACAATGGCTTTTTCGCGTGTTTTTTCGATCATATTCAGGTTGCATGCGATCTGAAATTCGTTTTCTTCATCTGTCATCTCGTGATCGTGTATTGGGTGATGATACTGAGTGGGTATTATGGCTTCCGTCCCGTAGGCCACTAAGAATGGAGTATAACCTGTTGCTGTTCTTAGAGTTGTTTGATATGCCCAAAGTACGTATGGTAACTCGTTCACCCAATTCCCTTTTTTGTCATCTAAACGTTTTTTGAGTCCGTCCACAATCATTCGATTAGTAATTTCAGCTTGTCCATTTCTTTGAGGATAGTAAGGGTTTCAGGGGGAGTGAATGATATTGTGCTTATTGAGGAACGCAACGACTTTGGAGCCAACGAACTGTGGTCCATTATCGATTCTGATAAGATGCGGTCTGCCGAACCGAATGATAATGTGCTCCCAGATGAATCTGATGACTTCTTCTTCTCGTGTTCGGCACAAAGGGACTGCCTCTACCCATTTAGTGAAGTAGTCCATAGCGGCCAACAAATGCCTTTATTTTCCTGGTGCTGTAGGAAATTCTCCTACGAGATCGAGAGTCTATCGTCTGAATGGCCAGGTGACTTGGCTTGAGTGCAATTTGAGCGTTGGGGCTCGTATCTTTAGACCGTGACATTGGCAAGCGTCACATTTGCGTATGAACTCGATCGCTTGAGCTTTCATCTTAGGCCAGAACATTCCTTGCGTTAAAGCTCTGTTAGCAAGAGATCATCCTGCGGCATGGGAACTGCTTGTGTCTTCGTGTAGATCGTGCAAGAATTGATGTACTTCTTTTTTGGATAGGCTGAAGAGGTATGGACCAGTGACTAATATTTTGTAGATGAGGTTGTCCTGGACAATATATCTACGGGCATTGTCGATTAATCTCCGCCGATCTGTAGGATCCTCTGGGAGTGGGCCATCGAATTTGTTGTGAGGTCCAATGTATCTGATGAAAGGTTGTCTCCAATCACTTTTGATCTCCTCGTTGCCCCCAGTATTATTGGCGTTGGATACGATGACATTAATGCTGGGGTTAGAAATGATGTCGATTTTTAAATAGCGAGCTTCTGATCCAAGGACCCCAGCGAGGTAAGCGAGTGCATCTGAATGTCTATTTTTTCCCCTTGGTAAATGTTTCATAGAAATTGTCTAAAATTTATTCATTCATTCGACCACTGCAGCAACATAGTCAATCATTTTCCCATTGGCTTGATAGATACCCGCGTGATGATTGACGATCAGTAATGAATCGGTGTAGACAAAGAGCTTTGCTACACCCAGTATGAGTGCCATGTCTAAGCCATGGATTAGTGTCTCATATTCTGCTACATTATTGGTTACTTCGAAATTGAGGTGAACGGATTTTTCGAGCCGATCATTGGAAGGAGTAATAAGAACAATCCCCACTCCTGATCCGGCTGGTCCGACGGAGCCGTCCGCAAAAAGTCACCAACCTTTCTTTGTTACCCAACCAGATTTCTCTTCAGACTGTAGTGTGAGTGGTTCATCTTTGTTCTCATCAACATCTTCTTCCCAATCAGGATCATCTACTGGAAAGTCAGCTAGAAAATCTACTATAGCCTGACCTTTCTTAGAGTGGCGTGGCCCAAAATGTATGTCGTGTTCTCCGAGTGTTACTGACCATTGTTGAATACGTCGAAATTTTTCGCGCTTAGATAAGATTTCGTGGAGTGGATAGTTCGTTAATAACCGAACAGCGTGGGATTGGAAATACTATTTCAATTTCTGCGACGTATGGACGAGAGCCAAAAGAAGCTTCTCGATCTTGGTGTATCTTGTTTCAGTAAGGGTCACAGTCTTGCTGATAAAATAGATTGGCTTCTCGGTCTTTTTATCGAGTCGGAGGAGGACAGAGCTGAGAGAAGTATCTGTGACAGTTAGGTATACTTTAGCTCTTCCCTATCTGTTCGTGTGCTCATAACTGGTGGTTTACCCAAATGTTGTTTGAGTTCGAGGAAAGCGGCTTCGCATTTATCTGTCCACTCGATCTCGGGATCCTTCTTTGACTTTCCCCGCGATGTACCTTATTTTAGCAGATCGAATAGAGGTTGGCATCTGTCTGATGATTTGGACACAAATCTGTTAATTGTTACGATCTTCTCGACTAGTTTCTGAACATCCTCTTTTGTTTTTGGTGAAGGCATAGCCAAGAGGGCTCGTATACATGATGGATCAGCTTTAATTCCTCGTTTGCTGATGAGGTGGCCCAAGAATTTCCCGGATTGTACTCTGAACTGGCATTTGTCAGGATTCAAACGTATTTTGTAAGCTCGCAAAATCTCAAAAGTTGTTCGTAAATCTTCCAGATGGTCTTTTTTCTTGAGACTCTTGCAAAGCATGTTGTCGATGTAAACCTCCATTATTTTACCGAGCTGATCTTTGAACATTTGTGTCATCAATCTCTGATAGGTCCGGCATTTTTCAGGCCAAAAGGGATGACCTTATAGAAATACAGGCCTTGTTCGGTGATGAATGCAGTCTTGTCTTGATCTTCAGGGAAAAGTGGTATCTGATTGTACCCTGATGCAACTTCCATTATAGAGAGGAGTTTGTACCCTGCTGTTGAATCGAGCAAATGGTTGATGATTGGGAGTGGAAAGCTATCTTTTGGAGTGTGTCGATTGAGATTCGTGAAGTCGACGCAGATTCTGATCTTGCCATTTTTCTTTGGGACTGCGACAATGTTCGAGATCCAGTTCGGGTAAATAGCTTTGCGGATAAAACCAACCTTAATCAATTTATCGATCTCTTTGTTTACTTCGTCTCGGTGCTAGAGTTCATTGCTTCTGCTTAACCGGTTCTACCTTCTCTTTCAACTCTAGCTTGTGGCACGCCATGGCTGGATCGATCCCTAGCATTTTGTGGGACGTCCACGCAAAAACATCGTGATTATCCGAAAGGAATTGTATGAGACTTGAACGTTCCTCCGTGCTTAAGAGGGTCCCGATGTGAGTTCCTCTTTGTATGCCGTTGATCTCGATATATTCTGCTGGTTCGGTGCGTGGCAGCTGATGCTCTGCTGGTACTGAATGCTGTAATTGCTACTAGAACTGTTGTAGCTGGCTCAGCTTCAATTGTATTATCGCAAGCTCAGACTAATTATTGGTTGCCTTTAATTTTGTAGATCCCTCCTTTCCAGTCGAACCGCAGCGTTTGATAATATGTGGAGGGAATAGCTTCATTGTTATGCAGCCATGGTCGTCCCAGGATGCCCAGGTAATGGGATTTTGTATTGATGACATAAAAAACTATGTCAAGTGTGACTGGTCCGGCCGTGATGGGAAGTGTAATTTTTCCCACGCGTTCTTCCTAGGAACCGTTGAATCCATAGACGTTGATGTCACTTGACTCGACTTTGTCCGCTAAACCCATTTGGTCGATCGTGCTCTAGAATAGTAGTTCGACGTTGCTGCCGGTGTCTACCATCATTGTATATAGAACTATCTTATTCATTTTTAACATAATGACGAGAGCATCGTGATGCAGGAAGTTGACGTGACGTACGTCGCAGTCTTCGAAAGAAATCCCAGGTCGTCTGCTGCTGAATTCTGGCAACAAACGAGCTTCTTTATCTACCATTGTCAGATCATGGCATTGTCCACGCGCGTGCGTTTGGATATGTTGGAATGGCTGACTGTCTGAGTCTCGATGAAGTACAAATGTTTTTCCTCATTCGCTTCGTCAGTCTGGACGACCGTGATTTCAGTTTTGCAGCTGCCATCTTTGTAACTTTTTACGTCCACAATATATTCAAGCATCCGACCATGCAAAAATATACTTAAGAGAAAAAGTTTCAACACGAAACATTGTTCCGTGTCATGATGGCGGATCTTGTGGTGAATGCAGTGCGGTTTTCCTGGTATGGGTTGAAGAGTATTGGCATTTTTGAAGAGCTCATCCTTTTGCAGTAGCGGATATATGTTTGCAATAGTAGTTGTCAACTGTGGTAAGTGTGGAACTGGTCTCTTTTGTCCTTGGCGTGGTCGATCATCATAGGACTTAAAACGTTTCTTATCGCCTCCATAGTCTTTACTGCTGTTGCGAGTACGTTCTCTGGTATGATCATTGGTGGATAGAGTTATGCGCTGAGGTTTTTGTTTTTCAGTCGTCAGTCTTTCGAGGTCGATGAAATTGTTAACCTTTTCCATCATATCCTGTAATGTTTGCGGCTTGTTGAGGATTAGATGTTCCTTGACTCGTTCATCTACGCATTGGTGAAAGCGGAGATCATGATCTTTATGTCGAGGTTATCGAGCTTTCGAGCTAGCCCAAAAAAAAATCTGGTAAATGTCTCCAATCTTTCCCCTGGCGCTTGCTTGAGACTAAACAAAGAGTAAAGACTTTCCTCCTTGTCTTTATTATGCAAATAGTTCTTGATGAATAGTTCGCAAAGTTTCTCGAAGGTGAGGATAGATCCTTCATCAAGTGTGTGAAACCATTGTAGAGGCTCTCCTTTTAAGCTGGTCAGGAATAGACGGTAGAGGATGTGGTTGGAGGAGGAATATAGTCCCAAGGAATCTTAAAATTCTTGGACGTGTTCCACATGATCCCCTCCTTCGTATTTCTGAATCATTAGAGTGCGAAAACTGGTTGGTACTTCTTCGTCTAGCAACTCCTGTGCAAACGGACTCTTTTGCAACCTTGCATAGTTGCTCCTCCCATTGAGTATTTGAGAGTCTAAGAGCTCTTTGATGCGTTTGTCCACCTATTCTGGAGTGAGGTGTTGTCGAGACGTAACAACTCGTCTTGTTATTGGTCCTCTCGCAGGATTGTGCTCCCCTGTTGCTTCTCCCATGCGGTCATAGACTGAAATTCAGGGTTTTTCCCTGTTTTGCTTCTCTTGTGGTTGTAGATCTATTACCGCTCCAGCGGGTAATGGTGGATTGATGTGACTCCGAGGCAGGACTGGTTCTTGCTGAATCTGAGGAAGCGCGGTATTTCTACCTTGATGTCCCAGGTAGGCCTGCTTTCGGATCGGATCGGAAATGAGCCTAGTCGGAATTTTTCCAATTTTTTTCGGAACTAGAAAATTAGTTCCGATCCGATCTGATTTTTTTCTGAACTGCATAAATATTTCCGAATTCAAAATTTTCAAAATATTCGAAAAATTCATAAAATTTGGAATTCGGAATAATTAGGAAAAAAATTCGGAAATTCCGAAAAAAATCCGAAAATTCAAAATTCGAAAAATTTCGAAAAAAATTCTGAAAATTCTGATAAATTTAAAATTACCAAGTATGTTATAATCTTAATAAACCATGAACAACTACCAAATGAAAAAAAAAAGACGTATTTAAACCTATTTTAAGAGTTACATTAACTTCAAAAATCAATACCATGAACAACTACCAAATTTAAAATATATACAACTGCTTATCTACATACTGAAGTATTTTAAGAGTTACATCAACTTCAAAAATCAAATCAAACCAAACCTAGATTCTCACTAGTCATTGTACATAAAAGAAAAGTGAAAATAGTCAAATAACTATTTACAAATCAAAATCGGTCGGAAGTACTTGGCAAAATTTGAAATCTTGGCAGCAAGTATCAAGTAACAACTGTGGAGTGTATTCTGATCTTGAGCTTCAGCCATTTCGATGTTATCATAGACAAAAACCAAACTATCGCTATCTAAGGCAACTTCAGCCCCTTGAACATTTCCTGCGGATCGGCCTCTTCCGGACTGCATAATGATAGTATGCGAACTAACAAGAAAGGGATTCATTAGCCACAAAAAGAACCACAAATTTCAACAATTGAATTGATAATTAAGGAGATGCAGCAATATAAAAAGGAGCTAAAAAGATTATGATGACATAGTGCATTAAAGCTTCATACTATGTCAAACACCTAAAGATCTCATATTGTTATAGTTATTGGTGTTACTACTCGCATCTCAAGAAACATCCAAGAACTTGTGAGTGAAAATAAACAACAAATGCTCTGGGCAGAGTTAGACGTCTAAAAGCTTCGTCATGCATACGATGAAATATGTGAGACATACAGGTTGGAGTCTTATGAAGAAAAAGTAAGATACAAGATCCGATGTTAAGGTGTTGTGGAGAGTCAAAGAAGCTCCTCCTGGTTGGTTAAGTGCGGGCTCACACCTTTTGAAATCATAAACTTTCTAAACGAGGATGGACATAGTATATATGATGATTCAGTTTCACTTATGGGCCATGAGGTTTTAGGACCCTTGAATGGTGCAAGTGTCGATATATCAGCGTCAACAATAGCTTTCCCTAAGTTAAAGGAGCTTATAATTCGTGGATGGAACATTGGGAGGAGTGGGTGATAGTATAAATATTACTGTCATGCCTTGTTTCCAGGAACTGGATATCTCTGATTTCCCTGTGCCGAAGTCATTCCCATGCCAAATCTTACCTAATTCATTAAGGGAAATGAAAATAGCTAACTGTCCATACTTGTTTGCTCCCCATGTTTATGCTTGTTCTGCTCCTTCTCAGGTATCTTCTCCTTCTCACTCCCATTCCTCTTTTTATCATTGGCTGATTAGTTTGCTATTTTTGTAGCAATATAAAAAGGAGCTAAAAAGGAGATGCAACAATCTGTTTCAGATACTAGGAGCAAGCTAAAAAGGAGCAAATATTAACTGATGGCTGATTGCAGTAATCAGTTTCAGATACTAGGAGATGAAGAAAATGCAGCAATCAGTCACGTCGGTCTCCCAACAGTTTCAGTTTGTACTTTGTATTAACAGTTCTATAATCTGTACTAACAGTTCTATAATCTGTATTAACAGTTTATATTAACAGTTCAGTTTGTATAATGCCCTATAATCTGTATGAATTATACTGTATTAACTGTTCTATAATCTACAAATATAATTTGTATTAACAGTTCTATGCAGCATACTTATAGTTTCAGATTCCTGTATGAATTATACTTGGTGCAAATGTGCAATGCTCAAAAAAGTACTAACAGAATCTTTAGTATACTTGACAGATGCTTGCATAATGCCCAGTGGATAGATGCCTTTAAAGATTTGAGGGTTAGCATATGGATAACAGTTCTATATTGATATGTGCCTATTAACCATTCTAAGTATTAACAGTTCTATATGGATAACAGTTAAGTTGTATTCTAAGTATTAACAATTCTATGTGGAATCTTTTAATAAAATTAGTAAAACATGATAGAACATATAAGATGAGGAAACTTACACAAGATCTTCAAAAACATCATGAAGTTGATCCAAGCACTAAACTTCTCATCTCGTTAAATATAACTACAACAAACACAAGTATAAATCAAGCTTCATATGAAAATGCAAAAATGTAAACAAAATAGCTATTTAATAAGTACAAACAACATACCATTTTTAATTTCTTCAAGAGCCTCAAGCTTCTCTTCAACACTTATTTCTTCTGGGATTGGGCTTCTTAGCCAATCTTGACTACATATCAAACTCTCAACAATGGTCGGGGTCAAGGAACTTCGAAATGGATCAAGTATCCGACCCACCGTACTAAATGCATACTCGAAAGCTACCGAGGTCACAGGAATTGATAATACTTCACGTGCCATAATAGCAAGAACATGATAGGTTGATACTTTCTCATGCCACCACCCCAAGACATCAAGACAGTCATCGTTCTCTACTAAACCATCACCCAAGTACCGCTCTAAATCATTCAAGGCATCCATATTGTCTTTTTGTTTCAAAATACCCCTAAACAACTCTTGAGCCTTTGGACGTTTAGATGCATTTTCAACTAGATTAGTAATGGCTTCTTGAGTACTAAATGCATTAACGTCCCTGATCGACGCATCTTCTAACTTGTAGTGATTGTAAAGACGACTCATTAAGTCTTTCAACTTCTCAATAAAACTCACAACTTGATCAGATTTTTCTTCTTCGCCCAAGTAGCTAACTTTTTCCAAGTATGATGAATACCAAAATTCTACGTACTTCATTTTGTAACGAGGATCAAGGATTATTGCAACCACCAAAATTAGGTTCAGAGAATCAAAATTGTAATACTTATCAAATTTAGCATCCATCTTCATAGCCATTTCACGAAAATCCACATCATCATTAGGAGATTATCTATAAGAAGGTCTTTCGCTTGTGTTAATTCGTCAAAATATGTATTGAAAGTAACATACTTCGAACCAGATACCCATTTTGTGAGTTTATAAAATTCTTTCAAAAATGTGTGTAGAGCTTTTAACTTCCTCCAATCACTATCTCCTAATAAGCCTTCGCCTTTTACATCACACTCAATCTTATAATTTGGGTCATGTTCCTCTAGTCTATCAAAAGCTTTCTCAAACTCCATAGCCGCATCAATCATCAAATAAGTCGAATTCCATCTTATTTTGACATCTAAACACAAAGCTCTTTTAGTTGTTAGATTCTCATCTGAAGCACATTTTTTAAAAGTTTGCATACGTGAGGGACCACTTCTCACATATTTCACACTTCGCTGAAGGCGTTTGATTGTTCCTTTGACCTCATTGACACCATCTCTGACCACGAGGTTAATGATATGGGCAAAACACCTTATATAGAAGAACTCGCCTCCTAATAACAATCCATTGCGTTTGTTCAATCGTTTCTTCAACTCGGTAACACAAGAATCGTTGTTCTTAGCATTATCGAGGGTTATGGTCATCACTTTCTCTATGCCCCATTCCAACAAACAGTTTTCTACCGCCTTTGCAATTGCCTCACCTTTGTGCGGATGTGGAAGTACTCGAAAGTTGATTATTTTCTTTTGAAGTTTCCAATCCTTGTCAACAAAATGGGCTGTTAAAACCATATACCCAAGGTTTTGGATTGATGTCCACATCTCCGTCGTAATACATACACGTCCTGACAACTCCTTCATATGTCCCTTTAACTTCTTATTTTCCTCGTTGAAGATACCTATAATATCTTTTGTAACTGTGGTCCTTGAAATGACATGGAACTTGGGTTGCATTTCTCCACAAAATGACCTAAAGCCTTCTTTCTCTACATGGCTAAATGGGAGCTCATCAATAATAATCATTTTTGCTAAAGATTTACGATATTTTTCTTAATCAAACCTCCATGCAGAAGGTTGACCCCCCCCCCCCCCCCCCCCACACACACACACACAGAAAAAGAAATCAATGGCTGGTTTTTATCTCCTTCAAAACCGAGAAAATCCTTACATCCTTTAAGATGGTGCCACAACGAATTGGTTCCTTGAGTATAAGGTGTTGAGATTACTTTTTGACAATACTTGCAATCACATTCACCTGAATATTTGGCCGTCCCCTCTTTGAAATGCCTATTAAAATGATTCCATACACCAGAAGGCCCATGATGTCCAGTTTTTGATTCCGTTTATTGTCGCTTCTTACTAACTGCAGCATTCGGATCGTTACTAGCACTCTCGTCCATTGCTGACATAACATCAACTGTAACAATATGCAAATACATAAAAAAATATGTACAAAGATTCATATATATATATATATATATATATATATATCAAACCCATTTCATATATAATCAAAAGAAATGTAATTTGTTATTAGAGAAATCCATATCATAAATATAATCAACAGAAATATAATCTCTTTCTCCTAGTCTATATTTTTTGTTATTAGGCTGAAGATTTGCACATTCTTAGACTAGGAGAAATGTGATTTGTTAGTTAGACTAGGAGAAATGTGATTTGTTATTAGAGAAACCCATATCACATGGGTTTTTTATAACAAATTAGACTTCATTATCTCCTAGTCTAAACCCATTTCTCCTAGTCTAAATAACCTAATTCTAGTGCATATATACGCCTTCTGATTACCATTTTGTATTCTCACAAAACATGGTTACCTTTCTCAAGAGCACTGAGCAATGCTCCGTAAGATATAACAGTAGGTTTCTCACCTTGCTCCACCATCCTTTTAAATACCTGTACAGCAGCAAAAGTTTTTGATGCTTTTGAACAAGCAACGAGAACAACATTCTACTCTCGACTTACTGGTTTCAGGCCTTTTTCTTCCATTTTGTTAAGTAATCGAACACCCCATCTCCAAATTCATCTTTTCTTAGCCGCACTTAGTAGAATATTGAAATGAGAAACTACTAACTCATATGATAAGTTATTTGGCTTTGGTCCTTTGTCCAACAAGTGCTCGTAAATCTCCAATGCAGCCCACCATTTTTTAGACTTCCCCATTAACCAAATCACATGGTTACAAACTGATAAGCTAATCTCAGACTCGTGTTCCCTTATTCTATTATACAACTCTTTTGCCCCAGTGTAATGGCCTTCATGGGTGCATGCCCAAATGAGGTGCTCATATTCCGCTCGACCTGATCTCAACCCTGCCTTGTCCATTTGGACCATTTCCATAAGAAGCTTCAAGACATCTGTGGTCAAGGGAGTCCTCTTTATAAGCCACCGCCGCATCACTTGGTTACAATTACGAATTGTGAAGTTCTCAAACTTGACAAACTCTTCAACCCAATCTTCTTCTGGTGTATCTTTCCCTATTTCCCCATTCTGATATATTTCTCCTAATTCAAGAAAGAACTTAAGAGCTCCATTCCCGCCTTCCATTCTTCGGTAACACAATAAGGCTGTTGAGTAGGAAACAGGAGATGGAGATAAACCCTTCTCCAGTATCTCCTCAAGAACACTAAGAGCTTTACGAGGATGACCTTGTTCTACATAAATCGACATCAATGTGTTGTAAGTTACAACATTGGGACAAACCCCTTCTACTCTTATATCTTCCATAATTTTTTCTACTTCCGCATACTTCTCTGTCTGTTTCACTGCACCCAAAAGACTGTTATATATGAAAAGATTAGGACCGATGGAACCATTAGTTTCCATCTTCTTTCTCTTTAACTACTCAGCAAGAGCCATTGCTTGCAGACTCAAGTCTCTTGTCTAAACCAAAGCCTCTTATCATAGATGAATAAACAGGAAGAGGAAGATCCTCCATATTCTTAAGTACCTCTTCAACATCATCTGCGGTTGTAGCAAACCGTAAACTAAACGTCAATGCACGAACATCCACCTTTTTACTCTTCTTCGCACTTAGGCCACTTCCATTATGAGACTTCACTATTTCTTCCTCGCCAACAACTGTTTCAGTATCCTTTACATCAATGCAGACCTTTTTAACAAACCCATCTCTAGATTTTAAGTCTCCCTTGTTTAACTCATTCCTAATTGTCTCTTGCTCTAACGCCGAAGCCAAAGCGAACGACGCCCCAAAAGAACTCTTCTTTGGAGACCTATGACAAACCCCACCACTAAATTCTCTCAATTTACTTGATACAAACAGCAAACAAGAACTTCTTTTGCAATTAAAGGGTCCACTAATATCCCATTTCTTAATCTTTCTCCTATTAATTCTGGAAAAAACTGAAGAACTTACCTCAAACTCTAAATGGGGTACTCCCAAACAGTCCCCTTTCAAAGGCAAAACACTCAAAGCTTGCATTTTGAGACTATATTTACAAGTAAAAATAGAAACCCATGTTTAAAAACACCATTAAAGAATAAAAGAGTAACAGAGAATTATCCTCTCACCGTTGATGGATGTCCAATGAAGTCTTCTTCAGTGAAACTAAACAAGACCCAATCTTTTCTTCAGCTTTTAACAAAATCACAAATTCATTATAGCAATCGCCATAATGGTCAACAAAATCATAAATCATTCATACACGAACAAGTCCAAAACATGAAATCAAACAAAAGTTTCAGCTCAAATCGACAGATAACAAGTTTTACCATAATCAAATCTTACACACAAACATAAACCCTAATTCAATCACAATCAGATACCAGATCTATCAAATTAACCTAAAAAAGATGAGATAGAGACGTACCTGACCACCAACAACTGCGATTGCTGGTAACGAATCCCAAAGACTCGGTAGAGCAGCCTCGTCTCCTGGTCACCTAGTGTTGTTCAAGCTCTCTACAACTTGTTTACCAAACTAATCAAATTCTGATCCATTGTTGCTTCTCTCTTTCACTCTAGAAATCGAAACTATAACACTGTAAGAGAGAGAGAGAGAGAGTCACCTTGACTGAGGAGTGAGTCAGAGCCGCAGAGGAGTGACCGAGTGAGGCACCGCAGAGGAATGACCTAATATCAGTTTGTTGTGGAGAGCAGAGGAGACAGAGGCAGAGGCAGAGGCAGAGAGTGGAAAAGAGGCAGAGGAGTGGAGATGAGGTAGAGGGTGAGGCAGTGGTCGAGTAAAGATGTGAATTGTGATCCCTAATTTTAAGTTTCTTTTCAAACATAACAAATTTTTGGAATATTCAGAATTTTTCGAATCGGAATATATTCGGATTAAATCGGATCGGAATATATTCGGAATAATCAGATCGGAAATCGGATCGGAAAATTCAGAATTTCGGAACTGCAAAATCTGTTCCGATTCCGATCCGAATTTTTTCGGAAATATTCGGAAATCGAATTTTCGGAAATCGGAACTGTAAAATAGTGTTCCCAAATCGAAAAAATCGGATCGGAAATCGAAAAAAATCAAAAATTCGGACAAAAGTTGCACCCCTAGTCCCAGGCGATCATGGACTGATATTCTCGAGGCGGCGGGCAGAGCGTTCTGTTGTCTCGGATTTGCCGTTATTTGAGCTTGTAGTGCCCTGATAGTATCCTGCATGTTGGCGAGCTGTTTCTCCATTCGTCGCTCGATTTCTGTTTCCACAGCCATTTGCAGATCCGTCACTCCTTCAGCAGCGTCAGGCAAGGTGTGGTGTGATTTGTCTTGATTTACCATCTTTGAACGATAAATGAGGTGAAAACTGGATCGGAGAACGCTGAGTATAATCTTTGTTCCCACAGACGGCGCCAAATGTAATAGCCTATTTTCGTATTGCACGAAGATAACGCCTTACACCTTCGAAATCTAGTATATTTAGTTATGAACAGGAAACAAACAACACTAGATTTAGCGTGGAAAACCCTTGAATGGGTTAAAAACCATGACCTCTCCTGAGGATTTTTGAAAGAGAGAAAAGTTTATTTAGACTGCTAGCTATTACAAAGAGAGAGAGAGAGATGTAGAAAAGATCTCTTAGAGGTTCTCAGAGCAACCTCCCTAATTCGTAGCTATCTAGTCTTATTTATAGGTCTTATAATATGACCGTTGGTTACATTGATGAGGAACGTTACAATATCAGGTTTTTATGAATCTTCATGGTGTACTTTTGTAACGTCTTGATACCTGTTGATCTGTAACGGATTTATTAACATTCTTTAGTTGTAGCTTCAGACCGTTGGGAAGATACGATCTCCTGTGATGCTCGCGTGCATACGATCTGTTGACAAGTGGAGGAGTATCTTCTGTAGCGCGAAGTCACAGGATGTTTTGATATCTCCGAACTGTTGATGAAGATGTGATCTCTAATAGTGTTCACGTGTATTCGAACTGTTGATAGATATATGAGTATTTTCTGCAGTGCGATGTTATTGGATGTTTTGTCATCCCCGAGCTGTAGATGAGGAAGTTTGTATTACGATCTCCTTGTTTTTAGTCCTTGATTGGTTATCAGTATGTTTACTCGAGTTATGTGAGTTCGAATATCGGACACAGTACAAGGATTAAAAATAAGCCCTTACAACAATAGTAATATAATACTTCTAAAATACAATAATTTTTATTATTCACAAAGTACTTTTCCAAAGCAACGTATAAAACCAACACTTTTCAAATATTCTCTACCGCTCTCTGTGTCCTTGAAAGTTAATAAACTAAAACATTCAAACTGTCATATTCCGTTTGTGTTTCTTTACAAGATGAATGCCTAAGATTAGTGTTAATGCTTATTATATCCTATGGGACTAAAACATGTATTAAACTTTAATACGCTAACTGACATGGGACAGTGAAGAATCAATATGCTTACAAGTATGCCACCCTGAGACAAATGGAGGACTCTCTAATAGGTATGTGAAGCTTTTATAAAGATATGTTGTGTTCATTTAAAATGGTCACATGTAGATGCTTGCCAAGCAATTTTATATTTTGTTTTAAGTTCATTGTACACCTAACATGCATTCAGATTCATGCCGAACTTGTGTTATTATGGAACTACTAAAGTGTGTTATGCAAATATGAATCTACTCATAACAATTTTGCTGTGAACAAATGGTTTGCTTATTCTTTTTCGTATTATATATCTTAGTTGATTTTACTTTAGTTCATAAACATGCAACAAAAATGTAGATGATTAAGATTCATGAGTTGCAGAGTTGGATAGTGGAAGAAAACTTAGACTACATAGTTTCGACATCAACCTCTAAAGCAAACAATAATTGGTTGAACATGCTCAGAAAACATTGAAGTGTTAAACTTTCTTAGGAACAACTTTTATTTTTACTGGAATTTTTATAGAGTACTTGCCTCAGCTGATTGATTCTTTTAGAGAAAAATAAATGAATTAATAAAAGAGGTTACTATTGGTAAATAATTAAAAGGAGAGAAAAGAGGGAAACTAGAAACAGTTTTAGACTAAGCAAAACTGCTTGTGGACCTTATTAAATACAAATTCTTACAGTCCCATATATAACAACAACTCACATCCTTAGCGCATCTCATCTCATCTCATCTCCTCTTTCACTTTCATCTCAAATATCAAATTGTTGGAAACAATTCAAAGCTTCTCCTCCTAATTCAATTGTAAGTTTTATTATAGCTCTAAGTTTTTTTTATCAAATTTAATATTCTGTATTAGACATGCTTATAAGTTATAATGCAGCTTATGTATATATATCTACAATATTGCTAAGGTAACTATCGCTGTGTTACTACTTAGGTGTGGATGCCTGTTAGATAGGTAAATTTAAAAGATAAGCTGAAATAGTCAAATCGCTATTAGATCAATGTGTTTGAAATCTGGTGATTTCTCAACATAATATATAGATTTGTGATTGGTAGAACCTACAGAATCGTTGTTTGTTCGTCATATCAACATATTGATTTTCGGCTGAAAAAAGTTGCTTTTGATTATGTTATGGAAAATCTACTTTGTTATTGGTTATTTCTTCTGAACTGTTTTCTGTGTTTTTCGTTTCTTTTCTTTTCCAATCATCTGTTACGTTTTAGGCTAAGGATGTCACCGCAGATGGAACCATACACACCAAAGAACATCCTCATAACAGGGGCAGCCGGTTTCATTGCCTCACATATAACCAACCGTCTGATTAAGAACTACCCAGACTATAAGATCGTGGCCCTCGACAAGCTTGATTACTGCTCCAACCTAAAGAATATCCTCCCAGCTCGCTCCTCCCCGAACTTCAAGTTTGTCAAAGGGGACATTGCCAGTGCCGACCTCGTAAACCATCTCTTGATTGCTGAAAATATTGACACTATAATGCACTTTGCTGCTCAAACTCATGTGGACAACTCTTTCGGTAACTCCTTCGAGTTCACCACCAATAACATTTATGGAACTCACGTCCTCCTTGAAGCTTGTAAGGTCACTAAACGCATCAAACGTTTCATCCATGTTAGTACTGACGAGGTCTATGGTGAGACAGACTCTGAGTCAGACGTTGGTAATCCTGAGGCATCTCAACTCCTCCCCACGAATCCTTATTCCGCTACAAAAGCAGGAGCAGAAATGCTTGTTATGGCATACCATAGGTCTTACGGCCTCCCCACGATCACTACACGGGGAAACAACGTTTATGGCCCGAACCAATTTCCCGAGAAGCTTATCCCGAAATTTATCCTTCTTGCTATGAAGGGTCAACCATTGCCAATTCACGGAGATGGATCCAATGTACGAAGTTACTTATACTGTGAGGATGTCGCGGAGGCATTTGAGGTGGTACTCCATAAAGGAGTGATTGGGCATGTGTACAATGTTGGCACCCAGCGAGAGAGAAGTGTCCTCGATGTGGCTGAGGATGTTTGCAATCTCATGGGTTTGGAATCGAAAGAAGTTATAAAGTTTGTGGAAAACCGGCCTTTTAATGACAAACGATATTTCTTGGATGATCAAAAACTAAAGAAACTTGGTTGGGAAGAAAGAACCACTTGGGAAGAAGGCTTGAAGATGACACTGGAGTGGTATACGAAGAATCCCGAGTACTGGGGAGACGTAACTGCTGCTCTTCTCCCACACCCAAGGATGTCAATAAGCGGACTCTCTCACGACGAAGCATGTTTCGTTCAACAGGGTTATACCACCGAATGTAAGGACGATGGTGCATCGTCAGGGTTGAAGTTCTTGATTTATGGAAAGTCGGGATGGATTGGGGGATTACTAGGAGGGCTTTGTAAAGATGGTGGGATAGAATTCGAGTATGGGCAAGGGAGATTGGAAAACCGTAAGACCGTCATAGAAGATATCAAGCGGGTGAGGCCTACTCACGTGTTCAACGCGGCCGGTGTTACTGGCCGGCCTAATGTTGATTGGTGTGAATCACATAAAGTCGAGACAATTAGAACAAATGTGGTGGGTACACTAACCTTGGCTGATGTTTGTAGAGAACAAGGGCTTTTGGTGGTAAATTTTGCTACAGGGTGTATTTTCGAGTACGATAGCGAACATCTTGAAGGATCCGGTATTGGATTCAAGGAGGAAGACAAGCCAAATTTCATCGGCTCCTTCTACTCAAAGACAAAGGCGATGGTAACACATATATTAGCTAGACATTGCACTTTTATGTGTATTTTGCATCATAGATTATTATTTGAGTATATTGATTGAAGGTCCAATGATCTATTTTGCAGGTCGAAGAGCTTCTAGCAGAATACGAGAACGTATGCACCCTCAGAGTCAGAATGCCAATCTCGTCAGATCTTAGCAACCCACGAAACTTCATCACTAAGATCAGTCGCTATAATAAAGTCGTGAATATACCGAACAGCATGACAGTGCTAGACGAGCTTCTACCAATCTCCATTGAAATGGCTAAGAGAAACTGCAGAGGAATATGGAACTTCACTAATCCTGGGATTGTAAGCCACAACGAGATCCTAGAAATGTACAGAGATTACATAGATCCTGCATTCAAGTGGGAGAATTTCAATTTGGAAGAACAAGCTAAAGTTATCGTCGCACCAAGGAGTAATAACGAGTTGGACGCCTCAAAGCTCAAAGACGAATTCCCGGAGTTGTTATCAATCAAGGATTCGATCATCAAGTACGTGTTCGAACCCAACAAGAGAACTTAAATATTCATGCCCTCTTGTTATTTTCACTGTGGTTCTTGGTACATTTTATTGGCATCTTCATACTTGGATTGTCTCCAATGCCGTAAAACGTGTCAACATTTAGGTGGATCACATTTCCAATTAAAGCTCATGCTCTGTTTTTTTTTTTTTTTTTTTTTCTTCTCATGTACGAGATCTCAAAATTTTGATCGATTTAAATCTTATTCAAGTTCTTTATAGTTGTATCTAGAGCTAAAACTCCCCTTTGATGTAACATTTGCTCGCAATGTGGAGAGATCAATTTGAAAACCCTGATCGACTAGCATATTTCAATGACCAGTTCTGAATTTCATACATCAACTGCCATAAAATATCTCTGCATCTTTAGTCCAAAACATAACCTTATTGCCTTTTTTATGTCTACATTGAAATCTTGTTATTGAGAGTAATGAAGCAGAGCAACAGCGCCCCCACCTTCAACAAGTCACTGATTCCTTAACCACCGCCGTCAACATAGTAGTGATATATAAATTTTCAGGACCCGTTTCACAGCTACTGATGTCTCCTCCTTACGGTTTCTAGGCTAACCAAAACACAAGTAGACCCCAATACCATGCCAAAATTAAAATTTTGTACTCACAACAACTCAACCAGAAGTAATGAAAGTAGGGTTCTTTTCGGAGATGGTTGTGGGTCACCTTCTCATTAAGAAACACTGTTGTCCTTAATGCATCTGAGTTCATTAAAACAAAACGCCATCTTTCAATTCGAACACCTTCCAATGCTATTATTATCACTTTAATGCACCATAACTTTCAACTCCTCTCTGGTCATTTTGAACTTTGAAGCTTTATCAGATCATAGTTTTCTATATTGGCTTGGTTTAGTAGATAGTTCAAGTTTACCTTTAATGCACCATAACTATTTAGTATTCTATATTGGTTTGGTTTAGTAGATAATTCAAGTTGTCATTGGTACGTGAATTTTACGACCCTCTGCCTGCATTAAAATTTGAAGTTCACTTGAAAAAAACAGTAACCCGTAACATTTCCTATAAAAGCTGATGCTATTATGCTGACCTGAAAACATATTTGCTTGGATCTTTCTGTACTAATTTACAAAAACAAGTTATGAATGGGATAGAGATCTAATGGTTTAAATTTTCAAGTTAGGTTGATAAGTACCTGAGGTCAGTTTTGGTCACACTCGCATTAAGGTTCTCACCTACAGCTCTTGCAAGCTAAACAAGAACATTATATCAACCATTGAAATAAGTTCTAGCATTTACTCCCAACAGTCTGAGTCTACACAGACTTTGCTTGTTAATTTAAGCAATCTCTGTGGTTCTGGTAAATGAAAACCTACACAAGAGGACTTGAATTTCAAACAAAACAACTTCATTTCTAACACCCATATGATACTATAAATTACTAAGAGAGGTTTTTACTGAAAGATGTTACTTGGGATTCCCTTAGTAATACCAATGGCCTTAAGAGGACTAATTCTAGTATTAACTAGTTTATGTTCAATGACTAGTAGAAAATCCTAGTTTACGAATGTGATACTTGAGAGATTCTTAAAAAACTAAGAGTTTGTCATATTCATTGATTTTAGGATACCCATTCCCGGTGTCTATATCAGTTGCTTAACATGTTATAAGGATTTAGTTGATTTTGGGATTCATGTTGTTGATCACAGAATTAGAGATAGCAAATCAATGATGAAGACACGCTTGGTTATGATAATGGAGGTGACAAAACAGGCATAGAGAGACACTAAAACTTTACATAAAAATGCAGACTATGTATTAAGATTCTCTCACTTTTTTTCTCTTTCAAGTTCTACTACTACTTCCCTTGAAAAATCAGGAATCTAAACATTGATACTAAAATAAATCAAATTTTCAAACATTAGGAGAGGAAGATGAGTGAACGACCTTGTTCTGTCTTCCGGCGAGCCAAAGCAGAGTTCTCCTTGCAAACGACGGTAGATTAGACTGAGAATCCAAACTCCCACAGCTTCGAGTTTCATCATCCACACCTAATTCACTAACACAATTCTCTCCCCACCTTGAAAAATCCATCTCCGAAAATGTCCTTGTACTACTGTTATTATCCTTTGACTTTAGATCATCAGGAGCAGCAGCTTCATTTTGATGGAATGGGAATCGAAATGAGAATGCCCGTCTTGAAGTATTACCCACAGATTCCGGTTTATCCTTCTTCGATTGGAGCCATATTTTTGAAATAGAGAAGCTGTCCCGTTTACTCTTCCCAATACCGTTTATCGCCCCATCAAATCCCTTGAACTCTCTGCTAGAATGACAATCACATTCAGACCTTGCAGGTCTATGACCCGGCATCAATGGCAGCGAAGGTTTCTTACTATTTTGCTTCTTAGCAGAGGGCCTTATAGCTACTTGCAAGGTCAAAGTCTCATTCATAACATACTCGTAAGACCCCATCGAAAAACACCTCCTTGCATCAACATTACTGCTGCTACTACTACCACCTTCTATCCCATCTGCTACTGAAACATTATCAACATTCCTAAACTTCCCAAGCTTAACAGGAACAATTTTCTCCTTCAAAACTGGCGAGACTAGCGTGGGTTGGGGATCAACCTCACTAGCTTTATGCGAAAGATTGTTAGAAGAGAGCCCCAATTCATATTCACCATGACAACCAAAGTTGGTACCATCTGCATTATTGTTACCAATACCAATACTTACATGTCTATCTGAAACAATCTCCCTAGAGCTCTCACTCCCAGATTCAAGAACAAGAACAATAGGCGAACAACTACTGTTATAAGGGAACTCAGGAATCAAACTTCCCCTACAAAGAGGGCAAGTTGAGTGAGACAAAAGCCATGTATCTATGCAAGCAATATGAAAGGCATGACTACATTTAGGAAGCAATCTAAGCTTATCATCAGGTTCAAACTCACTCAAACACACAGCACAATCAAAGGGGTTCTTCAATCCTATAATAGCTTTGTAAACAAACACAGGAAGAGTGTCTATGTAAGACTGATCCACCCCAGAGTCATGTAGGTGAAATAGTTGTTGTAACTGACCTTGTAAAGCAGTCCCATTTTCAGAATCATCTGGGAACCTATTGTTGGGTCTAAATAAGAATCTCACAAGGAGATGAAGTAAACCAGAAATAAAAAAGATGATTGCAAGGATAATAATGATAAGCAAGATACTTGGGCTAATCTTGTTCTCCACACCAAAGTTACCACTACTACTACTACTACTTCTACCACTACCACTAGGAGGAGAGAGAAGCAATGGTTGATGAGAAGGAGAAATTAAGCTATCCTTGATTTGGAACAAACCCCAATCCATATTTCTACAAATACTTGATAAAAAAACAGGAAAAACTCAGAAAGATTGAAACTTTAGATCTGGTTCACCACCATTGAAGAAACCCACCTCACTGTCTCCCTAAAAACTAACTCTTATTTAAAAAAAAGAAAAAACATGGTATCATGTGGGACTAAAACAGGCCTCTTGATAGAGACCTCTTGGGCTCTCTTTGTTTGAACTTTGAACCTGTATGTCAATGTTTTTGTGAGAGAAAGAGGAAATAAACAAAATTACAGGCTAACACTGTGGGAGGGAGAGAGATATAAATGGGAAGGCCAGAAGGTAAGAACTTAATAAAGATGGCAATAAATCTCAAATCAGAAATATGATGATGAAGGTGAAATATATATATATATTTTTTGAAAAAAATATTTGAAACATAGAAGAGGAAACTAAGGATCTGCAAAACCCAAGAGCCCATTAAATAAAATCTGAAAGAAAAAAAAACTCTTCATGTTTGACTTTAGAAGAATCCAAATGCATCAAAGCCAATGTTCATTTAATTCTCTTAATTAAAATTTAGTGAAATGTTTAGGAAATCAATGCTTTGTTTACTTTGTTTTTAATGGCACCCATGAGCTCTAATTCTAAATCAGGTCTTCTTCTCCTTCTATTCTCTGTTAAAAAATTTATTTATTTATTTTCTCACTAGTGAGATTTCCTTAGTTGAAGTTAACGTTGTGTTTAAGAGTTTTTTCTTTTTGACAATTTGCATGCTGGGGAGTTATTAATGAAGTTTTTTGACTAGCTAAGTCAAATTTAAAGTTGAGTTAGTTTAGGTGGTCGTTGGGCACTAGTCCTGGAAATGTGGGTCTCCTCTCTTTATGAAGATTCGGCTCAAAATTTTAGGTGGTCTCAGGGCGAAGATTTGGGCCATCTGGCTCTGACCGGAGTCGGAAAGTTGCGCAGGCACTGGCACTGGCACGATGTTGTCTAAATTAGCGTATTTAGTAAAACTCACTTCTTTTTTCTTTTGCAAAGTAGGGTGATTTGGGTTCATAATTAATTATCTTTACTTGCCCTGGACAAATCACAAATGTGAGAACCCCACATGTTAGGATGAAGCTTTGTGGTGCTGAATCGAACTCAGGAACTCTGCTTCTTAACACGTGTCCTAAACTTTCACTTTTGACTTTATCCCTCGAAATAACCTCAGCTCAGCGTGTTGATTTCTTCTTCACGATAACATTGCGAATACCAAAAACCAATGGTTAGGACTGTTTGGTAGATGAAACAAAGTTATGGTGGAACATAATTTTGTACCAAAATGAGAGATTTCCGTAGCAAGTCAACCACGAAACATGTACCAGGTTTTTAGCACTCACTTGGCTCGTGTGATAATCTCCTGTGAGACAGCAATCTTTTAACAAAACACTTTTAAGAATCTAGTTTGGGGAAAGCATTTGATATGGATGTCTGTGGCACTAATAAGGGGAAATGATCAATCAAGGGTCCTCAATATAGGCGTGAAGGACTTTTCTATGACCATTGGCGCACTCACAGCCAACCCTTTTCTCCGTGGTTTCAGTTTGTCCACATTTTGGACACAACAAACCACTCTAAGTTTATGGTAAGACCAGTTTGTTTGCGTTCGTGTTTAAAGATGTCCTTGCTGTCGGTTTCATCTGAAAACTAATTGACAATAAGAAGAGCAACCCAAGCTCTTATATTTTGAGACGCAAGGCTCTATATGTGTCCACTGTGGGACAAAATATCTTAGCACGAGCGTCTTAAAATGTACACATGCATCTCAATTACGCATTTCTACGTCGTATGCAGAATCAAAGGCCTTAAGCACCATAAAAGAGTACTAATCAACATATTAATTTAGATCTGCCGACACTGTTGGGTCCAATGCCCATGCAAATATTATTTGCATCTTTCTTTAATTAATGAATGAATGGCGAACCATTGGAATTTAATTACATATTCATGCATTCATGCAAACTCATGCTAAAAAATAATGCTCAAACGGACCTACTTCAAAAACTAATGGGCGATATATAAGACGCGTTGAGATAGAGTTCGTAGTCTTTAAGCTTTTGACACCCACATAAAATGAATTTTAGACATGCTCACAACTAGTTATTGAAACATTATTATAGCGGAAAATTCTTGAAAGTTTTGAAGACCCTAAATTGAAAGTTTCTTGGCGAGGTGAACGGTGACCTAAATGATGATGACATTGATATCCGACTAACAGTCTAGCATGATCCTCTTCCTTTTTGGGGTCTTTACAGATCCATCAAGGGACACCCACAACTAATTCCATCGTCATCTTTACCAACTTATTTGTCGAATTCGTTATGAACTTCAAAGGTTTGAAAACCTAAGAAAACATGCCAAAGAAATATTGGTTACGACCGACACTATAAGCCCACAACAAAACTACAAGAAAAATAAACTATCTAACTTTGAAAATAATATTGGGCCTGTATATTTGGATTACATTTCTTTTTAACACAAAGTCCTCAGACAAGCGGTGGTGACGCTCAACCACCATTTTGGAAAATCTATGTATGATACACGGATATCGCCTATTTACCATGGTTATAAACTCGTAACCATACAGATTTTGAGGGAACCATGAACGTTATTAATAAGAAACCGTTTAGCTTGTTTTCCCCCGGTATAAACTGAAAATGGGGCATATGTTTCCTGACCATGACCAGACGTGGTTTCGAAAATGATGGTTGCTATAATCCCAATGAGAGACTTACATAATCACATACAAGTCTAAAATTAAAAAAGTTGTGAAAAATTTCAACTTATGGTTTTGGCTTGGATGTGAGTGTTTTACTAACTATTGTCTCTTAGCTTAAGATAATTAGCTTTAATTCTTCTAGAATATACATAAGTTAGCTTCAATAAGACACCCACGTATAACTTAATCAATCCGCTAAATATAAAGCGGGCTTTGATTTAATAACACAGCATTATAGATTTTTCAAGGTGTAAAATGTCCAACCTAGAATAGAAGAGTATATATATACCAACATGCATCGTATGTGATTGTATAATTTGTATGAATACACTAGTTGGCTGATATCGTTTGGTGCTAGGCCAGAGAATAGTAGAGCAATTAGTCGATACATTACGAGCCAAGTCTCCTACTGTACTATTTTACATCCAAACTAACCATTTACTTGACTAAACATGATTTAGTAACAACTGAGAATATAGGTTTGCTATTGCGAAAACATGCCATTGAACTACAACTGAGCTACTTTAGGATCCCTTTTATTTGTGGATGGACGAGAACTGTCTAAACCTCAACTGAAAACTTCTGTACAACTTGAATCAGTTTCCGATAAAATCTCAGCCCAAATCCAGAACTTCCCCAGCTAGCTTCAAGTCTTGTCCATCCCTAACTATTGGGCTAGGTCCAGTTCTCGCGAGCCCCGACACCTAGAACTGAGTTTGGATATAGATATGGATCCTGGATCAGGTCCATATTGACTAACTTGGGTAAGGATTATGTACACCTTAGGATGGTTTAAAGAGAGAGACAAAAAAAAAATGCCCAACCAACCACCATTTTTGACTGATTCTATGATCCAATCATGGAGTTTTTAATTGAGGGGAGAACATGTTAAATCGTTGATATAGTTTAGAGCAAACCCCGGCTTGCGTGAGGACGTATCCACGTATCTCTGGTGAGACCCCTCTAAGAAAGTGACATGTACCTTCGCCAATAACTGTAATCCACGAAAATTTAGATGCCCAAAGCGAAAATGCCATAACCAATTTGTGTCCATAGCACTAAAAGAACATACCATTTCAGTTTGTAATGGTAAAGGAAACATACAATTTTTGGTCATCTTTACGATAGTAACAAGCTGATTTTTCCGGTTCTCAATCGTGCAAACACCATTATCAATGATAATCTTAAGACATTTTTCAGAGAGTTAGCAAATTCCAGTATAAACTAGGAACAAAAAAATAACAGAGATATGTTCCGGAGAACCATCCTTCAATCGAATGAGAACTTTACCTTTACCCATAATCGAAACCTTTGTTTTGTTTCCGAAATTAACTTCCCCACGTAAGGACTCATCTAAGACAGAAAAAAGCTCCTTTCCGCACATGTGGTTGCTGCATCCGGTACCCAAATACCACTTGTCAGAATGTTCCTCTTCTGAAACATTGCAAGCTAACAACAAGGTTTCGTCCTCCTGAACTTCATTATCAACATAGTTAGCATGTGCAACATTCTTAAGTGCGAATTTAACTCGACAATCTGACCTGTAATGCCCATAGCTCTGATACCAAATGTAGGATCATAAACTAAGAATGCAGGAAACTTGGATGAAAGAAAACTCTTATTAATCAATAGACTACTTGATTGTTTACAGGGAAATAACAAAGCCATTATATAGGTATTAACAACCAACTAACCCCCTAAAGTGGAGGCACTACTACTGCCACTAACACACTAGTTTTATTCTCCTAAATACTAGCTCATGCCTCATACAATAAATTGATGTGTGTTGACTGAAACAAATAAAACCCAACAGTTTGAGTTTAGGAAACTCCAACATATTTCTAACCAAACGATCACATCATTTCTGGATTTATCTTCTTCAGACTTGTAGTTGGAGGCTTATATGACAGTAACCAAAAATAATACAAAATTTGCAAGCAAATGCACAAAGAAAAATAAATTTGTATCAAAAGGGGGATTATTTAGCTAAACTTGCAAGCGTAACAATTCTTATTTTAAGAAATTGATTGAGAATTACGAGCTAGTAGTATAATCAATATGGCGGTGAAAGAAATGTTGGTTAAAAAGCAACCTTAAAGAGCATCCAAATTAATGTTTCGATCAAAAACCAATAGAAGCTTTTGTGATATTTTGTTATGTGGAACTTTCAAAAAGAAATCGTAAAGTTTAAATGTTAATTTTTTTTCCTTCTAATCGTGTAAGAGTTTTGACATTATTCTAACTTGAAACGTCATGAAGATTTCGTACAAGTTCTTCACGTTCATAAAAGGAAAGAAGATTATATTGCGAATATTTCATAACAAAAGGGATGATTTACTTAATATCTTCAAATATTAAATTTGGCAAGTCTTAGAGCATCTCTTAAAATTCCCCACTCACTTGGTTAAATAAATGTCAAATCCAAGCGAGTGAGGTTATATTTCTTCCAACAATACCTCAGTTGGTATTTTTTAATAGGCCCTAAATGTTGGGCGTTCGCGCCTAACTGTTAGGCGTTCGATTTGATTTAAAACAAAAATAATTGGGTACCCAAACCTTAAGCGGCCGATTATAAAACAAACTTGGGCGGCCGATCGGGAAGCAAAGTTGAGTTGAAAAACCAAGTGAGTGAGGTTTTGTTAGAGCTCGAAAATCATATGGGGCACCCCTTGGAAAGCAAGTAAGTGAGGTAATTTAGGAGGCGTGTTGAGTTGGAGGTTAGAAATGGTAGAGAAATATAGAGTTAACATTCGAAATAGGAGATTAAATTTGTTTCAAGTGAAAGGACATTCTCGGAGGGAGGGGCCAAATGCAGAGATACGATACGTAGAGCAGCACAAGTAGGTTTCCCTCTTTTTAATGCCATATTTAATTAAATAATAAAACCCATATTTTATTTCGTTTTCCTCCATTAATGCCACTTATTAGATCATCTTATCACCCTCTCCTCAACTACAAGGACCCCATTAAGATTTTGACCAATATTGGAGATTTTATAATTGATGCTTTTGATATAGGAATAAGGGGGTTTTGAGTTTGTTTTCAATTGGTAGGGAGATGAATTGATTCTTTTGGAGATACTATTGATAGTCATGAGGTTCCTAAGCATGATGGGAAGCTCTTTTGGATGTTCATCAACCGGGGAGCGCCTGGTTTCGGCAGCAAGAGATGGGGATGTACAGGAAGCCATGGCTTTATTGGAATATAATCCTCGTCTTGCTAGGTACTCTACATTCGGTGTTCGGAATTCCCCCCTTCATTACTCTGCAGCTCAAGGCCACCATGAGGTTATTTCTTTTATTTCATTTGCTTATTGTTTCAGTTTTTCCCAGTTTATGACAATTGGTCTTCTTCTTCTTTTATAGATTGTGTCTCTCTTGTTGGGATGTGGGGTTGATATTAACATCAGGAATTATCGTGGCCAGGTGATCTTCACCTTCTAACTTTGTGCTATTCTTTTTTATATTTGTAAACTAAATTCAATACCGGTTTTATATCAATATGTAAATAGACCGCGTTAATGCAAGCTTGTCAACATGGTCACTGGGAGGTTGTTCAGACCCTTGTGCTTTACAATGCCAATGTAAGAATCCCAATCTTCCCTCATCCCCATATCTTTATGTTGCATCAGCAATTTTAGTTTGATTACCTTAAACTTAATGATTGAATTTCGATTTTAGATTCACAGAGTAGATTATCTGAATGGGGGTACAGCACTTCATTTTGCTGCATTAAATGGGCATTCTCGATGTATCCGTCTCCTCCTTGCAGATTATATTCCTAGCACTCCTAGTTTTTGGGATGTCATGAGAAAAAAATCCAATGGAAGAGAATCTAAAAACGATTTTGACGAAGGGTACCATAACATTATCTCCCTCTGATTTATATTTTCTACTTTTAGAGTCCCATCTTTAGGATAGACTGCATTGCCCTCTATATGTTGGTTTAATTTTATGTTTTGCTTTTGAACAGCGTTCTCTTTAAGATGGTTAACCAGCCAGCTGATGGAGGCATCACTGCCCTCCATATGGCTGCACTTAACGGGCATGTTGATAGTGTGCATTTACTCTTGGACTTAGGAGCTTCTCTTTCCGAGATCACTGTGGAAGATGGGACAACAATTGATCTCATTGGTAATGTGTTATAACTTGCATGTTTTGTTCCTCATCCTCCGCTAATTGTTTCAGAATTCATTTTGTGCTTTCTATTTGCTTGAAGACTTCTCAATTTGGTAATTGGTGAATGAAATATTATTGAGGAGAAATTTTATGTCAAACAGGGGCATTTATGTTACTTAAATGCTTGAAGACTTCTCAATTTTATGTTACTTAAAATTTCTTAATATGATTAAAAGCTAATCACATACCTTTCAAAAAAAGCTAATCACCTTAATTAGTCTGTTCAAGTCAGTTCATTTCACAATCACGTGGTTACAGGCGTTAATCATTCGCCAATGTACAGGTGCAGGAAGCACACCGCTTCACTACGCGGCATGTGGTGGGAGTGTTCAATGCTGTCAAGTAAGTTTGGTTTGTTCTGTTAATTTGATTGTATCATTTTGATATCCTGTGCTGAGCGAGCTTTATTTACTTGCTTTTTTTAACACAGATTCTGATATCTAGAAGTGCGAGTTTGACGGTTAAAAATGCAAATGGGTATTTCCTTGACATATGACTCTTGATTTTTTGTTCTTTTATTATTCATTTTCTGCCAGACTCTGGGCACTTTCTAATCCACAAACGACTTACATTCTCTGGTTTAGATTTAGGGCAGGAAGGCAATGAAAGAAATAAATCTTGAGTTATATATGTTTTTTCAAAAGGAAAAACTTTATTTATATGTGAATTTGTTAATTTCGCAAGTGTTTATCAAGAAATGGTGATAGTTTATTAATGGCTTCACCATGGCAGAGCCACATGGGGACAAGTGGGGGGAGCTGCCCTGACAACTCTCAATTTCCTCCGCCCAAGTTCCTTTCCCTTTTCCCCTCTCTCTCAAAAAGGAAAAATCTAGAGCGTACGATGGACTCCAGATTAAGAGTGTTTTTATGAAGTTGGAAGGTGAATATTAAACTGAAGTTAATGGAAACCACCAAAGCCTATATTAAGTGCATACCCATGTGAAATGAGAGAAGAATCAGCACTTCCATCTTTGTCTTTTCCCCACTGTTACTGCATACTTCTTAGAATCAATAGTTTTTCATACCATCTCCCCCAACATTAATAATTCTTAGAGTTATAGAAATGATCTTGAATGCTGCTTTCGTTAAGAAAAGCCGATCTGTTATTAGTAATATTATTTTCTGTTGAATTGCTTAAAGATGGACGCCTTTGATGGTTGCTCGTTCGTGGCATAGAGATTCTCTTGAGGAACTTCTCAGTAAACAGCCAGAAAGCAGACAGCAAATTCTTCCTTCGCCTTATCTATCTCTTCCCCTAAGGAGTATTGTCAAGATTGCTAGGTGAGTTTGCATCACATTCATTTAATATATAATGTTAACTTTGTATTATCTCTCGCATCCTGTTGAGACGAGGAAAACTTGAGAAGTACACTAAAACTTAGCTTCTACATTATTTTGCAGAGAATGTGGGTGGAAAAACAGTGAATTTGTACCAACATGCCTTGACCCTTGTGTTGTTTGTTTGGAGAGAAAATGCACAGTAACCGCTGAAGGTAACATTTTAACAAACTTACCTCTGTTGATTTCAACTTTGTAAGAAGTCTAGAACTTGAAAAGAGTATGGTAGACAATATGAGGCTCAAACCACGGTTAGTGGAAGGGACTTCTAGGAGATTATTGTACAATATAATGTAATAAGTGGTTTGTAAAGGTCTCAACTTCTTACAAGCTTTGTTTATTTTCTTAATTCATAATCTTTATACTTGAGTGCTACACATAGTTTTTAAAAACCATTAAAATGCCTCAACTTTTCTAAAATATATTTTTAAACACCGAAATAGTCCTAAAACCTTATTATCTTTATCAAAATATGAACGTATTCTGAACTTCAGACAGCCTATTTTTACACAAAGCTCAAGGACTGGGTTGATATTAATCATTGAAAGGGGAGAAATTATAACTTAAAACTGATTTTACTTGGTATTGTATCTATTTTAAGTTTTTTTAGTACCAACACAATCAGATATGCTAATATAGTCCTGATCATCATAGTAATTGATTGCTTGGTTAGTAAGAATTTAAAAAGTAGAAGGATAAGACTACGCCAAAAAATTTCCCTCCAATATATCTCATATATTAAATCGATTTAGTATTTGGCATTTGATGTATATCATTATTTTTTCTCCCCATCATTGTCAAATTATGGATATTATTTTTTCTTAATTACCAACATAAACTTATATCATATATCTGCTCAAATGTTTCAGGTTGCAACCACGAGTTTTGCACTCGGTGTGCCTTATACTTATGTTCCACGAACTGCACCTCATCCATTGCGCACGGCCCTCCTGGTTCAATTGCATGCCCACTCTGCCGTCACGGGATAGTTTCTTTCACCATGCTCCCCGGCGCCATCACCTCTATCAAAGAAATAGCAAGAACGAGTATATCCTTCAGTTTATGTGCTTGTTCGGGTGAAGTGTCAGACTCTGCTTCAATGTTGACTCCACTCCGCAAATCCGATTTTACGTGTACCCTAATTTCTCCCTTATCCTCATCTTCCTTCCGCTCCCTCAGCTGTCAGAGATTCCCTTCTATAAAACTCAACTCCAGTCGTTGTTTGGGAGGTTCAGAAAGGTGTTCGAGATCCTGTTTGAGGCGAGCAGCTTCTCACAGTGAGAGCAGAAGATCATGGTTATCTTCTTTGAATCAGAATGTAGCAACTAGCAGTGGTGGCTAATCAATGAAGACTCCTGGGATTACGTTTTATCGTTTTCTGAATTTCTCTTCTTATTTTTAAAGTGGGATACTGGTGGAGATGAAGGAGAATTGCAAAGTAGGATTATGTTTCTCATCCTCCTATTACTTGGGGGTCTGACACAAGATTATCATGATTTGTGATTCAAATGCATTGTTGATACATGATAAAACGCAAGATTATCATGTTTTATACGATTTAAATGTATTGATGATAAATGATAGTGGGGTAATGTTATTTGAAGCTGTAAATACAATGTATACTAATGACAATTGGGTATGGGGTTATCTTGAGTGGAACTTGTTGCCTGAAACTCTTCATCTTTTCAGTAAATTATCCATGAAATTGATTAAGATGTCCCAGTGCGGAAAATCCCCCATTGATTTTTTCTGAAACTGCTTTGTTCAGATTGCTCTCTAAATACATTTGTGAACTTTAATAGCTACAACCTGGGTTAGTTTACTGCTACGTTTCACTGAATTTTACAGAAATTCAAAGCTTGAGGTATTCCTTAAAGATAAAATCGGCTAAAACGTCCTCCTAATCCAGAATCAGGATCAAGTGTAAAATGTGGCATTTTAGTAATTAGGAGTTGAAATACAGTAAAGTATAAACTGAAGTTTGAGAAAGCACAAGAAACCAATAGAGATAATGGCTCTTCTATCTTCTCCTTTTATTGTTTCAAATTCAAGAATAAATCCTAGAAATCTCTCACCTATCTGTTTAAAATTAACAGTTTCATGTTGTCATCAATTATGTGTCAGTCATGAAACCCTAACCCCCAGTTTGAACCTTAAGGAAGCTGTATTGGAAGATGAGTTATTAGCTGCTGCTCGCCTTCGGGTTCGGTCATTTAACAAATTGGATCACTCCACTTATGGCATCCATGTGAGTATATTACTTGATTGAGACTATTATAAAACTCTTAGGGGGTACATATTGAATAGGTAAATTGATGGTGTACTTATTCCTTGTCAAGTTGTATTAGGATCATATCAAGTACTTGGCTGAGCGTGAGTTTGAGGCATTAAAGGAGCGTGTAGCTGGGAGGAGGGTAGGATTTCGGAAGGTTTCTTGCATAAATGCCAGTATTCCATTATCACAGATTTCAAGTGGTGCGGATGAGTTGTGCTCTTCGTGTAAGGTATAAACCTCGCTCACTTTCACCAAATAACCAATCTAGATTTGATTTCCTTTAATGTTATTTCTTTTTCATAGTTTTATGAAAATGGAGAAGACCGAATAGTTATTGGGACTCTTGATCTTAACCAATGTCTAAGGCTTCCAGATGAGATAACAGGGAAGCGTCCAGAGGTACGTTTCATTTTCAAATTGTGGGTCTGCACTGGAAACACTAATAAGTGAAAATCATTAACCCAGCCTCAGCCTCAGCCTCAGCCTGTACTGATTCAACTCCATAATCGACATTTTGTATTTTAATAAAATATGATCAGGCCCCTGTTGCTGTCATTTGTAGAGGATGATTGGTGGCAGTAAGAGGGGCCTCCTCATGATGACCTTCTTCATGCTTTGTTTGCGATGAAAATCAATTCCTTTTTTGTTTTTATCTGTCGAGTAATCCTTTTTTGCCACTTTAAGTTAACCCGTGCAATTCATTTTATACCCCTCCCACCATGGTATAAATATTTTCCCAAGAATTACAAGCTCATCTCTATCGGGTCTCTTATAATAAAATTATGTTTTTCTGCTGGCATGAGTTGCGATTTTCAGTATCCAGAGTTAGCCAGAGTTATGATGTTCATCTTTTACAATTAGCTATTATATTCACGAGCCCCTAACTTCTACTGGCTTAGTAAGAGTCTAAGAGAGCTAATTGAAGTCTCATCTTATAGTTTCAGAATTCACCCTTAGGAATTACTTTTGACAGGGCATTGGAGCTGATCTAACTAGAGCGTATTTGAGCAATGTATGTGTTGCCAAGGAGCTACTTAGAAATGGTGTGGGCTACTCACTGATTGCAAGGTCAAAGATAGTTGCACAAGAATGGGGTAAAAGCTTCCATACCATTTAATCTTTTTGTTAACCATAGAAAAATATAGTTTTAAACAACACTAAGGTATTATAATCAGTATATGTGAAAATGTCTATTAATTCGAAAAAATGATCATAATCTTAAAAATCTAAATTACAAAGTCTTACTTTATGGGAGCCTCTTTCGAAATGTGAGCTAAAAATTGTTGCGCGGCTAATTAAATTTATAAAACGTAATTTTTTCTTCAGGTATAACTGATCTATACGTGCATGTCGCCGATGACAATGATCCAGCAAAAGAATTATATCTGAAGAGTGGTTTCATATATGAAAACGATGAACCTGCTTGGCAAGCCAGGTTTCTAGACCGGCCTAGGCGGATTCTTCTATGGACTGAAATATCTGAAAAATTGTGTTAAAACGCAATTACAAACGTCACTACCTTCTCATTTTTTTTGTGTATAGTACAAATACCTGTGATTTATACAAGATATAACACAAACGATTTTTTTATGCATTGCACTGATCAAATACTGGGTGTTTGGACCTTTTTGATGAACCACTAGAAGCAGATCCTGTCAGCTTTGGTTCGAATATCTTCTTTCTTTCCATCTTTATATTCGGCCAGAGAGGTTTGTTCCTCCCTGCTGTTTGGTTTTTTTAATCCACAATCTATTTTTTAACCTTTGTGATGCTACAATCTGTTTGATTTAACCCATCCAATGCAATGCAAGGCAAGGAAGTAATAAATCCTTGTTTTTTTTACCCTTATTTTAGGCCACAGTCTGCATGCAAACTTGGGAGCACCAGAAAGTTTTAAATCCGAAACAATTACAGCTTCATCGATAGTAATTAAATTAAATTTCTCCCGGTAAAATATGATATCAGTAAGTAGGTTCGAAGGATTAACATATAAAAGTAGTTCATACCAGAAGAAACAATAGTCATGGCTACCTATACTTTCATTAAACTAAGACTCCAAGAGAGATAATATGGCCTTATTTATATATTTCGTACAAATTTCGTGCAAAATCTAAACCAGACTATTACATAAAACTCCTAAAATCATACCATAAATATGCGCAACTACGAAATATGTAGTTTTATGCAAGGGGGCGGTGTTCCTGAGGACTCACGAACATATGTAGTGCGTATCTCAGTATCTTCGTTTTCATCCCGTAGAACATGCACGAAATTTGTACGGTGAAACTCTTATAGAAATCATGAAGTCTTTCGCAGAATTTTTCGTACACTGTCATTGTACCCGAGAACGGGGGTACGATGTCGTCACCGACATCCTTATGTCCATTGACGTCTAAAATAAAAAATTGAGAAATTATTGTGGTTTGCTCCTCAAAACATCCTACAAAACCTTCACAAAACGGGTTAACGAACTCTTTCTCAATGACGTTATCTGGATATTCGCAAATATTGGGGGTTTATCCCAATAAATGAGTAGGCAAAAATCACAATCCTGTTTGGAAGTACGATTCCTGAGAGCCATGCGGGTGATGGCTTACGTGAAGCGCAGGTGTCTCTTGAACCTACTCTTGATGTCGCTGAGTGGTCATATCTTGAACTCCAGGACTAATACCAATTCCATGTCGTTGTTGGCAATAGCTCTCGGCGGGACCAAAATTGTCACGCCCCAAAATCCGCTTTTTGATATAATATCATAAATCAAATTCTTAGGCTTAACAAGTCGGACATCCCAAAGATGAACCCCACAGATGCAATATATTTCTAAAGAAATTAACTACATCTATTTACACCAAAGAAACGCAGCGGAAATAACTCAATTATAACTTAAAATGAATAGAATGAATAAAGTGAATAATATTCTCAACAAAATCTAAAAATTAGAAATAGACTACGACAATGAAATCTAAAATAAAATATTATAAATACCATACGACACAGCTCAGCGATCCAATAGAACTCCAAAAAATCCTGAAATGATTACCCAAGCCTCACTAAACAAAATCCTACCGTGCTCGACCTCCTGTGAAAAATATAACACACAAGGCGTCATCAAGCACAATTATTATCGGTCATTGAACATGACAGACCGATATAATAAAGAGATACTAATGTGATATAATATTATATCTATATGTATAAATGATGCAATGCTTACTGAGGAGATGAGGTTCAATTATTAATGTTGTTTTAAGCATCGGTTCTAACCGATATTGTAAGTATTTATTGAGTGTTATTAGATGTGGGGGATAATTAGCAGACGATGTACATAGGGTCACTTTTAATTCAGTGGGACTACACTCTCGTACTCTTATGCTCTCAATAGAAGTGTATCCCTTATTGTCGAGCCAGGGATTGACAATTTTTTTTAGTGAGCCAGGAATTAGCGGGGGAAATCACCGGATCAAGGTGGTCAAGGAGTTTTAACCTACAGGTATAAATATTGATTTATTTTCACTTTTAGGGATTTATGCTCACGGGGAGTATTCACAAAGAATATCAATGCCGATATGTAACTGGGGAAGAATTTTAGGGGCTTGAAACCCTGGAACACTGATAAACAGTTACCAAATCTTTTCTTTAGGGAATCAAACCCAAGGACCCTGACAACATAGACCTACTATGTACACGACTCTAAGTTATCCTATACATGAATAAATTAAGAGACCGACACTCAATCAAAATGACCTATCTGTCCTTGCTCTATAAGCAATGAGACTATATCATATGATTGACGACCTTATACTCAATGACCTTTCTACCCTCACAAATATAGGAGTGTGGACTCTGCCGATGATATTATAATCTGACTATCAACGATCTTTCTACCTTAAGTTAATAAAGGTTATATCACTTGAAGTCCTATAATCGTGGCCAAGTTAAGCCGCTAACCAATCATCTTTGCTTGCCAATAAATGTCTAGAATCCGTAAACGTCTATATACTCACCCTAATTAACATACAATAGGTTTCTTATAAATAGTTTTTAGTTTTACAATACTAACAAATACGATGATGAACTACAAGTCAATTTACTCTAAGGTTCTCTTCAAATGCTCACATGTTTTAACTAATATTATTGCTTAGGCGATGTATATTTACATACTCCGATAATTACTAAGAACACATCCTTTATATGAGAAGCATGATTACAGTCTGACTAACATAACACTTCTAAGACCCAAAACATGTTTACTGTAATAACTTAATTATGGGATTCAGACTTAGCCTTTACACTAGATGTAATCAGAACGCTAATAATAACTAACACAAAAGTTTAGCGTGGAAAACCTTTGAATAGGTTAAAAACCACGACCTCTCTTGAGGATTTTAGAAAGAAAAAGATGTTATTGAGAATGCTAGCTATTACAAGATGTTCTGTAGAGACTTTCTTGATATGAAAAATCTGTCATTCTTTGTAGTTCTATGGACCTATTTATAGGTCTTATAATATGACCGTTTTGTGCTTTAATGACGAACGTTACAATATATGGTTTTGATGAGTCTTCATAATGATTTGTGTAACGGCTTGATTTGTGCCACGTATATGTTAACGAGGTCGAGTGGTCGTATGATGGTTAAATATGAGGCTTGAGTCTGAGATGCGGAATAAGCCCCTTACATAAGACGACTCTCAGCCAATTGTACGAGAAGCATCATGGGCGAGTGGTGTTGACTGAGAAGGTCATTCTCTAACCGTTACCTGACGTTGCTATCTTGATTCTGATATAGTTTATTATCGATATCGTCTATGCTTGTTTTCAGGATATTTGGCCTATTATGTTATCTGTTTGGTCAAATTGGATGAATCAATAACCGACCTATGTAAACTGTTTGGTCGAATTGGACGAACCAATAACCGACCTATAATATGTAATCTATTTGGTCGAATTAGACGAACCAATAACCGACCTATAATGTATTAGACGGGTTGGTCGAATTGGGATGAACCAATAAGCGGCCTGTAATATATTAGATGGGCGGTCAAATTGGGATGAATGATAGACACGTAATATTTACGTGAACAACTCCTAAATTTATATCTACCTAGTCATTTATTAAATAAATGTGACACTAATAGTGTTTTTGTTTGTGTTTTCAGAAATCGGTCACATGATAAACAAGTCCTACAATTTTCTGGTTTTTAACGAAGAACAAGGGTGATACACTCCAACAATTATTCTCATTTGAAGTTGTCAACCAAAACCCATGCATGGAAGCCCATTGAAGATAATTAGATATATATATTATTCTCATGAGTTGTAATCCATGATTTTAGGCATTGTTTAGAGGATTTTATATTAATGGTGATTTTTAGTAACCTTTCCTATACTCTATAAATTGGAGGGGAATCCTACCTATGAGGGATCATCTTGGAGAGTGTAAATCAAAGTTCATAGCAATAAAGCTTATTCTTTCTCTTTTTCTTGTCTTTTACTTTTTTCGTAGTAATAGTAGTATGGCAATGATCAAAGAGATGAGTAGTTAATCTTTTTAGCCAAGGCTAGAGGAAGCTCCACCCAATATAGCCTTAGTATAGATTGTGTAGCTTAGTTAGAGTAATTACTTTTTCTTTAGATGAGTGGTTGAATTGGGATAAACCAATAAGCGACATGTAATGTACGTGATCTGCTTGGTCCCATTGGACGAACCAATTATCAACCTGTAATATGCTCTGTTTGGTCAAATTGGACGAATCAATAAATGACCTGTAATGTATTAGATGGGTGGTCAAATTGGAATGAACCAATAAGCGACCTGTAATGTATTAGATGGGCGGTCGAATTAGGAAGAACTAATAAGCGGCCTGTAATGTATGTGATCTGTTTGGTTGTATTGGACAAACCAATTATCGACCTGTAATGTACTCTGTTTGGTCAAATTGGATGAACCAATAAGCGACCTGTAATGTATTAGATGAGTGGTTGAATTGGGATAAACTAATAAGAGACCTGTAATGTATTAGATGGGCGATCGAATTGGGATGAACCAATAAGCGACCTGTAATGTATTAGATGAGCGGTCGAATTGGGATAAACCAATAAGCAACCTGTAATGTATGTGATCTGTTTGGTCACAATGGACAAACCAATTATTGATCTGTAATGTGCTCTGTTTGGTCAAATTGGACGAACTAATAAACGACCTGTAATGCATTAGATGGGTGGTCGAATTGGGATGAACCAATAAACGACCTATAATGTATTAGATGGGCAGTCGAATTGGGATGAACCAATAAGTATGTGATCTGTTTGGTCGCATTGGACGAACCAATTATCGATGTCACGCCCCAAAATCCGCCTTCTGATAAAAATCATTAAACAAATCCTAAGGCTTAACAAGTCGGGCATCCTACGGATGAAACCCCACAGATGTATTATATTTATAACAAAATTAACTACATCTACTTACCAAAGAAACGTAGTGGAAAATACTTCAATTATATTAAAATGAATAGAATTAATAAAATTCTCAACTAACTCTAAAAACGAGAATTAGACTACGACGATGAAATATAAAATTATTATTATAAATACCCTACGACAGCTCAGCGATCCAAAGAACTCCAAAGAATCCTGAAACTGATCAGCCAAGCCTCACTAAGCAAAATCCTACCGTGCTCGACCTCCTAAAAAATATAGCGCACAGGGCGTCAAGCAAGCACAATTATTACCGGTCACTGAACATGACAGACCGATCTATTATACAAAAGTACTAGTGTGATATAATATCCTATAATAATATAAATGATGCAATGCATTGAGGAAATGAGGTTCAATTATTAAGGTTGTTTTTAAGCGCCGGCGCCAATTAGTATTATAAAATAGTTATAAAGTATTATTAGGTGTGGGAGATAACTAACAGACGATGTACACAAGGTCACTTTTAATTCAGTGGGACCACACTCTCGCACCCTTCTGTCCTCAACATAAGCGTATCCCTTATTAGCGAGCCAGGGATTGGCGGATTCCTTTTTAGTGAGCCAGGAACTAGTGGGTAAATCACCGGATCAAGGTGGTCAAGGATTTTCAACCTACAGGTCTAAAACCTGTTTTATTTTCACTTTCAGGGATCTAAGCCCACGGGATGCTCGCGTATCATGCAGCCGAGAAGTAACAGGGAAAGAATTTTGGGACTTGCAACCCGGGAACGTTGATAAACAGTTACCTCATATTTTGTTTAGGGACTCGAACCCAATTACCCTGACAACATAGCCCTACTGTGTACATGACTCTAAGTTATCCTATGCATGAATAATTTACGAGACCAACACTCAATCAAAATGACCTATCTGTCCTTGCTCCATGGGCAATGAGACTATATCATATGATTGACGATCTTATGCTCAATGACATTTTTACCCTCACATATATAGGAGTGGGTCTCAGTCGCTGATATTATACTCTGACTATTAATGATCTTCTACCTTAAGTTATTAAAGGATATATCAGTAAAGTCTTAATATCGTGGCTAAGTTAAGCCGTATGCCAAATGCCTTTACTTGTAAGATTCTAGTCATCAATAATTACTTGCCAAGTCTATACTAGATTTCGATTGTCAACGAGGGTTATCCTTTAACAAAACACTAACATAAGGTGATACTAGTCTAATGTTCTTAACTATATTTCTTCACAATAGTATGTTAAGGGGTATAACTTAACATATGCTTAAGTTAAACCATGATGCAACCTAAACACATCTCAATCAACTAGGAAGTCCAGGTTAAGTCAAGCACGAACCTGACTCCTCACAAGAATACTACACTCCTTACATAAACTCATATGCGTCACTAATGCATTAAAAAGTATGGAAATCATGTATTAATTAACCTATAAATAGAGGCTGTTCTGAAAAGGGAGAATTGTATAATATAACCTTAATATAAAAGAAAGTTCCCTCCTACTCTTGTATACTAATGTAACCTCCAGGACCTACTTCACCTAGTGTCCAGAACATGAAGTATCAATTGATTTACAATCTATAACAGGTGATCATGGGCATAGTCTGATCAATACTAGCAACCTAAATCTCTATAGAGTATTCAAAAATAGCGAGTAAGACTAACATGACATTCATTGATTATACTCAATTTGAATCCAAAATTATAGCAATAAAAAAATGTTAAATGCTCGGTGATAATGATACTTGCTTGATCGATGAATCTAGGGTTTCGAAGAGAGGGAAATTTGCCCTTAAAGCTCCAACGAAATCAGTAATTTTCCCAAGGTTGCCGAATCTAAAAAGATGGTCTCTCTCTCCCTCTCTCTAATACTCTATGTTGCTTGAAGGTTACAGTTGAGGAATAGCTAGCATTAGAGAGGAGTTTTGATGTTCACAAGAGAAGAGGAAAGAAGAGATTTGTGGAGGATTCTCGGGATAAATTTTTGGTGAAGATGGTGGTTGTTGTTTGAATGGGTTAAGGGAAAAACATAAGAGCTATGATAACATACTCCACAAGTAACTTACTAAACTACAACAGCTCTAGAACAAAGTTATATAACGAAAAAAATAAAAATAAAGCGGGGCACTACAATCGACCTGCAATGTGCTCTGTTTGGTCGAATTGGACGAACCAATAAGCGACCTGTAATGTATTAGATGGGCGGTCCAATTGGGATGAACCAATAAGTATGTGATCTGTTTGGTCGCATTGGGCGAACCAATTATCGACCTGCAATGCGCTCTGTTTGCTCGAATTGGGCGAACCAATAAGTGACCTGTAATATATTAAACGAGCAAATACGTACGCGCTAGTGCGTGCAAACGCATTATTTTTTAGATTAAAGTTGGGATCGAGTGTAATTATTTGATATATTACTTAATTTTGAATGTAAAGATATGTTACTGGCTTTGTGTTTGAATATTATCGAGTTTTGTAATGATTGTCTCCACTCTTGTGATATCTTATATTAGAAACAAAAATATATCTATTTGGCAATGACATAATATACCAGTTCAGTTTATCTCTTAATGGTTTATGCATTTTGGTTTTCTTGAATTATTTTGGGGGAATGGTATTTGCTATTTTTAACAACGCTTACTCATTTGTTGATGCAGAACACAAGAATCTATAACCTTCTTTTGAAGAACCTAAAGATAAACATTTTTTTAGTTTGGTGTTCCAGTTTGTATAATAAGAAATTAATGGGAAAAAGTTTTGATGGACTTCGCAAGTATTAGTCGTTGTGAACTTTGCTCAAGGATTGCATTCTGATTTTATGTATGTGTTTTGTAATATTCTAATGTAGCTCACTGAACTGGTTTAAAAATTGTTGTGTATATAATCTTGTAATTAGTTAGATAATGTTATTTGCATATATAAAATGAACTTGATTGTTATTTGCTTAATAGGTATTGTTATCATCACCCTTTTCTTACTAAGTGAAAGGCTACAAAAGAGCTAATTGGTATAAATCACTACCTCAAAAACAGGCTTTGCTTCTAAAGTTACTGGGCATTTGACACATCTTTCAATTTTTTGGCTGCATCAAAAAAATTACGGCAATAGGTTGGCTGCATAAATCATTAAACACAACCATATCTCTATTATTAAATTTGATACACTAAAGAAATAAAATATTTTAAATTGAAAGACATCAAAGTTTCAATGTTCGCAACCTCAATTGTACTCAATCTAAGTTAATGAAATTAACACTGATAATAATAATTGGCATTGGCAAAAATTGCAACATAGCGCACCTGACCATTGGAATGACAACTTTCTCAAAAGACTTTTTTTAAGTGAGAACTGAGATTCTCGCCTTATGGGATATCCCATTAAGTTCTGGTGATTTCTCCATCAAAACTGCTTGGGAGTTCTGGATGTCTTCCAATTCTTACCTATACAAAATGGACATGAATTGGCATAATGCAATTCCACCCAGAATTACAGAGTACAAGTATTTTGCTGGAAGATCCGAACAAACATTGTGTTAGGGGACAATTTCATTCAAAAGCACATACACTCACTTAAAAATTCTATGGTCCTTAGAAGGAGGCTATGAAATCACTGATCAATAATCATATGCTGGTCAATGGGAACAAGATGTGTGATAAGGAGACTTGGATCTCTCTTCTTATCAAGTGCTACTGATTGAAAAAGGTATTATAAATCTATTATAGATTCATTAGAAATAAAACTCATGAAGCAAAGGAACCATATCAGAGATACTAAAATCAGAAAGACATTAAAATCATTTGAATTAAGGTTACATAATCTGAAGAATCAATTCAGAAAAGTGAACCTTATTGTTTTCCTTTTGAATACTGAGATAGGAAATTTTTTTTAAGAAAATGAGGAGGAAAAGGGATTGTTAAACACTGAGATTTTCAATGTGTTAATAACGTTATATCGGATATTGGGTAAATGTAAGTCAACATTGTAAGTTCTGAAGTTCTTAACAAGTTTGAGGAGTTTGGGTATGGGGCATATACGAAGAGTCGCCTAGCCTACAGATGCTCTAATACCACATTTCTTAGAAATAAGGGTAAACAAATAAGAATGATATGTAAATTTCGTCTTTTACTAGGATTACAAATTTAAACTCACCATAATTTTGAACATAATACGTTTGCACACGCTACCACATTTCTATCCTCTAGTGTTATCATTAAATATCAGCCAAACACCAGCATTAAATTCGACATGTTTTGTATGAAGAGATGGAATGGCAGATACAACTTGAGAAGAAACAATCCTTCATAAATTGCAACTGTAGGAATCTTTTTTTCTTTTGTTTTAACCTTTAAATATACATTCATACAAGCTTGCTTTGCAAACAAAAATAATTAACATTCCTGCATAATAAGATTAAATACTTTTAAGCAACCATTTATATGCATCATATTTACCATAGCTAATTATGCCACCATTTTTCACACCTAGTAAGAACTGATCTATTGCGATTATTGTTTGGTTTCCTCGGTTAGGTACTCTGTTAAATTACACAAAACAATATCTTTGATCTTCTTTGTTTGAGCCTAAAATGACGGTCAAAAGGTTTCAAAATTAGCAAAGCGGCACAAAACGAAATAAAGAAACTCCAGAGTTCTTTAAGATCATCTCACCTGAGGTAAGGCTTCTCACACAAAGTCAAATTACATATAAACATTCTTTACTTGGCTTTTAAGTTCTTTAATTTTGTTTGCTTGTTCCTATAAAGATGGGCAAAACATTTTAGAATCAGCCAGCTGGAACAAAAACATAAGCATAGAAAAGAATTCAAAATCTTATAAGAATTCAAAATCTCTTATAAGATCATTTCACCTTATACACCGCTTCCCGTTCAACTCATATTGTTGTTGAAGTATACACCATTTAACTACAAAGTCATATTCGTTAAACAGCTGTGAAAGTTTCGAGACTGCATCTCTCTGAAAATTTTGAAGCAGTGAGTTCAATAACAAAATTTAACCAAGAGATCATGATATATATATAAACAGAATTTGGATATGGGGAAATTTAGATAACAGGGAAAGTCTTTTGGCGATGTAGGCTTCAGTAGATTATCTTTCCAACCAAACACGGCTCTGGAAATAGTAGGAGAAGCCAAGTGCATAGTAAATCACATATCCAACAACGAACTCTCAAAAGATGTATGAAGAAAGCAACTCTTGAAAATATGGCATGCCGCTTAGTCTTCTTCAGGCTAAGAATAACAATCTTGGCTGAGTTGTAAGTTACCGTATGGAATCTTACTTGAAAGTATGCAACGTTGGATATATAAGGTTTTTTCTTTTTTTTCTTTCTTTTCATATTTGCAAATATGTTGCACTAGTGAAGATGCTCTAATAACTCTCAGATAGACTGTAAAGGCTGTAATCTCAACCCGGTTGCTTTGCAAAAACAAGACTGTCTCATCTCTATTATCTTTAAAGAAGCTCTTGGTGTTTGTCATACTTCCATAATTTGAAGCTCCATATTATAAAAATGAAGTGTAGAATCATGCATGGAGATAGTTTAAATACCTTCCACTTGGTAGCACTAGAACTCCAGTTTGGAACCTCGAAACTACCATCTCTATCAGCTATTTCTTTTGATTGAAAATTACAAGAGCTTGGCCTAGTAGGACAATAACAAAAACAATTTACAAGACTATTCTAAGTATGGAAGGAAACATGAGTTAATCGGCTCACATTACTGAATACATAGATGATTAAGCAGTAAGGGCATGACTAATAATGGTCCATTTTCTATATATTAAATATGCCCGGGATCTAACTCGGAACTGAATAAAGATTTAAGCAACAGTAAGGGTACTTACTAATAATGGTCCCTTATATATATATATCAAATATGCTTGGGATCTAACTCAGGCTACTCATGCTGAAATTGCTGAGTTGAAATGTGTTTGGAAAAGTAAATCCTTCCAAGGTATAGGTGTTATCTTGGCAGGTGTGGTGCAATATGATGGTTGTAAATCCATTGATTTAGAAGCTCATATATGATGTTGCATCCAAGTGCCAATGTTGCGTAGGAGGTGGCCCTGACGACTTGCATATTTATGGTTTGGCGGTGAAGTTCTACTTGATATATTTTGGACCTGCTTATGGTAATGGTTTAGAAATTTACTCTTATTTTCATGGACACAGCTTGAACAAAAAGTTTTTCTAACAATTCAAAAATGGGTGTCAAATGGGTTTGCCTTCTTTGTGTTATAGGAACTCTAGCTATGTAGAGATCGGGCAAAATATGTTGGTATACTCATGGCCATGGTTACTCAAATGATTTGACATTTGGTTTTTAGTTTGCTATTAAAGAGAAGCTTTCTCTTTCATACATAACTCAAGTCTATATGGGCTTTGCAAATTGACAAAACTGATGTGAAGCTCAAACTGCAGTCATTTTGACAAAACCTTCCCAAACTTGCAAACTTATTACCAATGGTGCTAAAACCATGCAATCTTTGGAGTTGTAGTGGAGGTGGTTTGTTAAGAGATTGGACTGGCATATTTGTGTGGAGCTCTACTCCGAGGTTAGAGATTGTTTTAACTTCTACGTACCACCCTAGCAGTGTTACTGGCAATGCTCTTAAGTTCGTGCTGGTCCCTGGGTTCTATGAGATACTCAGAATGAGGTGATACCATTACGTTCTTTGATGCAGGGTTTTTTTTTTAGAATCTCATGCAAAATACTGTGGAGCATTTGTATAGAGAAGGGGTTAATCAGTTAGCATACAAATTCTTTAAGCTAGCAACGAACATAGTGAAGCTTTGTTTTACCAAAATATCCATTATATGTCTCCTCATATTCTTATTACGTCTCTTAGTCTTGATAGATGGGCTTGTGTTCTATGAGATGATTATTGCTGGCTTATAGTGAAGGTATGTTCATGCCTCGACTTTTGTATACAAATTCCATCAAATCATTTTTAACTTAAACAAATACAAATTTTTTTTGGAAATAACATATAACTTATTGGTAATTGAAACTTAAGAGATTTAGATCAGAATATAACACGAAACATCAAAAGCAAGTAAGAGATAACTCTTTGAAGAAATCTCACCAATGCAAAGAGCAACTTTTCTGAATGGTTTACCATGTATCATGAGATTATCTCTTTTCAGCGACTCTAGATACAAAAAAGGAAGAAAAAAGAAAAAAAACATAGAAGTCAAAAAAGGCAGGAGATAAAGAAAGAGTATCGATAACACTTTATTTCGTTTAATTAAGTTTATATATACTTTCGTAGGTACGTACTTATTACACTAATCTTCTTTTCTTCCATTGAACTTTAGGCAAGTAACTAATTTCGGCTTTTCTTCATTTCCTAGCTTTCCCATGTAGATCTGCAATTATAGCTCATCAGAAATCTTTCACATGACAGAGTTTAGATTCTCATGCCAATACTTATAGTACCGGAATACTCAAGGTCAGTTATACTCCCTGTTAGGTTTTATGAACAGCTAACAGCACATTGTTAATAGTTCCTGGTTACAGGACATTTGGGTAGTTACACCATACCATAATCTTTAAGAAAATAGGATAATTTATTGGTGCAATTCAGGAGTGAAAGGGAGTATTTTGGAAGAAATTTTTGCGAGATCGAAGAGTCTACTTTCTTATCTCCGAAAACCAATATTTCTAGCTAACCCCAGCAAGGTCTAAACCTTTCAAGTTTTCCATATCTTTTGACAGGGCAGGTACTACGACATGATTTTATCAACTAAACTGGCGGAAATAGGGCATGCAGCTTTTATATTTATGACGACAAGCCGTGATAGAGTTAGCTATGTCTACCCCAATGTAAATGCAACAGGATCAGGGTTGATGCTATCTAAAACATTTACACCAGACGGGTTGAATCTCTCAGAGGGTGGAAATGACATGTCAGCGACTTTTCCATCTTCTATCTAGTTAGTTTATACTTACCCTTCTAGTGTGCTAGGTATTTTTATTGTGCTGACCCCCAACTCCAGAACTCCAGCATCACCACCCTAAGAAAAAAAAATGGCAATATAATAGTTTACACAAATCTAAGATAGGGTGGATGATAAGTGTGAAACAAATTGATATGGATTCTTGGCGTGTAGGTACCATTAGATGCTCGACTGGTTGGGGAGACTGAGGATTAAGTACCAAGACAACCTTTGCCACCATTGAAAGTGCCAATCTCGAGAAAGCTGAGGAAGTTATGGTAATAAAATACCAGGTGTAAAGAAAGGGAAATACAACATCATTCACGAAATACAGTCTGACTTGCAAGCTTCAATGCAGTCCAAGGGGGATACTGATAGTTTGTTACCAATCCAAGTATGGGCTGAAATAGCAAAAGCTACAAGGTAGGGAGAGCTATTGCCCTTATAAATTAAGTAATTCTAATCATATTACAACCTTTCTTTTTCTCGGGAAAAAAAAAACAAGTGGAAAGCTACTGATAAACTTATGGAGTTTGAGGCAGAAAAAAAATATGGAGAACCTCTAACAAAAATAAAGCTTTGTAGATGCATGCATCAATAAAGGTCCATATACGCGTGTCTTATATTGTAAATCAAAGCAACCCATTTCAAAAGTATTAAAACTAAAGCACCCAAATAGTGATAATTAGCTTTTGAAGCTCTTGAACAACAACTAAAGCGTCTGGGTGCTGATAAGGCATAGAGAGATTAAACTGGACTACTTCCTAAAAGGAGAAAACAAGCTTACTGTGGCATAGAATACAAGCTTTAAGAAACATATTTAATGTGTACTTTATTGTGAGAGAGAGATTTATTTCGAGTAGAGAGAGATAAAACAAAATATTTCACCATTAAAAGAGCTTAAGGTTATCTCTCTATACAAAATTGTCTATGATCTAATGAAAGAGAGTGTTTGTTCCATAGTTTTACTGAAAAGAGAGATCGTATTGGGAGTTGAAAAGGGAAATGAAATGGAGAAAGTAAAGAAATGATATAATCATACAATAACATCGATCTTGTTAGAGATTGAGTGTTATTGCTTTCAGATTTTGTAGCAGATTTCACAATATGATCGACATAAAGACGCACAACATAACTAAGTCCGGTCATATATAATTAAGCCCATAGTCCAAATTTGTAAAAAACATACCACAAGTTGAATAGTATTAATGGAGGGCTAGTCTCCTTAGGCTACTGATGGTTGAAATTTTAATGATAAGATTAGTTGAATAGTATTAAACTCAGTGATCAGGTTTTTACTCTGTCCTTTCTTTCAATTTTCCTCGATTTATACTGATAACGGTACCCATGTTATCAGTATAAACCAAATTTTCTGATAACAATTGGAGGCTACTGATTTCTGAAAATAATTGGAGGCTGCTAATTTGTCACTGCTTTTGAACCCACCAACAATTTATAACCCCCCAATTTTTAACCTAATACCTTCAATGAAACCTTAATAAAACTCAATCCAACACTATGGTTCCTTACAAAACATGTTTCTGTAGATTGAACACTTGGTTCTAAACAAATCAAATAAAAAAACTGCAAAAGATTGATAATCACAACCATTAGAGAGAGAAACATATTGAAGATTACCTCGTAGACAGGGAAGGAAGTTTGATTCGTAGAGATAGATTGGGAAGAAAGCTTGATTCGGGAGAAGAAGATTGAAACCCAAAACTACCATACAATTGGGCAACTTAGGGTTGGACGGCCCAGATGAATTCTTCATTGTATAACTACCATTGAATTGATCGAAGCCATCCAACGCGCGCCTCGCCATACGTGTCGGTGAATGGACGTCTGAGATGAAAGCAAACGATTGGGTTGTTTTATTATTATTATAGATGGATGAACCAACAAGAGACCTGTAATGAGCTGGTCAAGCTTGCCCCCAAGTATTAGATATGAGATTGATAACGAGTCTGAGCTAAGATAGCTTTGAACCTGAGGTCGAGCTTGAATACCCGGTTCCACTTGTTCAAATGGTAGAGATCTAGTTGGAGGAATAATTGACTTGGCGATTGGATTGGATTGGCACCATTGCTCAAATTTGTGATTGGTTCCAACTAAGAAACCAAAGCTCGATCGAGCTCGTTTATGAGAATATTCTGATCGTCTAGCCAGACCGTAAAAATTACGACCACAACTTCGATATGGTTGTTGGTCTCCATATGAAGACATTTGATGATGGAAAGACTTTACTTTGTTTTGAAGTTGTTGCGCCCACTTGAAGAGGTCGCAGCATTAGCAGATAGTTAAGTAATATCAACTATAGTATTTTTTTGATCAAAACCCTGTTCGGAGGCCAATAGATGAGCATGATAATCCTCTATACAGGCTTCATCAACTGTTGTAATATGAGTGGAATAAACAACCTCATATTCAGGGGTTGGTAGGATGAGTTTATGTATATCTGGTTCATGAATTATATTCCCAGATGTTGCCAATCTATCAAAGAGAGCTTTTATTTGTTGAAGATACCACCTGTGGTTCAGGTACTACATCTGCTACGAACCAATTTGGAAGACATTCTAACGTCCTCCGTTGGAATATTTGAAGTTGATACTCGTGAGAATATGGAAGTGAATGGCTCCAATAATACGCCCATATAATTTGAGCAAAAATGATAAAGTTGCTTTACTAGATGCAGAGGTAGTTAAGGAAACCCAAAGAACAATAGAGACCGGTGAGCATCGTTTCTTCGTTTGAATCAGTGTCTTCTTACGAGAGATGTTCAGAGCCCCTGAGATCGTAATAATCAAAATTGACTTCCTTCGTTGATTCATCACTGTAGTTACGTGAGATTTATGATAGTAATATGTTAATTGAGCTAAGATGGTATGCGTAATACTAAAAGTATCACCACTAAGATCCAAACAATGCGACAGGCTAGATGAACATAAAAGGAACTCTTAGAATTAGCCATACTGAATCTGACGGTGGATCAGATATTTCAATGGTTGCCACACTCAAGGCTTTGAAGAATTGCCTGTTTCTCCGTTGCCTCGGCCAACCACATATAAACCAAACGTGATAAATATGGTGATGAGAGGACCTGAAGCATTCGATTAAACATCATATGAATCAAGATAAATGAGGTTAGAATTTGGCAATTCTGGCTTGATGAGATCTACTAGAGACTTCAAGTGAGAGTTTGAAGAGAGGGGCAGCTTGGTTAAGAGTTTCAATGCATCCTTCAATCTGGGGAAATCTCACCTTAGCGACTGGAATGCAATCGACTGACTAATATGTTATATGGATCTATAATACTGTCTGAAATAGAAGTATTTGCCGCAATAATTAAATTGCGGCCAAAATCACCATAGTTCAGCACAACAACAACATCCAATAATGCTCCAAGCTGCTTGATTGATGGAGAGAACAAAATCAAGGCATCGTACAAATATTGTCCGTAGGTTTTCGAGGAACCCCGGCAGGAGTAATGACAAGATCACATCCCTCCAAGGCTTGACCAAGATGAGCTAAAACGGCATAAGATGTGAGAAGTTATTAAATATGTGCTCGAAATGTTTCCGTGATTTCTCTCTCAATGAACAATAAAAACTCCCCTGCTAAAACCGTTGTCAAGAAATCTCTCGCTGATCCATCATCATCTTCGTCGTTGCCTTTTAGATTCGTAGATGATCGTGATGATGCGATCATCAGCGCTACAGTAACAACAGCAAAATTGTTGGAACTGTAGTATCATATTCCCCAAATTCAATAAAGCCAGTACTATGTAGTCGAAGACAGCTCAGCCTTAGGAAGTTGAAGTTAGCCAGCACTATGTAGTCGAAGACAGCTCAGCATTCTAGAAGATTCCAGGAGTCCTCGACTTACCAAAAGTAACCGTTATAGCCCGGTCAAGAAGGAACTGTTAGAGATCCGCAAAGTTCGTCCACTACCTCTGGAACAGGAAACTCTTTCTTTTTGTAAAACTGTTTGTATATGCTATAAATACAAACAGATAATAGGTTCTAAGGGACCAAATTTTGGGACGTCTCTCTATCCTAAACTTACGCAACACTAAAAAACTTGTAATAACTAGCATCTACTAGATTTTACACAAAATCATCCTCGAGGTCGTGGTTTTTCTCAGTTTCTGCTGAGTTTTCTACGTAAAATCTTAGTTGATTCTTCTTTATTGCACAGTCCTTACGAACTAGTATTAACGAAGGTTTTCCTCCTGAAAAAGACGCAATTACAATTGGCGCCGTCTATGTGAAAAATTCCACAATTTTCTCTATCAATTTCGACCTGAGCACCGTCTAAATGACCAACATGAATTTAAGAAGCCATTCTAGTATCGTAAGGGATCTGGACATTCCAGGAGCTCTTGATATGCATGGTGCGGTTCATGAACTTAAAAAAGAAATGGCCTCAAAAAAAAAAAAAAAGACTAGAAGATCAACGTGTCCACGCACAAGCTCTCCAAACGAAGCGAGACGAGCGCAGGAAAGCCCTAGATCAGTAGAGTCAAACCCATCAAAAGGAGATGGAAAGATTGCGAAGAACGCAAGATCGAATAACAACTCGCCAAACATCGCCACCACTGGCTCGAAGTGAACATCAATCAAGAGCAGTTCAACGCGATGATCAGCCTAGGGAAGACGACCAACGAATATCTCAATCCAGATCTAGAAATCCTAATAGGGCCTCTCGACATTTTGGCTTAACTTTTCAGCCTCGACAACTCAAGGAAGTCGACGTACACGTCACCAGACCCCTTTGCCGAAAAGAAGACCCATCAGAGATCGGTTGGGGCCAAAGGGACAGAGCGATTTTATTCCTCAGGTTGCAGCCTTTCCTCTTCCCCCACAACAATTCGTTACCCTGGATGACCTCAAAAACAGAATTCAAGCTATCAATTCTGATATCCAGGGTCGACGATCTGCGCTCGACAGGATCGAAACAAACCTCATCTCTCCATATCTTGAGAATATGCCTATTCCAGACAACTTTCATATGCCCAAATTTATCCAGTATGCAGGCCTTACGAATCCACTTACACATGTTTGACATTTCAAAGCCGTAGTTGGGTTATATTCCAAACTCGATCACATGCTTTGTCGACTGTTTAACATGAGCTTAAAGAAAGAAGCACTCCGATGGTTCCATACTATATAAGAAGCTTCCATTACCTCTTTCATCCAATTACAGAATCTGTTCGAGTCAAGCTACACTCATGCTAGGAAACGCGAGATCACAGTGGACTCTTTATCTTACTTCGAGAAAGGGGCGAAAGAATCCTTGACAAGTTTTTATAAACGTTTCTTGCAGGAATCATGAAAGATTGGAAATTCAGATCCCAAAATTGTGGTTCCAGCATTTACTTCTGTCCTGCACATCGACTCCAAAGATCGCGAAGAACTTACTCTACATAATCCACGAACAATCACTGAAATTATTGACGTGGTAAACAATTACATTGAGCTCGAGCGCTCGAAGAAAGATAAGATGAAGAGCTCTTCTGTCATACATTCTTGAGAAGTATCTTCGACACCTTCTCAGAGAGCAGTTACCACAACAACATCAAAACCTTCTATCAAGAGTACTGATAACATTTGAAGGAGAGAAGGAAAACCGGATAGGCCTGCCCCAATTCTACCACTCATGACAACAACTCTCTCCGCTATCTTGCCAACGATAAAGGGAGACGAGTGTTATCGTGCACCACATGCTATTGGAGATCTTTCGAATAAACCCTTATGTCAATATCATAATGTGCACAGTCATGAGACTGATAGCTGCTACTCCCTCATTCGTATCTTTCATAGTATCCTCTTGGCCGGCAGATTCCATAATTATGTTGTCGACATTCAGAAATTTCTCGATGAACAAGCAAAAACTATTGAAGTCGAACAAAATCATATCCAGGGCCCAACTCGACATTTATACATGATCGAGATCGAGAAAGGGAAGAAAAGAAAACAGGACGACCGTATTACGTCTTGCTGCAAAATGACCTCCTCAGATAAAACAGTAAAACTTTTTCCCAGCACCAGCAAATACAAACGTCCTTACCAGATAATATTCGAGGACTATGACACCAGCCATGTACAATACCCACATGATGACCCACTTGTTAATATGCTTAAAGTGGGGTAGGATTACTTACATACCCTCCTCATTGATACTGGCAGTTCCACATATGTCTTATTCCGAAGAGCAATCGAAGTGTTAGGACTTACAGATTCTGTCAAATCTTCAACAATAACAATCACAGGTTTCAATGGTTCCATGGAATTAGCCACAGGAGAAATTACTCTCCCCGTTCAAGCAGGCTCCGAAACCACCTTCGTCAAATTTCTTGTGATTGATGCAGAATCCAAGTATTTAGGCATTATGGGACGCAGCTGGTTACATTCGATCAAAACGATACCATGGACCTATCATTTAATACTATGTTTTCCTATAGATCACAGAGTCTATGAAATCAAGGGTAGCCAAGCAGTCACACGCATGTGTGAAAATACCACCGTCAACCCTCATACAACAAAACTTTTCAAGGCATAACAACTATAGTCTACCATACCACCCACATTTGAACAACATGATGCTGAAGTGGTAGACACTATTAAACTTGATGGACCCAGGTACACAACTTTTATTGGATCTAAGCTGTCACTCGACAAAAAGAAGCCATGATACAACTCCTAAAGAAAAACATTGACGTCTTCGCCTGGACTTTTTAAGAAATGCCCAGAATCGATCTTTCTATTGCTTGCCACCACCTCAACCTCCTTCCAGACAGCAAGGCCATAATACAAAAATGACAAAACTTGGCTCCCAAACTTCGAGAAGCAGTAAATGATGAAATTGATAAGCTCCTTTGTGTCAGTTTTATTCGAGAAGCTAAATATTCAAAGTGGGTTTTCAATATCCTCGCCGTGCCAAAGAAAAGCGGTAAAATAAGAGTTTGTGTTGATTTCACTGAACCCAACAAATTCACACTGAAAGACAGTTTTCCGCTACCTTTGAATCCACAACTTTTCGACTCAGTCGCAGAACACAAACTTATTTCTATGATGGATGCTGCCTTCGGATACAACCAAGTTCCACTCGCCGAGGAAGATCAAGAATAAACCACTTTTATAACCGAAAGAGGACTTTACTGTTTCACAATGATGCCTTTTTGGTTAAAAATTTTGGCGCCACTTACCAACGATTGGTCACTCAAATGTTTAAAGAACGGCTCGACCAAATCATGGAAGTATATATCGATGATATGATTTGCAAAAACCTGAAATGAGCAGATAATTTCTAACACATCCAAACTATCTTTGATATCCTTCGACAATACCAGATGAAGCTCAACCCAGAGAAATGTCAATTCGAAGTCGCATCTGGAAAATTTCTAGGCCATCTAGTCAGCAAACGAGGAATTGAAATAGATCCAGCTCAAATCAAAGCACTCATGGCAATGCCATCTCCTCGAATAAAAAAAGATGTTCAAAAATTCGCAGGCAAGATAGTCGCTCTTGACAGATTTATCTCCAAGTCATCTAATCAATACAAACTTCTTTACCTCCTTCATTGTGGCAACCCCACTACTCTTTCAAATAAACAAAAGAAGTTTTGTGGACTCCTGGTTGTGAACTAGCATTTTAAGATCTTAAACGATACTTTGGGGGTCCTCCCATAATGAGAACTCCCATTGATGGGGAATTACTCATCATGTATTTATCCACAACTGATAATTCCATCAGCTCCACCCTTATTTTTGATAATACAGGCATCGAGAAACCCATTTACTTTATCAGTAAAACTCTTATGCCTGCTGAAAAACAATATACTACCACAGAAAAGCAATTGCTTGACTTGGTTTACAGCCCTAAAAAACTTCGTCCATACTTCCAAGCTCACCCCATCAAAGTTATTACAAAACACCCTCTCAAACTTGTACTCTCCAAAAAAGAAAAATCTTGACGAGTTCAGCAGTGGTCTGTTTTCCTTGGTGAATATGACATTTATTTTGAACCTCAAATATCAATAAAAGGGCAAGTAGTGGTTGACTTTTTAGCAAATTTTCCGGTCGAAGACCCCGACTGGGAAGAACTCGAAGAAATATTTACCGATGACTCAATTGCCGAACCAGACGCATGGTCCAAAAATTATGGTTAACGACTTTTTACGGACCGATCAGCAGGACCACAAGGTTCTGGAATTGGCATCGTACTCGTTACACCTTCCAATTATCGCATAAAAAAAGCTCTTAAACTGAAATTCTATGCAACCAATAATAAAACAGAGTATGAAGGTATCTTGCATGGCCTTGATCTCGCATTACTCTTGGAGCTGAAGAATTAGCAGTTTATGTCGACTCCTTACTCACCACCAATCACTACAACAAAACTTTCAAAACAATAGGCAAGATGGTTGATTATGCTACCCTAGTCGAAGACAAAATGAAGAAATTCAAGCATGCCACCATTTCATATTTACCTCGGCAAGAAAATCGACATGCCGATGCCTTAGCTTACCATGCTGGGAGATAGTGAAAAAAGATCTTTGGATATTGAGATCCTCAAACACTCTAGCTTTGATATCTTGTCCGCGCTCTACTTGACCGTTACTGAAGATGACGACCTTGAAGACTGAAGAAAACCATTTTCTGCATACCTCAACTCTAACATCCTGCCCAGTAACAAAGAAGAAGCTCAATCCCTATTAGCCAAGTGCCCACGATTCACTGTTCAGAATGGTATCTTATATCGACTCACTGGAGGAGGACCACTTATCGAATGTATATCACAGAAACAGGCTCATATCAAGATCCAAGAACTCCACGAAGGTATTTGCGGTGCACACATTTTGGGTAGACTACTAGCTCAACGTGCAATGACACGGGGACTCTATTGGCCCAAATGAGACAAGATTGTGTGGATTTTATTCGCAAATGCTACAAATGCCAAATTCATGCTCAAAACATCAAGAGCCCCCCGCCCTCGACTTGCATGTCAGTAATGTCTTTTGGCCATTTAAACGATGAAGAATTGATCTCATTGGCCCTTTTCATCCAACTTTGGGAAACAGAAGATTTATTTTGGTTGCCACTGATTACTTCACCAAGTGGGTCGAAGCAGTTCCCTTATGCCATACTAATAAGAATGAGGTCATCAAATTCCTTTGGGAGCACATCATTACCCGATTGGTTGTCTGCAAATGATATGTTCTGATAATGGTAAACAGTTCATCAGCGCTAAAGTTCCCGCTTTCCTTCATAAATACAAGATTTAATTCATAATTTCCACACTATATTATATTCAAGAAAATGGACAAGATGAAGCCATTAACAAGAGAATTAAGTCTGGTTTACGCAAACGCCTCAATAATAAGAAATGCAGATGGGTCGACGAACTCCTCAGTGTATTATGGGCATACTGTACCACTCCTCGAGTTTCTACAGGGTGTACACCTTTTATGATGGCTTTCGGCACTGAAACAGTCATACCCTCAGGTCTTAATCTCCTCAGTGCTCGACAAAAATTACTGATAAAGATAATAAGCTCGGACTCCTGTGTAACCTAAATTGGATCAAAGAAACCAGAGACAAGGCCATAACCAATTTGGGGCGTTACCATGATACATTGAAAAATTCTTACAACAAAAGAGTTAGAGAACGGAAATTTTGTATTGGAGACCTCGTTTTACGAAGGATACAAGAGTATACCCGACCTAAAAATTTAAGAAAATTATCAAAAAACTGGGAGGGACCGTACATTGCGTGCAACAAGACAAAAAGTGGAACTTATTGGCTTATAACCGAAGATGAAGTTCAACTTGAGTACCCATAGAATACAGCTCAGCTTAAACTGTTTTACTGATGATACACTGTAATCGTTTACTTCAAATGAAATAAAACACTTCGTTATACACAAACTCTTTTCTACTTTGACTACTTCTTGATATATACTTTACGAGTATTTATCTAACAAAGTCTCTTTACTACTTCGACTTGTCTTCGATTTATACTTTACGAGTATTTATCTGATAAAGTCCCTTTACTACTTCGACTTGCCTACGATATATACTTTACGAGTATTTATCTGACAGTCTCTTTCCTACTTCGACTTGTCTTCGATTTCTACTTTACAAGTATTTATCTAACAGTCTCTTTACTACTTTGACTTGTTTTCGATATATACTTTATGAATATTTATCAAATAAAGTCTCTTTACAAATTCGACTTGTCTATGATATAAACTTTACGAGTATTTATCTGACAATCTCTTTCCTACTTCGACTTGTCTTCGATATATACTTTAGGAGTATTTATCTGACAGTCTCTTTCCTACTTCGACTTGCCTTCGATATATACTTTACAAGTATTTCTTTGACAAAGTCTCTTTACTACTTCGACTTGTCACATATATACTTTACAAGTATTTATCTATGATAGATCTCTTTACTTATCTACTACAACTTATTTTCCACACAAAATTAATATTTATCACAACGTTAAACAAGCACACATCATTCACATAAAATTCAAACTGTTTTCGGTCCCACTGACTATTTGTTGCAAACTTTAACACATTAATGTTCCTTACTCCAAAATTTACATCTCCGTAAGAGATTTCTCTTCATTCATAGGACCTTCAGGCACCTGTACCTCTGCTGCATCCTCAACAAGCCGACCTTTGACCTCCATCATCTTTCCACCATCAACAACTTCAACTCCTCCATGAACATCTGGCGCCCGTGGTACCTCATCATCAGAACTGTCATCACATGGCAGCCCTTCTGCCTTAACAACTCCTTTATAATATTTCTTTCTCTCTTCAGACTCATCAAACTGATCTTTAAAATTCTGCCTCACTTCGTGGCATTTTTGCAATTTTTCTTCATTCATCCGGGTTCTCAATTTCTTGAGCATTTTCTTCTACTCCAACTCCAATGCTTTTCGAACTTCATCAGCTTCCTTCTCGAACTCAAATTTCTGTTTTGCCAAAGCTTCTTTCCTTTCCTTCTCCAGCACTTTCTTCACCTCCGCCACTGCTGCCTCCTTCGCTTTATTCGCTTCCATTTTGTACCTGTTTAAAGTCGTATTTAACTCTGCGTTCCCGGCAGTCAATTCTTTCTCGATATTTCTGTACGCAACCAACCGGTTCGCCAGATTACCATTTTCCTTCGCACGTCCCATTGCTAGACTCATCACCGACTTAATTTGCATGAAAGTCATATAATGATTATTTTTTAAATTTACCAAACTTTTCATTTGAGCATATGCTTTGAAATTTCTCACCTTCAACAAGTTACCAAGTGTTTCTTCTAAAAAAGTATCCAAACTATCAATACCCACCATGCATTCTGCCATATCTTTCTTCAAATCCTCAGCCCCCCAAGCAAAAGTTTCCATCGTCTCTGCCATCTCCTTTTCAAACTCCTCCCCTAGCCCCTTCTTCGCAGTCCTAGTAGTGGTCTTCTTAGGAATGGTACTGCTTGCACTTCGTGGAGGTAACCCACAATCAGGAACTTTGACAGCTTCAGATGAAGATTGTCGAGTAGTTCTCTTCGGATTCAACAATGAAGGTTTCTCCATATTTACCTTCCTTTTCCTCTTATTTTTCCTAAAGACTCCCCCAACATAGCATCAATCTCAGTATCTGTGTTATAACCTGTTAACGATGGATTATTCATAGGCAAACTTGCATCTGCAGCTCTTTTATTCTTTACTGACATCTTTCCCCCAATAATTGAAACTTTGGCACCTGCGGTTCTCGACCTTTTTCATCATGCATCTCGGAAAATCTCACTTAACTGGTCTTGATTCGTTGCTAAATTATCGATTCTGCCAAAAAATCCTTCCCTTATCTTATACAACTTCTCGTTTACAACAGTTGTCTTCCCGATCTCCTTCAGTGCTGCAAACACAAAATAGACAATAATTTACTTTATATCCAAATCCATATCATATGATAAATCATAAACTTACACATTTAAGTTACCTAACCACAGACCTAAATGAAATGCCTTTCTTTTAAGCGGCTCCCCTGGATCTTTAGGATCGAACTCATAATTTCCAGATACTAGTAATCGGTCTTCTGTATATCGACCTCCAGTGGATACCATAACATAAAACATCGATCTCTTCAAAAACCTCGCCAAATAACGATACCCTTTTAACTTTGGGTTCGTTTTCATGGTATAGTATACACATAAATCATCTACCGTTATTAACCCCTTCCCTCTAGCTTTCAGTCTGCCATGTATACATAAAATCTAAAACTCTCTGCGTATCTCGCTCCTCAAAATCATCTCCCCTCACAACGATGTACTTACAACACCCATTTATACTTCCCTTCCCATTTTACGAGACTTAGAATCACTGTCACAAAGAAATCAACATTACATCCCCAGAAACACCTCTGTCATTATTTATTCTTCCCCTTTCTTTCATTTCTGCTTCGTTAGATGTTATTGATCACTTATTCATACAACTCATCTAATGAAGCAAACAAAATAATAATAAAAAAATTTACTAACCTTGTTGGCCTGCAGCTTCCGTATCCCTTTCCTTCGCTCACTTCGCCCTTTCAATCAATGCACAAATTTCCTCATTCACAATCGTATCTAACAACTGTAGTAACGAGCAATCGCAGTTTTCTCCCTCAATTTTTTTTTTCAATTTGCAAGTGATCTGACAGTCGCCTACCTCTGACATATTTATAGCCCTCACGTGATTGTTCGTTGCGCCACGTGGCGACGGTCCAGTTCGTCGAATACAATGCCTCATGCGTTTTTTCTCGACTTCTTTGGCTCTTAATCTTCTACCTTTTAATAAATTTTTACATTCACCCTTCAGACTTTCCAATTCTCGAAGAATGCCCACAACCACATTCATCTCTGTCAGTGTACACTCCATCTTTTCCAATAACCAATATACATCATTTTGCTTATACTTCATACCATCACCTAATGGAAAACATCTTACCATATTCATTTTCAATCAACGTTCCCTTTTTATTTTATATTTTTGCAAATACCTATATTTAAAGGATCAGTTTAGACATCAGTTGATTTATTTTTGTTTACTCGCACATCGTTTAAACACATTTTTATTTACCTACGTTAGACAGTTCCATCACAAGTTCAACATAAACGTAAACACATTCGACTTTGTCTACTTGTCAATATTCGACCAACTTCTTTCACACATTGTAATCATATTGAATAGTCGGCAACAACATATGCACGAAATTAAACAAAGTTTATTTATTTACAACTCATTTCTTACGTTCGATATCTATCACATTTGATTATAATACTTTCTTACATACAATATCAATATCTTTCGAGTACATTCACTACTACTAATTACAATTGTCTTATATTACAATTTCACTGTTCTTACTAATTTCCTCGACATGTCAATATTTACTTTGTCTATTTTTCACCAGAATCAGACATTAAAGCCTCTTTCCGGTCCTCAAAGCTCAGTGACTCTCAAGTCACTGAACTTCAAACGTGATGCTTCAGCAGGAAAAAGGCGGCAAAAAAATTGTACACAAACCACACGTTCGGTAAGATCCCTGGACGCCCATCCCATCTTCGTATCTTCATCACCAGTAAAAACAATTACCTCTTCACCCCCCAATTGACTCCAAACATCACCTTCACATACACATGATGCTCCCGTCTTCTCCAACAAAAACATCACTTTCCTATTTGCTCTTTACTACCACATCGCTGATCTACTCCGATCACATAACCCATTTTCATCTCTCCTTCTGCGCCAGTTTTCACCCGGCAAATCACCGTCTTCAATCCCACACTTCATAAATAACCATACTTGGGGAGACCTCATCCCTCAACCACCATTATCCACCTTCAGTTCAACCCCTATTTATACACAACATCCTTAAATTATATTCAATGCACACATTAATTCCACCTCACAATTAACATGACCAGATACAGCTCACCTTGAACTCGGTAATGGCATTTGTTGACTTTTGCATAGTTTGGCAACCTCTTCCTATGCCAGTTTTTCTTCTCGACACAACTACAAGTACTTCTGTCGAGAATGGGGTGATTATTATATCATATTCCCCAAATTCGATAAAGCCAACACTATGTAGTCGAAGACAGCTCAGCCTTAGGAAGTCGAAGTTAGCCAACACTATGTAGTCGAAGACGGCTTAACATTCTAGAAGATTCCAGGAGTCTTCAACTTACCAAAAGTAACCGTTGTAGCCCAGTCATGAAGGAACTGTTAGAGATCCACAAAGTTCGCCCACTACCTCTGGAATATAAAACTCTTTCTTTTTGTAAAACTGCCTGTATATGCTATAAATACAGGCAGAGAATAGGTTCTAAGGGACCAGATTTTGGGACGTCTCTCTATCCTAAACTTACATAATACTCAGAAACTTGTAATAACTAGCATCTACTAGATTTTACACAAAACCCTCCTTGAGGTCGTGGTTTTTCTCAGTTTCTGCTGAATTTCCACGTAAAATCTTAGTTGATTCTTCTTTATTGTACAGTCCTTACGAACTAGTATTGGCGATGGTTTTCCTACCAGAAAACACGCCATTACAGGAACCGTTAACGGTGACGGTTTGATTCGATTCGCGATCTATTTTAAACTAAGGAACACCTCTGTCAAATCACATCAAATGTGATCCATCAAGACCAGATTCTTCATGGAAATTTTTGGAGAGGTGGATGGTTGTGTCTTCATCTGACTTTGCAGAACCACACACTACAAAAAATCAGGGGAAATGTAAACCCGCAAAATCCAAACTTCCGGATCACTGCCGTTGAATAGAGGAAACTCAACATGAGTAGTACGCCCTTGTAATTGAAGACTGTGGATTTAATCCGCAGACTGATAAACAATCTTGATATTGTTGTTGCTGGAAGACAGGAGCCACGTCTTCTTGTTGCGTTAAATAGTAAATCATACAAAAATGTTGATATCTCCTTTTAGGATTGTAGTCATAGGAGCATAGTGACCAGCTATTGTGGAGGTCGAACAAAGACCTGCCATTGTTGAGGTTGAACAAAGACCTAGCTCGAGTCAGAGAGAGAGAGAGAGGGAGAGACCTGTCATTCATCAACCTACGTCAACTAATATATTCGTTGGAGCTCGAGTGAGCAATTAGTCAGAGCTCGAATGAAAGAGGATACTAGAATCCAGGCCTCCAAGTTTGGAGAACGAGGTCGTTGATCAGTTGGAGTAACTTATCAATTACACCCAAGAGCTGTAACTCCGTATCAAATGAAATCACATCTCCAATCCTCTCCATATAAATTACACCCAACATCCAAATTTAACAGCAACAAGTCTTAATCAAGGAGAAAGTAGAGGGAGTAGAATCAACGATGGACCATTGTGTTACCAGATCAAGATTGGAGAGAGAGAAAGAAAGATGATGATGATTTTTGAAACTAAGAAAGGTAAATAACCCTCTGTTGAATGAATGCACCCTTTGCTGGAGCTCGAATGCTTTTTCTCATAAATCTGAACTCCACAGTCACTTTGGAAAATTTCTCAATTGAGCTGAAGAAAATGACATGAAACTAGAGTGCCAATTTGTTGAGGGGTAAAGTTGTTGTTTGTGTTGTAGTATCATATTCCCCAGATTCGATAAAGCCAACACTCTATAGTCAAAGATAACTCAACCCTCTGTAATCGAAGGTAGATCAGCACTATGTAGTCGAAGATAGCTCGATATTCTAGAAGATTCTAGGAGTCCTCGATGTACCAAAAGTAACCGTTGTAGCCCGGTCAAAAAGGAACTATTAGAGATCCGTAAAGTTCGCCCACTACCTTCGGAATATGAGACTTTTCTTTCTTTGTGTAAACTGCCTGTATATGCTATAAATACAGGCAGAGAATAGGTTCTAAAGGGATCACACATTGAACATCTTTCTCTATCCTAAACATATGCAACACTCAGAAACTTGTAATAACTAGCATGTACTAGATTTTTATACAAAATCCTCCTCGAGGTTATGGTTTTTCTTAGTTTCTACTGAGTTTTCTACGTAAAATCTTGGTTGATACTTTTTTATTGCATAATCCTTACGAACAAGTATGGTGAAGGTTTTCCTCCCGGAAAACACACCATTATAATTGGCATCGTCTGTGGGAAATCCACACTTTTTGCTACCATTTCCAACCTGTGCACCGGCCAATGACCAATATGAACCTAAGAAGCTATTCTAGTACCGTAAGGGATCAGGACATTCCAAGAGCTCTTGATCTGCACAGTGCGGTCCTTGAACTTCATAAACAAATAGCTTCAGAAAAAATTAGAGACTGGAAGATCAGTGGGTTCACGTACAAGCTTTACAAACGGTGAGAGACGAACGAAGGAATGCCCTAGATCAGCAGAGTCAAACCCATCAAAAGGAAATGGAAAAATTACGAAGAATACAAGATCGAATAACAGCTCGTCAGGCATCACCAGCACTGGCTCGAAGTGAACATCGATCGAGAGCAATTCAACGCGATGATCCGCATGGGGAGGACAACCAACGAATGTCTTGATCCAAATCTGGAAACCATAATAGAGCATCTTGACATTTTGATTTAACTTCTTCGGCCTCGACAACCCATGAAAGTTGACGTACACGCCAACAGACCCCTTCGCAGGAAAGAAGACCCATCATAGATCGATTGGGGCCAGAGGGACAGGGAAATTTTGTTCCTCAGGTTGAAGCCTTGCCTCTTACCCCACAAAAATTTGTCACTCTGGATGACCTTAACAGCAGAATTCAAGCTATCAACTATGATACCCCTGGCCGACGATCTGCGCTCGACAGGATCGAAATAAACCCCATTTCTCCATATCTCGAAAGTATGCCTATTCCAGACAACTTCTATATGCCCAAATTTATCCAATATGCAAGCCTCACCGATCCACTTACACACGTTCACCATTTCAAAGCCATCGTTAGGTTATATTCCAAGCTCGACCATATGCTTTGTCGACTGTTTAACATGAGCCTAAAAGAAGAACCGCTCTGATGGTTCCATACTATACAAGAAGCATCTATCACCTCTTTCCTCCAATTAAAGAATCTATTCGAGTCCAATTACGCTCATACTAGGGAACATAAAATTACAGTGTACTTTTAATTTTACTTTGAGCAAGGCGCGAAAGAAACCTTTGCAAGTTTTTATAAACATTTCCTGCAAAAAACATGGAAGATTGGGAATTCAGACCCTAAAATCGTGGTTCTAGCGTATATTTCTGCCATGCACATTGATTTAAAAGTTCGTGAAGAACTTTCTCTACATAATCCACGTATAGTCACTGAAATGATTGGCGTGGTTAATAATTACATCGAGCTGGAGCGCTCAAAGAAAGATAAAATGAAAAGCTCTTCTGTCATATATTCTCGAGAAGTATCTTCGACCCCGTCTCAAAGAGCAGTTGCCATAATAGCACCGAAGCCTCCTGCCAAAAATACTGATAACATTCGAAGAAGATTGGGCAAACTGGATAGGCCTATCCCAATTCTACCACCCATGACAACAATTCTCTCTGCTATCTTACCAACGATAAAGGGAGACGAGTGTTCTCGTATACCACAGGTTATTGTAAATTTTCTGAACAGACCCTTATGTCAATATCATAATGTGCACAGTTATGAGACTAATAGCTGCTACTCCCTCATTCGTATCTTTCATCGTATCCTCTTGGCCGGAAGACTCCATAATTATGTTGTCGACATTCAGAGTTTTCTCAATTAACAAGCAAAAACTATTAAAGTCGAACAGAATCATATCCAGTGCCCAACACAACATTTATACATGATCGAGATCGAGAAATGGAAGAAAAGAAAACAAGACGATCGTATTACGTCTTGCTGCAAAATGACTTCCTCAGATAAATCAACAAAACTTCTTCCCAACACCAGAAAATCCAAACGTCCTTACCAGATAATATTCGAGGACTGTAGCACCAGCCATGTGCAATACCCACATGATGACCCACTTGTTATTATGCTTAAAGTAGGGCATGATTACTTACATACCCTTCTAATTGATGCCGGCAGTGCCACAAATGTCTTATTCCGAAAAGCAATTAATCAAAGTGTTAGGACATATAGATTCTATCAAAGCTTCGACAATAACAATCACAGGCTTCAATGGTTCTAATGAATCAGCCACAGGAGAAATCACTCTCCCCGTTCTAACAGGCTTCGAAACCACCTTCATCAAATTTATTGTAATTGAAGCAGAGTCCAAGTATTTAGGCATTCTAGGACGCAGCTGGTTATATTTAATCAAAGCAATACCATCGACTATCATTTAACACTATGTTTTCCTATGGATCAGGGAGTCTATGAAATCAAGGGTAGCCAAGCTGTCGCACGCATGTGTGAACATACCACCATCAACCCTAATACAACAAAACTCTTCAAGGCATAACAACACTACCCACATTTGGACAACATGATGCTGAAGTGGTGGACACTGTTGAACTTGATGGCCCTGGGCGCACAACCTTCATTGGATCTAATCATCACTCGATGAAAAAGGAGCCATGACACAACTCCTTAAGAAAAACATTGATGTCTTCGCCTGGACTTTTCAAGAAATGCATGGAATCAATCCTTCTATCACTTGCCAGTACCTCAACCTCCTTCCAGATTGCAAGGCAGACCTCCAAAAATGACAAAATTTGGCTCCCCGCATTTAAGATACAGTCAACGAAGAAATTGACAAACTACTGCGTGTCGGCTTTATTCGGGAAGCTAAATATCCGAAGTGGGTTTCCAATATTGTCGCTGTGCCAAAGAAAAATGATAAAATATGAGCTTGTGTTGATTTCACTAAACCTAACAAATTCACACCCAAGGGTAATTTTCCGCTACCATTGATTCTGACACTTCTCGACTCAGTGGCAGGACACGAACTTCTTTCTATGATGGATGCCACCTCGAGATACAATCAAGTTCCACTCGCCGAAGACAATCAGGAAAAAACCACTTTTATTATCGAAAAAGGACTTTACTGTTTCACAGTGATGCCTTTTGGGTTAAAAAATGCTGGTACCACTTACCAATGATTGGTCACTCAAATGTTTAAAGACCAGCTAGGCCACATCATGGAAGTATATTTTGATGATATGATTTGCAAAAGCCTGAAAAAAAAAACATATCTTACCTAGCACCTCCAAACTATCTTCGATATCCTTCGACAATACCAGATGAAGCTCAATCTAGAGAAATGTCAATTCGGCGCCGCATCCGAAAAATTCCTGGGCCATCTAGTCAGCAAACAAGGAATCAAAATTGATCCAGCTCAGATCAAAGTACTCATGGCAATGCCATCTCCTCGAGCAAAAAAAGATGTTCAAAAATTCACCGGCAAGATAGCCGATTTTCACATATTCATCTACAAGTCATCTGATCGATGTAAACTTCTTTACCTTCTTCTTCGTGGCAACCCCACAACTTTTTCGAATAAACAACAAAAAGAAGTTCTGTGGACTCCTGATTGTGAACAGGTATTTCAAGATCGTAAATGGTACTTGAGGCGTCCTCCTATAATGAGTACTCCAATTGATGGCGAATTACTCACCATGTACTTATCCACAACTGATGATTCTATCAGCTCTGTTCTTATTCAAAAAGATGCAGGCATCGAGAAACCTATTTACTTTATCAGTAAAACTCTAATGCCTGCCGAAAAGCGATATGCTGCCATAGAAAAGCAATTACTCTCCCTGGTTTACAGCTCTCAAAAAACTCTGTCCATACTTCCAAGCTCTCCTCATCAAAGTCATTAAAAATACCCTCTCAAACTCGTACTCTCCAAAAAAGAGAAATCTCGGCGAATTTAATAGTGGTATGTTTTCCTTGGTGAGTTTGACATCTCTTTAGAACCTCAAATGTCAGTCAAGGGGCAAGCAGTGGCCGGCTTTTTGGCAGATTTTCCTGTTGAAGACCCCAATTGGGAAGAACACGAAGGCATATTTACTGACGACTCAATTGCCGAACCAGACGTATAGTCTAAGAGTTTTGGTTGGTGACTTTTTACAGACAGGTCAGCAGGACCACAAGGTTCTGGAATTGGCATCATACTCGTCATACCTTCTAATCATCGCATTGAAAAAGCTCTTAAACTCAAATTATATGCCACCAATAATGAGACAGAGTATGATGGCATCCTGCACGTCTTTGATATCGCACTTACTCTTGGGGCTGAAGAACTAGCAGTTTATGTCGACTCCTTACTCGTCGCCAATCATTACAACAAAACTTTCAGGACAACAGGCAAGATGGTTGATTATCCTGCCCTGTTCGAAGACAAAATGAAGAAATTCAGATATGCCACCATCTCATATTTACCTCGGTAAGAAAATCATTATGCCGATGCCTTAGCTTACATTGCCGCCATGCTCAGAGACAGTAAAAATAGATCTTTGGACATCGAGATCCTCTAACACTCTAGCCTCAATATCTTGTCCACACTCCATTTGATCGTTACTGAAGATGACGACCCCGATGCTTTGAGAAAACCATTTACTGCATACCTCAACTCTAATATCCTACCCAGTACCAAAGAAAAAGCTCGATCCCTGTTAGCCAAGTGCCCTCGATTCACAGTTCAAGATGGTATTTTATATTGACTCACTAGAGGGGGGCCACATATCGAATGTATATCACAGAAACAAGCTCAGATTAAAATCAGAGAACTTCATGAAGGTATTTGTGGGGTACATGTTTCGGGTCGATCACTAGCTCAACGTGCCTTCACACAAGGACTCTATTGACCCAATATGTGATAAGACTGCGAAGATTTTGTTCGGAAATGCTACAAATGCTAAATTTATGCTCAGGACATCAAGTGCCCCACCCTCGACTTACACGTCAGTAATGTCCTTTGGCCATTTAAACGATGGGGAATCGACATCATTGGTCCTTTTCATCACGCTTCGGAAAATAGGAGATTCGTCTTAGATGCTACTGATTACTTCACCAAGTGGGTCGAAGCAGTCTCTTTATGCCATACTGGTGAGAATGAGGTCATCAAATTCCTTTGGGATCACATAATTACTCGGTTTGGTTGTCCACAAATGATACGTTCTGACAATGGTAAACAATTTATCAGCACCAAAGTACTTGCTTTCCTTTATTAATACAAGATTCAGCTGATAACTTCCACACCATATTACCCTCAAGGCAATGTACAAGTTGAAGCCATTAACAAAAGCATCAAATCTAGTTTACACAAATGCCTCAGAGATAAAAAAGGCAGATGGGCCGACAAACTCCTCAGTATAATGTGGGCTTACCGTACCACTCCTCGAGTCTCCACAGGGTGTGCTCCTTTTATGATGGCTTTTGGTACATAAGCCGTTATACCTTCAGACCTCGATCTACCAAGTAATCGACAAAAATTTTTGGATGAAGACAATGAGATCGGGCTCCTTTGCAACCTTAATTGGATCGAAGAAGCCAGGGACAAGGCCATTACAAATTTAGGCCGTTACCATGATACATTGAAAAATGCGTACAACAAGAAAGTTCGAGAACGGAAATTTAGCATTGGAGATCTTGTCCTCCGATAGATACAAGACCATACTAGACCTAAGAATTCTGGAAAATTATTAGAAAACTGGGAGGGACCATACATTGTATGCAATAAAACAGATATTGGAACTTATTGGCTTATGACTGAAGATGAAGTTTAGCTTGAGTACCCATGGAATACTGCTCATCTTAAACTATTTTACAGATAAAACACTGTAATCGTTTCCTTCGAATCAAATAAAATTCTTTTTTATATCAAACTCTTTACTACTTCGGCTTGTCTTAGATATATACTTTACAAGTATTTATATGACAAAGTCTCTTTACTACTTCGACTTGTTTTTGATATATACTTTACAAGTATTTATCTGAAAAAGTTTCTTTACTACTTCGATTTGTCTTCGATATATACTTTACAAGTATTTATCTGACAAAGTCTCTTTACTCCTTCGACTTGTCTTTGATATATACTTTACAAGTATTTATCTGACAAAGTCGCTCTACTACTTTGACTTATTTTCGATATATACTTTACAAGTATTTATCTGACAAAGCCTCTTTATTACTTTGACTTGTCTTCGATATATACTTTACAAGTATTTATTTGATAAAGTCTTTTTGCTACTTCGACTTATCTTCGATATATACTTTACAAGTATTTATCTGACAAAGTCTCTTTACTACTTCGACTTGTCTTCGATATATACTTTACGAGTATTTATCTGACAAAGTCTCTTTACTACTTTGACTTGTCAAAAATATATACTTTACAAGTATTTATCTGACAATAGATCTCTTTACTTCTATCACATCTACTACAACTTATTTTTATAACAAAATAGATAGTCATCACTACGTTCAAACAAACAAACACATCATTCACACATAAAATTTAAACTGTTTTCGGTCCCACTGACCATTTGTTACAAATTTTACAAAATTAATGTTCATTACTCCAAAATTAACATCTCCGACGGAGATTTTTCTTAATTTAGAGAACCTTTGGGGACCTGCACACCTGCTGCATCCTTAACAAACTGACCTTCGACCTCCATCATCTTTACGTCATCAACAACTTCAGTTCCTCCACGCACATCTCGAGTCTGTGGTACTTCATCATCAGAGCTGTCATCACATGGCAACCCACCAGCCTTCAGAACTCCTTAATAATATTTATTCATCATACTGCTCCTTAAAGTACATCCTCACTTCTTGGTATTTTTGCAGTTTTTCTTCATTTATCCTATTTTTTAATTTATCGAGCAGTTTCTTCTGCTCCAATTCTTTTACTCTTCGAACATCATAAACTTCTTTCTTAAACTTAGCTTTCTGCAATGCCAAGGCTTCTTTCTTTTCCTTCTCCATCACTTTTTTCGCCTCCGCCAATGCTGCGTCCTTCGATTTGTTTGCTTCCACTTTATACATGTTCAGCGTCGCATTCAGCTTAGCATTCTCTGCAGTAAACTCCTTATCGATATTTCTGCACCCAACTAACCGATTGGCCAGATCCCCACTACTCTCCACCCGTCCCATTTCTTGACTCATCACCATCTTAATCTGCACGAAAGTCATATAATGATTATTTGTTTGATTTACCAAACTTTTCATTCGAGCATAAACTTTAAAATTTCTCACCTTCGCTAAGTTACCCTGTGCTTCGCCTAGAAAGGTATCCAAGTTTTCAATGCCCACCATGTAATCCTCCATTTCTTTCTTCAACGAGCCAGACCCATAGGCAAAAGTTTCCATCGTCTCTGCCATCTCCTTTTCAAACTCCTCTCCTAACCCATTCTTCGCAGTCCCAGCAGTTGTTTTCTTGGGAATGGCATTGCACGAACTTCATGGAAGTAACCCACTCCCGATAACAAGTTTACCAGCAACTTCGACACCTTTAGATGCTGATTGTCGAGTATTTCTCTTCGGATTCAGCAACGAAGGTTTTTCCATATTTACCTTCCTTTTCCTCTTGTTTTTTCCTAGAGACTCCCCCAGCATCGCATCAATCTCAGTATCTGTGTTATAACCTGTTAACGATGGGTTATTCAATGGAAAACTTTCATCTACAACTCTTTTGTTCTTCGCAAACATCTTTCCCCCGATGATTGACACTTCAGTACCTTTGGTTATCGACCATTTTAGCCCTGCTTCTTGAAAAATTTTACTTAACTGATCATGATTCGTTGCTAAATTGTCAATCCTGCCAAAGAATCCTTTCCTTATCTTATACAACTTCTCATTTACAACAGTTGTCTTCCCGATCTCCTTCAATACTGCAAACACAAAGTAGACAAAACTCTTTATACACATCCTATCATCTGAAAAATCATCAAGCTTAAAACATTTAAGTTACCTAACCACAAACCTAGATGAAACACTTTTCTTTTAAGCGGCTCCTATGGATCTTTAGGATCAAATTCATAATTTTTAGAAGCTAGTAATCGGTCTTCGGTATATCGACCTCCAGTGGATTCCATATCATAAAACATCGATCTCTTCAAAAACCTCGCCAAATAACGATACCCTTTTAACTTCGGGTTCGTTTTCATTGTGTAGTATACACACAAATCATCTACCGTTATTACCTCCTCCACTCTGGCTTTCAGTCTACCATTTATCGCACCACATACCCTAAACAGGTCATATACATTTAGATTGAATTGACCTGGGGCTATATCGAGGAAATTCATTAACTTTTTCTGATCTGCCCTGAGGGGTAACTTTAGTCCTTTCTTTATCTGTTATCGATGAACAAGAATACCATCTAAAGGTATATCCTGGTCGATTATTTCGTATTGATACTTCTCTAATCTAACATCATCAGGGATACCGTATTTCTTTATAATCTTAATATTTCTTTGGTTTCTAAACCCTCTCCGTAACACGTATCTTCATCCTCTTCTGCATATTCTTCCCCATCCCCACTCCTTTCTCGATCACTCCCCTGAGGCTCATGATCTACACCAGTCTCCATCACCTCGTTCTCAGAAGCTTCATGTACACTGAGTACTACCCTGAACTGTTCCTCATCCCCTGCGTCTGCACTGCTCGAATCTACCCTGTATCTCCCCCCCAATTGTTGCACACAAGTTCTCACATCGATTGTCAAAGGCACTACATCTTCGAGACTCTCGAATATATCTTTGTCATCATTTAAATTGGGTTCAACCATTTAAGAACCTGTAAATCAGATTCCATATTTTCAACGCAGTTAGAATTTTACATATGTGATACATATATACATGTTCTTACGTTAATATATTCATAATAGATCTCGCTATTGATGTCACTCTTCAACGCCTCATTTAATTTCCTATCTATTACATTCATTAATATTTATACTTTTACATAGTTCTCGATCAACTCCATATCAGATTTTTTCACTTAGCTTTTTTATCATTCATGCACAATTTCATAAGTTCTCGACGTTTCTTCCCATTTAATTTAGTAACCTCGATAAAATCATTAATTACTATTTTCTTATCGAAATTATAGGAAGTTGAATAGCTTCTCGAAGACGTTATCACTTTTCCCGCCAAATCAAGTTATTTCCATTTATACGAATTCTCATTCTCTGGCGTGAAATCCGGCTATCAAACCGCACAATCCAAAACCTCTCCGCATATCTCGCTCCCTCAAAATCATCTCCTCCCACCGCGCCGTACTTACAACGCCCTTCCCAATCCCTTTTACTTCCCTCCCCTCTCATTTCTTTGCAAACTCAGAATCACCGCCACAACGAAATAAAAATTTCATACTCAAAGTCGCTATTAATCCTTCCCCTCCATGGACGTCTCTCATTTATTTCCACTTCATTAGTCATTATTGATCAAACTTTCACAAATAAATTTACTTAAGACGCAAAAATTGTACAAACAAAAAATTTACTAACCTTGTTGCCGTGCAGCTTCAGTATCCCTCTCCTTCTCCTTCTTCACCCTTTGAATCAACACGCAAATTTTCACCTTCGTAATCGTATCTAACAACTGTAACAACGAGCAATAACAGTTCTCTCCCTCAAAAAAATTTCTAATTTGCAAGTGATCTGAACACTCGCCTACCTCTGACATATTTATAGCCCTCACGTGACCGCTCACCGTACCACTTGGCAACGGTCCAGTTCGTCGAATACAACGCCTCACACATTTTTTCTTGACATCTTTGGCTCTTACTCTTCTACCCTTTAATAAATTTTTACATTCACCCTTCAGACCTTCCAATTCTTATAGAATATCTACAGCCACATTCATCTCTGTCAGTGTACGCTTCATCTTTTCCAATACCAATATACATCATTTTCTTTATACTTCATACCATTACCTAATGGAAAACATCTTGCCATATTCATTTCGCATATACATTCTCTTCTTTTATCCTATTTTAGGCACATACCTATATTTACGGGATCACTTCAACATCAATTTATTACATTTTGTTCACTTACACTTCGTTTAAACACATTTTTATTTATCTATATTTGACAGCTACATCACATGTTCGACATAACAATACACATTTAACTTTGCATACTTGCCAATATTCGACCACATTCTATCACACATTTTGTAATCATATTGGATACTCGATAACAAACACAGAAACAATTCAATTCACGAATACATATTTATTTATTTCAACTCATTTCTTACATTCGATATCTCTTATATTCGATTGCATACTCATTTCATACATTCGACATCTACCACTTTTGAAATCGGATATTAAACCCTCTTTCTAGTCCTCGAAGCTCAATGAGTCTCAAGTCACTGAACTTCTAAGAGACGCTTCAGCATGACAAGATGGTAGAAAATTGCAAGCACACCCACGTGTTCGACAAGATCCTTTGACGCCCATTTAAAATTCGTATCTTCATCACCAGTAAAGACAGTTACCTCTTCACCCCCTAACTGACTCTAAACATTACCTTCACATATGCATGATGCTCCTACTATTTCCAATTAAAACACGTCATTTATGCTTATTCTTTGCTCCCCCTCGTTGCTCTACTCCGATCACATAACCCCATTTTATCTGTCGTCCTACGATTGATTTCATCCGACAAGTCACCGCCTTTCACCCCAGACTTAACAATCAACCATACTTGGGGTGACCTCATTTGCACAAACACCATTATCCACCTTCAAATAAAACCCTTATTTATACCCAAGATCCTTAAATCACATTTAATGCACACATTAATTTCACCTCGAAATCAACATGACCAGAAAATAGCTCACCTTGACTTCGGTAATGACATCTGCTGACTTTTACACAGTTCGGCAACCTCTTCATATTTTAGCTTTTCTTCTCGACACAATTACAAGTACTTCTGTCAAGAATGGGGCGATTGTAGTATCATATTCCCCAGATATGATAAAGCCAGTACTCTGTAGTCAAAGATAACTCAGCCCTCTGTAATCAAATGTAGCTTAGCACTCTGTAGTCAAAGACAGCTCAACATTATAGAAGATTCCAGGAGTCCTTGACTTACCAAAAGTAACCGTTGTAGCCCAATCAAGAAGGAACTGTTAGAAATCCACAAAATTCGCCTACTACCTCCAGAATAGGAGACTATTTCTTTCTTTAAGTAAACTGCCTGTATATGCTATAAATATAGGCAGAGAATAGGTTCTAAAGGGACCACACATTGAACATCTTTCTCTATCCTAAACATACGCAATACTCAGAAACTTGTAATAACTAGCATCTACTAGATTTTTATACAAAATCCTTCTTGAGGTCGTAGTTTTTCCCAGTTTCTGCTGAGTTTTCCTCGTAAAATCTTGGTTGATACTTCTTTATTGCATAATCCTTACAAACAAGTATTAGCGAAGGTTTTCCTCCCGGAAAACATGCCATTACATTTGTGAAGTTGGACTTGATGGAACGATAGACACCGAGGTGCCAGATCCGAATGAGAATATAGGAAAAGTAGAAGATAAAGGGGTTGTCCCAGAGATAAATTTAGTGGTTACTGTAATGGAGAAGACCTCAGCCGCAATACTGTAAATGGCTATCCTTGAAAGAGTAGCAGGTGTTACGAACAAGGATGTGTGTTCTACCAGCTGGGGATGTATGAGAGAGAGAAGATGAAAATTAGGCAGTAGAGATAATCAGTCGTTTGTGAGACAATAGGTTTGAGAACTTCGTTCCCACAGACGACGCCAAATATAATAGCCTAATTCTGAGATTCGGACTCAACCTTTATACCAGATATAATCAGAGTATTATTAATAACTAACACAAAAGCTTAGCGTGGAAAACCTTTGAATAAGCTAAAAACTATGACCTCTCTTGAAGATTTTAGAAAGAGAAAGATATTATTGAGAATGCTAGCTATTACAAGATATTTTGTAGAGACTTTCTTGATATGAAATGTTTGTTCTTCTCTGTAGTTCTATGGACCTATTTATAGGTCTTATAATATGACCATTTTATGATCGTTATCTGCTTTAATGATGAACGTTACAATATATGGCTTTAATGAGTCTTCATAATGATTTGTGTAACGGCTTTATTTGTGCCACGTGTATGTTGGCGAGGTCGAGTGGTTGTATGATGGTCGAAGATAGGGCTTGAGTCCTAGATGCGGAATAAGCCCCTTATATATTGGGGAAATCTCTTATCCAATACTTGGGGGCGAGCTTGAACAACACATTACAGGTAACTTATTGGTTCATCCCAATTTAACCACCCATTTAATACATTACAGGTCACTTATTGGTTTATCCAATTTGACCAAATAGAGCACATTACAGGTCGATAATTGGTTCGTCTAATGTAACTAAATAGATTACATATATTACAGGTCGCTTATTGGTTCATCCCAATTCGGCCGCCCATCTAATACATTACAAGTCGCTTATTGGTTCATCCCAATTTGACCGCCCATCTAATTTATTATAGGTCGTTTATTGGTTCGTCTAATTTGGCCAAACAGAGCATATTACAGGTTGATAATTGGTTCATCCAATGTGACCAAGAAGATCGCATACATTACAGGTCGCTTATTGGTTTATCCCAATTCGACCGCTCATCTAATACATTACAGGTCGCTTATTGGTTCATCCTAATTTGACTGCCTTTATAATATATTACAGGTCCCTTATTGAATCATCCCAATTCAACCACCCATCTAATATATTACATGTCGCTTATTGGTTCGTCCAATTCAACCAAATAAAGTACATTACAGGTTGATAATTGGTTCGTCCAATGCAACCAAACAAATCACATACATTACAGGTCGCTTATTGGTTCATCCCAATTCGATCGCCCATCTAATATATTACAGGCCTCTTATTGGTTCATCCCAATTGACCACCTTTCTAATACATTATAGGTCGCTTATTGGTTCGTCCAATTTGACCAAACAGAGCACATTACAGGTCAATAATTAGTTCGTCCAATGTGACCAAATAGATCACGTACATTACAGGTCGCTTATTGGTTCATCCAAATTTGACCGCTCATCTAATATATTACAGGGAACTTATTGGCTCATCCCAATTCAACTGCCCATCTAATATATTACATGTCACTTATTGGTTCATTCCAATTCGACCAACCCGTCAAATACATTACAGGTTGATTATTGGTTCATCTAATTCAACCAAACATATTACATATTACAGGCCAGTTATTGGTTCATCTAATTTGACCAAACAGTTTACATATTACAGGTCGGTTATTGGTTCATCCAATTCGGCCAAACAAACAACATATTACAGGCCAAATATCCCGAAAACAAGCATAGACGATATCGGTAATAAGCTGCATCAGAATCAAGAAAACAACGTCAGGTAACGGTTGGAGAATGACCTTCTCAGCCAACACCACTAGCCCATGATGCTTCTCATACTATTGGCTGAGAGCCGTCTTATGTAAGGGGCATATTCCGCATCTCAGACTCAAGCCCCATCTTCGACCATCATACGACTACTCGACCTCGTCAACATACACGTGGTACAAATCAAGCCATTACACAAATTATTATGAAGACTCATCAAAACCATATATTGTAACATTTTCCATTAAAGCAGATAACGGTCATAAAATAGTCATATTATAAGGCCTATAAATAGGTCCATAGAACTACAGAGAAGGATAGACTTTTCATATCAAGAAAGTCTCTACAGAACATCTTGTAATAGCTAGCATTCTCAATAATATCTCTCTCTTTCTAAAATCCTCAAGAGAGGTCGTGGTTTTTAACCTATTCAAAGGTTTTCCACGCTAAAGTTTTGTGTTAGTTATTATTAGCATTCTGATTACATCTGGTATAAAGGCTAAGTCCAAATCCTGAAATTAGGCTATTACATTCACGTCAGGTAGTGCCATGATATGGATGTAATCATTGTTTGAAGTTCACTACAATATGATTGGTAAATAGTGGTGGGTTTTCGACAACTAGATACCATAATAAAGTAATAATTATACTCCTGAGTAAAAATTCTAACACTTATAACTACTAAAATTTCCCTCCTATTCCAGTACTATATTCAAACCCTTATTAACATGTTTTACTATTCTAACATAACCTAATATTCAGAGCTTACAATAGGATAGTAATCATATGATATACATAAATTAGCTCAAGTTAAGTGTTATGAAGATAATCTACTATCATTTAATTGTACTATATATGATGACATCAACTTATTTAGGAACCATAGTTGTTAAATTATACACAACTGGTATCCAAAAATCATACCGATCAATCGTTAAATGAAGGGCAATAGTTGTACTTGCCTTGATTAGGGATTTGGTAAAAATCGAGGAGCGAAGAACGACCTTGCAATGTCCAACAAAATCAATACCCAACCTACTCCAAATACAGGTACAATAGAGACTTGAAGGTAAAAGAGTTTAGGGTAATTAATTCTCACACCAAGAGTCTCTAATGGCTATGGATCGATGAAGGAGAAAAAGGGAGAGATGGAGTAGAATTAGGGGAAGTTGGTGGTGGGTTTGAATGGGTTTACAACTTAAACTCAAAAGGTCAAAGAATAAGATAGCGTACTACAAGGTGTAAGCTAAGTAAATAACATCAGACAGTCTAGACTAATACATATTGCAACTAATGCGAACAAAAGAAAAAGAAAGGCGAGGCGCTACAAAAATAGAGTTTTGTTTGATTATGTTTGACCAAAATTCGTCTTGGTACTTTGGTCATATTCAATGCACTCACTGCTGGAGATGGATTGGATCGTGGGCTGAATTGATGTTAAAGGAGAAACCAGGTTTGAAAACATGACGTGCTGGCCTCGTGAATTCAAAGCTGGGTCATTGAGTTGGTGAAGCAGAAGTGCTGCTGTTAGCATCACATGCTTTCTGCCAAAATTTAAATTTTGGGGTAAAGGTTAATGGGCCTGGGATGGTTTAAATAAAAGCATGTGATGCTCACATGTGGTTGTATTCGGGTCTAGAGGTTTTAATCTGGGCTTTGGCCTGATTTAGGATAGCTGGGGCTTCAAGTTAATTAAAAATTGCATGTACTAGTCACGTGTCTTATCTTCTTCTCTCTCACGAACGGTCTTTTCCACCATTGTGAAACCTACAACTTGGTTTTCTGGCTTTTGCAAACCGGTGATGCTTTCGATCAAAACATCAGTGGGATGGTTTTCATGGAATTCGGCGAGTGCTATGGTAGTCCCCTTTTCATCATGCACTCTTCTTCTTGCCTTTGTAATTGGAACTTTGTTGTGCCGTGAATCGACAATTTTTTTGGTTAAAACGTCAAATGGAGGTACATCCATTATAGTGGCAAATTGTCCGATGTCATTTTCCTCGTCAATTGTACCTTTCCTTGCAACAATTTCTCTTGTTTTAGCAACTTCACCGACGAGATCTCTATGACCGGCAACAACATCTGGATCCGACTTGGTTGTCGGCTTCATTTTGGGCAGAATTTTAAGTATTTTATAACACACCTGCCACCCACGTGAGTGGCTCTGCATGCTAGATTCTCATGCCTTTTCTTCACTCGTAAACTGATTGTTAAGTTCGTTGTTCCTCGCGATAATGTTTCCCTCTAGAGAGAGATCTTCAGTTACACCCGACGAAGGTGGTTGGGTGGGGGGGGGGGGTAAGGGTCTTATATCCAAAGCCTCGACAAACCCTTCAAGCTTACCAAGATTATCTAATATCCTCGCTACATTATCAGCGAGCGTAGTTTTCTTCATTGCGGGTCTTCCACGAGGTATCTTTGCTTTTGAAACTAACTACACTGGATTCTAACGCAGCTCTAACACCAATTGGTGTGATTACTATGAACACGGAAGCGAGATTCGTATGAAGATCACGTTATATTTGAGAGTTAGAGAAAACTAGAATTTTAACTAATCAAATCAACTTTCATTAATCAAAATGAACTGAGAACAAATGAAGAACCTAACATCCCTTTTATAGAACATAAGGGTGGTGGAAACCCTAGCTAGAAATATTCTAGAAACTAACTCTAAAATAGGAACTGCTAATAACTCACATTGGACCTCTCCAATAGAGCTTAAGCTAAAGCATAAAATAAACATAAGTCTCACACGGGTAGACGACCTTATGAGGGATGTGCCACATCATAAATAGTATTAGGAGTTGGGTCCAGCCCAAGGTGGGAATCTAAGTGGGCTGAGGTGTCCTACTGGACTCCTAACAAGCTCATATGCATTTAGGGTTTATGGGGAGAGTTTGAGTAGATATAGATAACCTCATATTGAGTTATCCTTTTGTAATGCAGTAACAATACAACCTATGAGGATATATAGATATATTATTCAATAAAGATATCCCAGATACTCCAAATCAGCATTTTTCTTGGATTTTTTACGTTGCGGAGATGCATTTTTTTACCTATTTCAAAATTTCTATCTATTAATTATTTCTTCTATGGCATAAGATATCTAGACATGAATTGTATGATTAATATTTTTTTTTTCTAGATTAAAAGGCTATTTTTACTCATTTTTAACCCTTAATAAATGGTTTTTTCAAACTAAAATAACGATCGCTATAAAGATCATATTGATGCACAATTATTATTTTTGCGTAGCCTATTCTAGCACGATCACATCGGTATATGGTACGTCTCAGAGAAATGTCCCAATCGCCAGGAAATTGGCGTTGAAACTGGCAGTTCACGGTAAAAAAATGTCATTTTTAGGTCATACTGACGTCAGCTAGGTTATTATTATTATTATTTTAAAATTATTTAATACTTATTTATGATATCATCAGCCCTAATCCATTGCTGGCATGGCAAGGACATGTGTCAAGGATAAGTAGCATGCCACGTACCCAACAGTGGCATGCCAAATGAATGCTATGAGGTACACAGTGGCATGCCATGAGCATGAGACGTGGTAGTCCAGATCTGTGACACGTGGTAGTCAATCATTGGTGACACATGACAACCAATCATTTAGGACACGAGTCAAACCGGTCCAGGTCGGTCAACTCGGTTCAAGCCTTGACCCAAACCAAGCCTGATCGGTCTAAGACCGGTTCAGGCACTAAATTGGCTCTATAGAGCTCATTTTTTTTGGTCAAATTGAGTTAATTTTAAAAACAAATCTTATTGACTGGACCTACCCATGGGGACCCATTTTTAAAATTTTTTATAAAAAAAAATTTTAGCCTTTTTTTTGGGATCGGGTGCTTTGTATAGGAAAACTGACTCATTATATGTGATTTAAGTAAACAGATTAAAACCAAATTAATTATCTTATGATAACTAATAGAATATTAATGGTATTCCCCTAGGATACTAATTATCATGATCAGGGATCATAGATAATACAAACCAAAACTAATTTAAAATACGACTGTGATTCATATCTAAATCACAGTTAATTGTCAATGACAAACGATTAAAGCTCAATTGGGAATTGACTTAGTTTTATTTCTAAAAACTTGGTGTCTGAGGTACCAATTTTATGTTTCTAGGTGCAATTAGATATTACATGATAATATTTAGAGGTATATATGCACTGATAATAATCTATAGTACCCTAAAATGTTAGTGCAAAGACATGCACAATCTACCAATCTTATGAACCCAACAGACATCACAGTGGGACCACTTATAAACTAAACATCTAATACCCCTCATATTCATAGAAAATTAGGTCATTTGGCTAGAATATATAGACCTTATAGAACTTTAGGGCTTATAATACCTTAGTTGTCAGAATAAGGAAAGTACACATCTAGTGGTTTTAAATAGCAATCTTGGCTAAAATTCTATTAAAACGCACATTTAAGATTAAAATCATCATTTTATGAGGTAAAATTGGGATTTAATTATTATAAAAGAATTTCATGAGTTTTAGAATATGAACAAGGTTCAACTATAAAATGATTATGAATCATTTATCTTATGTTATTTTAAGTACTATGATCTATCTATAATATATTTGAAATGTTTATCAAGAATTATTACTAATTACAATAAACATTTTGCATAAACAGATGTCTGCGAAACTCGAGAATGTTGAATTTCCTTCATTGCTGCTCCCTAGAGCCAATTACCTCACTTGGTGCATTGACGCTAACTTGTTCATGAAGTCTCTCGGTCTACAGAAGACCATCGTCCTTGGCAACAATGAAGATCCCATTGGTTAAGTAAAGACTTTGTTTATTCTCTATCATCATATTCAGGATGACCTGAAGACTGAATACCTCAACAAGGTTGAGCTAGCTAACTTATGGGTAAACATGAAGGGGTGTTATGGTCAACAAAAGACCATTTTTCTCCCAAAAGTGATACACCAATGAAACACCCTTAGGTTACAAGATTTCAAGATCGTCGCTAATTATAACTAAGCAATCCACAAAATCACTTCTATACTTGAGTTGTGTGAGAAGAAAGTCACTGATTCTGAAATGGTAAAGAAGACTCTATCAATTTCCTATACTAGCAATATTGCGCTTTAGAGATATTTTTGGCGAGAGAACATTATGACTCACGAAGTCTTGATTTAAACACTGTTCATCTCTGAGCAGAACGATGAACTTCTAATGAAGAATTATGCAATACGGCCATCTGGGAGTACGCCATTGTCCGCATCACATAATATTACGTTTTAGGGAAACAACTATGCAAGTTAGTGAAGCAAATATGGAAAGGGCAGGGGAGGATATAAGGGAAATAGGAAGGGCGGGAACCAAAATCTATTGGCCCTAGGAAAGGTAAAGTATTTTAGAAATTCGGTAAACCATGAAATATGAAGAAGGAAAAGAAGTTAGATCAGGGATCTCCTTGCTTTAACTGCGGTGGTACCGGGCACTGGACATGGGAATGCTAGGCACCATGGGTGGCCAGAGATAATAAAGTCCAGATCCACCACGCAGTTATTGAGACTGACTCCACCCCTATAGAGTTCTTAACGTCGGACTTCTTCGGCGATACTAATATTGACATGGATCGACATACGGAGTAATCCGTAATAATATCTCAGTAGACATGTGATGTCACAGTAGAGAGTAGTAGTAGTTTCTTTTCTCATAAAGACTTGATTTACCATTTGTTAGTATTTTAGATTATGTAAGGAACAAATCATTTATGTTTCAATAAAGTGCTCATGACATACATGAGATTTTTATTTTGTTCAAAATTGTGATTATTCGAATTTATTGCTTGAGAAGTAGTTAAATTAAATATATGATAGTTGATCTAATATATACAACCCGCCTATGGATCTATCTGCTCATTAAACATTACCGATAATTGAATTAGTGGTGACATACGTCTCAAAGACATTAGTACCACGCACTCGATCCTTTTGAGATATGAAGATATCTTTTGTCGCTAACCTTATGTATTGGGGATGTCACAAATATCATTGGCATGACCAACATGATTTAACATACTGAGTGCATCACACTATTACTCTCTAACGGTACGATATGGGGTATCTAGTCCACATTATGTACTAGTAAATCTAGTCAGATTTTACTGAGTCTAGGGAGATACATGATAATATTTATCACGTCATGACTATCGGAGAAAATGATAGACATGGTTCTGTGCATTCCCTTAATTTCTAAAGGTTAGAACACACTATTTAGAATGATTTCCAATACACTCCTCAAGGCATGGATAATGATGTGGATTATCGGGATTATATCTCAACTTTTCTTAAAAGGAAAGAAGACCCAAAAAATGTACGTGTAACGATTACTTTTAAGGAAAGTCTATTATTCATCCTAGTATAACCAAGGTTGGTAGGATCTCCAGCCTTTGCTCCAAACGCATCAATGGAGACACATGTGGACCTATCCATCCACATAGTGGCCCACTTAAGTATTTATGGTCATAATAGACGCATCTTGGAGATGGTCTTCCGTTTGCCTATTATTAAAATCTAGGAATGCAATGTTATCATAATTTTTCACTTAGATAATTTGATCCCAGGCTCAGTTCCTGGATTAACGGATCAAAGTTGATCAATACGACTTGATGGGGGCTTGGGAGTTAGACTCGTAGGTTTTTCTTATCATTATTTTACCGCTAAATGAGATAGATGATTGAGCATCGTGAGTATCCCATACCATACCTGGTGAAGAACTTAATCAAGAGATTTAGAATAATCATTAGGCTACTATTATTACGATCACAACTTCTCGCTAGTGTGTCGGATTTACATTTTTACTCCTACAACACTGATTAGGGTTCGTCCCATGGAAAATTATTAATTTTTTTTCCTAAAAGCGACTAGTAACTTGGTCGGTGCCCGGTGTCGCCCATCGATGAACATTTAGATGTTCTGTATGGGTGCCAATCGTACCACCACAATATATGAAAATAGGACCCACAACGTCGGCCTGATATTATGTGGGTTATGATTCATGTCTATCATTAGATACTTGAAACCCACTGGCGACGTATATGCTGTAGAGTAGATAATTATCACTTTGTTGAGACAATATTCCCAGTATTAGGGGGAATATGACAGTCAATGCTAAAGATATTGATGAGCACGTAATTATGACATTTTTAATATACCCGAACATGTATTTTAGTCCTCCATTATATTAATTTAAGGTACTTATGTGCACTTGTTTGATTGTAGCTATTGGAGATGGATATTTGAAACCAAGCTCTTAAAGTCAAGTAAAAGTGTCTCCAGATGTTCATAGCACAAAAAGTCAAAGACGCAATATATTTGGTCTCAGGATTGAAGAAATATATACACAAATATTCTTGGAGAATAAGATCAAAAAATATATTGCATCCAAGATCCTTGAAGATATTGTATATTGAAGATATATGTAAGAGTTTCTATGAAGAAAAATATTTACATCACTTAAGGAAATTATATGCAAGAATCTTAGGGGATTGATTGTAAAATTAGATGATATTATTCTGAAAAAATTATTTACAATTTAATGTATAGTTTTTAAATTTTGGTTTCTTCTCCTATAAAAGAAACCCTCCCCCCATTGTAATGGGGCATCTCATATTGGAGCAAGTTTAGAAGAAATAATTGAAGTCTTAGTTTTATTGTCTCTTCTTCTTTTTAGTTTAATTTTTGCTAATGTCTTTATTAATTGTTAATGCGATAAAGTCCGAGATGAGCGACTAATCTCCTAGTTAATGCTAGGATGAGGCCGCTTCTTGGATGAGCAATAATTGATAATAATTAGGTTCTAATTAGTTTTCTCTTAGTACTTTATAATTGATAAGTTAGTGCATCATATCAAAGGCTTGACCATAGCTTCGATTTGGTGTACGATAACTTTGGATACGAACAAGTGCTACTAACCGTAGACTTGATTTGGAGATCTAAATAAGAGAAAATTCTAGAAAACTCACTCAACCCTAGCCATGGTTGAGTTGATAATTCTCTAAGGCATTCTTCACCATCTCTTAAAAGCATAATCACTAAATTCTTGACCATAGATTTAGTAATTTATTTTACAACATCGTATGTGTCTTAACACGAGCATATGATGGGTGGAGATATTAGGATCTAGTTATATATTGATTAGTACTTTTAAAGGTAGAGGCCAAGTCCGAACCTTAGCTCTCTCTCTCTCTCACTCATTAAGTTTAATAATTAGTTTTTATTTATTCATTTTATATTTATCTCTTACAAAATTGTAATTTGGCCTAGAAAACATTTGTTTTCCCAAACCTCCTTGTGGAATCAATCCCACTCATCCGTGCTACAATTTAACAACCGTACTTTGGGCAAGAATTTTTCTAGAGGCTGTAAAAACCACTTATAATATGGCGCCGTTGCCGGGGAGGCATCGTTGAAAACTATTCTCTCTAATACCGAATTTTAATTCTTTCTTATACCGTGCCAATGATTTTAAATTCCTTGTTTCTAATATTCATTAAAAAGTATAGTGGGCCGGTAATAGCATATAGTGCTTCTATTATTATCGTTTCTCTTTCTGTTTTTCTAGTTTAGTTTAAAAAAAATGGGATTGTCGAGTTTTTGGCGCTACAATAGCTGTGAAGTCTATTCCTGAATGTTTCACCATTTTTGATCATCTATAATTCACATTTGAGAAATACGCTTGCTATGAAAGTTTCAGATAATTAAAAACCCTTTTCCAAATTGCTCTAGATCATATTTTTCTGTTTAGTCGTTTGCGAGTTACAGCCTTATGAAAAAATAGTAAAAATCAGTGCTAGTAAAAGACGCCACCGTTCATTCATCACTTGTTTTGAGCATTAGGGAAGCTAAATTCTAGAAAAATTCTTTCTTAAATATTTTTCCTTTCTGAAATATCTTTCCAAATTGATATTATTTATTGCTCTCTCAGAACCGAGCTGAAAGAAATACGTATTTGAAAATTAGAACATCGTAGATTACAATAAACTTTGAAATTGAATTAATATTGTTGTCGTAAGTTCACTAATCCTTTTTCTCTTGTTTTGCAAGATATTCACAAAGTTGGAAATGAGACAGACAATGCGCAAAGCTAAAAGAATCATCAAATCCATCCTTCTTGTGCCCCCAAAGTGATGGAGCACTTCCTTATTTCTCCCCCTAAGTGAAGGGGCGGCCATAGCTTCACCGGGAAACACTTCCCGTAGGTTGGTACCTCTCAAAACTTGAAATCTATAATGGGCTCATATCCGCTCCACCCCGGCACTAGGAACATAAAGTCGTGTGGACTGTACAAATGCACGCTGCTCTAATAAAATATTTGCTGTGGTTGGATTGACCTATTGACGTGTTTAAATTTCTTTTCATTCTGACATTAGTAAAGGTAAAAAATGTTAGAGACTTGCAAGATTTCACCACCCAAAATCTCTCTAACAAGTGGGACCACCCATTAGGAATGCGAAGAAATTCGTATCACACAAAAATTTAATGTCCCGGACCTGAAAATAATTTATAATAAAAAAGAGTAGCAAGATTCCCACGAGATTTCATCACCCAACGGATAGATGTACCGCACCGGAGTACAAACACGGGTTTATAGGATACGGCCCCAGCCTAGCGCCGCAAAATACTAGCTGTAGGTTTAGGATTTCACCGTTCCGGGTGCAGACGTACGATAAGGCGACTCGCTCGGGTGTGAGGACTGAACATCTACTCTTAGCTAGTACTAGCAAAGTGACGCAGGGGAGTATAGGAACTAAAGCCTTTGACCATCCTACCCTTTTGTGAACATAGAAGAACATAGGGGAGACCTACTTATTAATTCTTAACAAACGTTGAAGTGTTAGATTATAGGTTTGATTGATTGCTTACTGCATCGGGTGCTAAATTTTTATCGTATATTAGTTTGTGCATGATTAATTGGACACGTGGAGAAAAATGTTTAGGAAGTTTACCAGAACCTTTGCCTATTCACGGCCCACCACCTCAGCCAAAGCGGAGAGGGCGATTACCTCACCTAATCAATGCAATAGAGAACTTAGGACCCCCAATTTTGGAGGAGGGTAATCTATCTAGAGTTAACCCAATTGAACTTGTTGTTGAGCTAGAAGTTGAACCCTCAATCATGGCTGCCACCAAATCTCTTAGGGACTATTGGACCCCAGTGGTGAGCGATATACATTCATGTATCGTGTTACTAACCGTCATAAAACATCATTATGAAATCAAGCCTAGTGTGATCTAAATGTTACCTACATTTCATGGGCTTGATTCTGAGAGCCCTTATAAGCACGTCCACAAATTTAAGAAAATCTGTGCGCTCTCAAAATATCAACATTTTACTGAGGATTCCGTCCGCCTTAATTTATTCCCATTCACACTAAAAGACAAGGTAAGTCATTAGCTTGATTCATTAACACCAGCATCTATCAATTCATGGGACCAAATGGAGACTAAGTTCAAAACCAAATGGTTTTCAATGGGAAAAACCCCCGCTCTTAGAAATATACTTATCGAATTTGCTAAAAATGAGAGTGAAACATTTTACGAGGCATGGGAGAGATATAAATTAGATCTTCTTTCAAAATGTCCCAATCATGGTTTTGAAAAGCAACATTTAACCCAAATCTTCAATCGCAAAATGACGTCTGAGAATCGTTACAGGCTATAATCCATGCATAGTAGTAAATTTCAGGACCTTGAACCCGATAGAGCTTATGAGGAGTTTGAGATATTGGCTGAGAACTCTTAGCAGTGAGATTTTGATCCACATAGATGTTCGTACAACCAAGAAAAGGGATTTATATGAAGTGAGGGAGGGAATGGCCATCAAAGTCCAATTGGATACTCTTTCCCAAAAAATCGAGGCTATGGCTATGAATCAATCTAAGGGTAGTGTGAACCAAGTTCGGCAACAGGGTTGCACCGTTTGTCATGATGTTACCCATGTGACTCAAATGTGCCCCATGTTTAATGAAATGAATGATAATCAAGAGCAAGTGAATGCTTTGAATAATACTTACAAGATGCCTTTTGACCCGTACAAGCCAACTTGGCAGAACCACCAAAAATTTTCATGGAAGAACAACCAACCCAGTTTAGGTTTTAGAGAGCCATAAACCTCAGGTTATAATTTGCCTAGGAATCTCTTTTCTTAATCTTATCCTCTGCAATCCTTTCAGTCATCCAAACAATTCCCACCCATTCTACCTAAACCATCTTTGGAAGATACCCTTGCTCTCTTTATGCAATAATCAATGGAAAGTCAAAAATAATTAATCGAAAGTCAAAAACAAGCATTATAATTTCAGAAACAAATGATGCAATTCTAACAACAGACTTTGGTGAATCAAAATTCTACATCCCAATCTATCTCTAGCTTAGAGACTCATATAGGAAAATTGGCAAATGTATTGTATGAAAGACCACTAGGTAAGCTACCTAGCTAACTAGTATCTAATCCAAAAGGACCACCAGATTTTGATTCTAGCTCAATCCCAAAATAGCTTAATGTCATTACCACTCTTCGAAGTGGTAGAAAAATTGATAACCGAGTTGAAATACCTAGGGCTGAGCCAACACCAGTTGTTATTGAGGATGAGGTAGGTTTGAATGAGCCAGTTGTAGTAAGCAGCCATGAACCTTCTGAGAAATCTAAGGAGTTGCCTACCTCGTCCATTTCTGTACTAAAGGCCCGTATTGAGCCAAATGTGCCTTATCCACAACGCCTTCTTCCTGCTAATAAAGGGATTCAATTTAACGAGATATTGGATACATTTAAGCAAGTTCATATAAATATTTCAGTACTCAATGTCATCATGCTTATTCCTGCATATGCCTAATTCCTTAAGGATACGTGTACTAGGAAAAGGAAAATCAATGTGCACAAGAAAGTCTTCTTGACTGAAACACTAAACCCTTCTAAGCTTCGAGATCTTGGAAACCCAACCATCCCTTGTAAAATTGGAGATCACAAAGTAGATAGGGCATTAGTCAACTTGGGGGCTAGTGTGAATGTCTTACCTTACTCAGTTTATCAGGAATTAGGACTTGGAGAACTCGAACCTACCCGAATGACACTTCAATTGGCTGATATGTCAATACGATACCCACGTGGTATCCTTGAGGATATTCTTATCAAGGTTGATACTCTCATTTTTCCCGAAAACTTTGTTGTTTTGGATACTGAAGATGTCACGAATCCTAGCTGCGAGATCCCCGTCATATTGGGCCGCCCTTTCCTTGCGATTGCTCATGCCATTATAAATTGCTTTAATGGGGTCTTACAATTATCAATAGGAGACATGAAAATCAAATTAAATGTTTTTAGCAATAATACTGAAGTCTCTCATTTTGATGACTTGGCTGAGCTGAATATGATTGACTCTCTAGTTTATAACTCGTTCCCAAAATCATTTTCTGACGACCCCTTTGAATCATGTCTTGTGAACTTTGGTGAGGACTTTGATGAAGACACAACCGTTAACGAATTTAATGCCTTACTCGACTCAACTCCTATTTTTTACATGTCCAAATGGAGACCTAGACTGGAAACTCTTGAACCATCAACTACTTTACCTATTCAATCCATTATTAAACTACCCCAGCTGGACCTCAAGCCATTACCCAATACTCTCAAATATGCCTTTCTAGGTAATTCTGAAACTTTACCTATGATAATAGCTTCCAATCTAGATGCTGACCAGGAAGGTAGAGTGTTGAGTGTCCCTTAGAAAATATAAATCAACCATAGGGTAGTCTATAGCAGACTTAAAGGGAATTAGCCCGGCCGTGTGCATACATCGCATCAATCTCGAGGAAGGCGCTAAAAATTCACGCGAGATGCAATGGCGTTTAAATCCAACTATGATGGAGGTGGTTAAGAAGGAAGTTCTTAAGCTATTATACTCGGGTATCATATACCCCATTTTGGATAGTAAGTGGGTTAGTCCTGTTCATGTTGTACCCAAGAAATCAGGGATTACTGTAGTCAAAAATGGGAATAATGAATTAATCCCTACCCGTATGACCACCGGGTGGCGTGTTTATATCGATTGTAGAAAGTTGAACACGGTAATGAGGAAAGATCAATTTCCTCTTCTATTTATTGATCAAATGCTTGAGCGATTAGCGGGAAAAAGTCATTATTATTTTCTTGACGGTTATTCCGGATATAATCAGGTCCCCATCGCTTTAGAAGAAAAGGGGAAAACCACATTCACATGTCCTGGGAGAATATGACCATAAACTATGTGAAGGGGGTAAGAAAAGTGAGAATCTTGGGTCTAGGTCAAGAAAGGGCTCCAAACCCTGACAACCTTAGCCAACTGGCAGGGATTGTCGACCAAAACTCCTTGTTATAGAGGCTTCACTAAAAAACCATGTATGAAAAAAAAAACTTGTAAAAATAAGGAATACTAGGAAGACGAATTAACTAAGGCACTTATCGAACTAACCGATGAATTTATTCTAATAAATACTAGACTACCAAACACTGACTTAACTATTTTATTCAATGTATTGTGTTGTAACACTATCTTCACTACACTGAGATTTAGTTAAGGAAACTATTTGAATCTTTTTCTAAGCATGATGTAGTATTTCAAGTTTTAGATTTTGAAAATGATATTTTATGGTACACTTGGGAAATATTGAGTTTTAAGGAATTTTCTGTCATAATATTTACTTGTTATAACATAATAAGGATAAGTTGACAGGAAATAAGTCATTTATAATCTAGAATTGTCAAAGTGTCATTTTAGATTTTTGTAGGTGTAATCACTGTAAACCCTCACGAGACAGCACTTATCCACCAGGGGAACATGGGTGCTTAATGGCTTGTTGCATATGCTAAATGCAACTGCGTGACATGCGAAAATAGGTTTTTATTTATTTTTGCTCGAGGACTAGCAAAATATAAGTTTGGGGGTATTTGATAGACACGTAATATTTACGTGTATGGCTCCTAAATTTATAAGCAGTTAGTCATTTATTAAATAAATATGATACTAATAGTGTTTTTTTTCTTGTTTTTATAGAAATCGGATACATGATAAACAAGTCATACAGTTTTCCAATTTTTAACAAAGAACAAGGGTAATGCACTCCAACAATGATTCTCATTTGAAGTTGTCACTCAAAGCACATGAAGAAGCATTGAAGAGGCATTGATGGAGATCATCAAGTCCTATAATTTTATACATGGGCCAAAGCATAGACTATGGAGTTTTTAAAGCTCTTATATTTTGTGCATAATAGAAGGCATTGTTTATGGGATTTCGCATTTATGTTAATATTTTGTAAACCCTCCTATACTCTATAAATAGAAAGGGAATCCCACCCATGAGAGATCATCTTGGAGAGTGCAATATCAAAGTTTAAAACAATAAAAGTTATTATTTATCTCTTTTTCTTGTCTTTTACTATTATCGTAATAATCGTAGTATGACAATGATTAAAGGGATGAGTAGATAATCTTCTTAGCCAAGGCTAGAGGAAGCTACATCTAATGTAGCCTTAGTGTAGATTGTATAGCTTAGTTAGAGTAATTACTTTCTCTTTATCCCAGAATATTGCATATTCGTATTCCTTCATCCTATGCTTGACCATAGCTAGGATTAGGAGGAATAATGAATCTAAGTAACCATCTTGTTTGACCATAACAAGATAGGTTAGGAACATGGAGAAGAGAACATAATCTATACTTATCAACCGGACTATGGTTGAGTAAGTTAGTTTATGGGTAGTTTCCAATCACTAAATCTCTTTTATCTTTTGATGTATTACATATGCCCGACCAAGGATATGCGATATCTGAACTCGTAATTTACTTTAATTATTTATGTTATCACACGGTTACAAAGGGTAGAGTGAAATCTAAGCCTTGGTTCTCACTCTGACTCATACAACTCATATTCTCTAGTATTTGTTTATTTCTTCTTTTTAGTTCAAAACCTACTCAAACTCATTGTTATTGGAAAAAACTAGTAGCCCAAAGTATAATTTGTACCACAAGTCTATTGGGATACGACCCCGCTTACCCTTTTATATAATGGTACACCGTGCACTTGCAGGTCTTTTAAGATGTCGGTTTATAATCGATCACCAACCTCCAGAAGCACAATCCTAAAAGTTAGAAATATTATAAACAGTCATGAAACAACTGTTGTACTAAGAACTACAACTATTTTTTATTTTTGTTATTTTTTGGAAAAAAGTTAGAAACACTTTAATAGTATTACTGGTCTATTAGACTATAACTTACCATACAAGAAACAAGGAATTTAGAAATCATTGGCAAGATATGGACGGTATTAGAAAGAATTAACAAAGAAAATTCGGTATTAGAAAGATTTATCACATAAAACTAACAAAGAAAATTAATAAAGAAAATTCGGTATCCCGACAACGACGGCATTTGATAAGAGTTTTTAAGGGCCTCTACAAAATACTCGCCTAAAGTGCGGTTGTCGAATTGTAGCAAGGATGAGTGGGATCGAATCCACAAAGAGGTTTAAGAAGATAAATACTTTCTAGGCCGAATTATGGTTTTTTAAAAGATAAATCTAAAAGGAATAAATAAAAACTAAATATAAAACTTAATAAGAGAGAGAGCTAAGGTTCAGGCTTGGCCTCTTCATTTCAAAGCACTAATCGATATACAAAATAGATCCTAATATCTCTACCCATCAGATGTTCGTGTTAAGACACATACGATGTTGTAAATTAAACCACTAAATCTATGGTCAAGCATTTAGTGGTTATGCTATTAAGTGATGGTGAAGAGTGCCTTAGAGAATTATCAACTCAACCATGGCTAGGCTTGAGTGAGTTCTCTAGTGTTTCCTTTTTCTAAATTACCAAATCAAGTCTACGGTTAGTGTCACTTGTTTGTATCCAAAGTTATCGTACATCAAACCAAAGCTATGGTTAAGCTTTCGATATGATGCACTAACTTATCAATCATAAAGTACTAAGAGAAAAAAAATTAAAACCTAATTAATACCAACTATTGCTAATCTAAGAAGAGGCTTCATCCTAGCCTTAGCTAGGAGATTAACCGCTCATCTCAGACTTCATCGCATTAACAACTAAAGAAAATATTAACAAAAATTAAACTAAAAAGAACAAGAGACAATGAAATAAATCTAAGACTTCAATTATTCCTTCTAAACTTACTCCAATATGAGATGACCAATTGCATTGGGGAGAGAGTTCCTTTTATAGGAGAAAGAACCTAAATTTAGAAACTATACATTAAATTGTAAAGAATATTTTCACAATTATATCTTCTAATTTTACAAACAATCACCTAAGATTCTTGCATATAATTCTTTAAGTGATGTATAGATCTTTTTTTATGGAAAGTCTTCCATATATCTTCAATATAAAATATTTTCAAGGATCTTGGATGTAATATATTCTTTTATCTTATTCTCCAAGAATATTTGTATATATATTTCTTCAATCTTGAGACCAAATATATTGTGTCTTTGACTTTTTATGCTATGAACTGCTAGAGACACTTTTACTTGACTTTAAGAGCTTGGTTTCAAATATCCATCTTCAATAGCTGTAATCAAACAAAAGTACATAAGTACCCAAAATTAAATATAATGGACAACTAAAATACATGTTCGAGTATATTAAAAATATCATAATTGCGCTCTCATCACACCTTATCCCCTTAAGATAGATTCTCCCCTACCACAGTGCTTTGCAGGAATATAGGTCCATGTCTCCCAGGATGCAGCAGTCAGTCGCAGAGAGATAAAAATACTTCTATCTCTCTGCTAAACAAACCTTGATTGTGTCTGCTTTCTCTCTTGAAAATAACTCAAGAAAACTCTATAAAACTGATAATAATAAATAAAAATGAAGTTGGGCTATATAGAAAGCATAGGTGATTCTTCCCCAAGGGTCATACCTTAAGACACACCTAAACTTAGTGTCTTCTTCACCAAGAGTTGCACCTTAAGTTGCGTCTGTTGGAGACAACCCAACTTATACCTCAAACCCAAAAATATGACTAAGTGTTCCAAGGAATCCCCATGAGCCCATAGCCCCAAGGCCAAATCATAGACTTATAATAATAAGCAAGTTTTCTAGGTCGAGCAAGCCCATGGGTAGTCCATGCACCCCAGCTAGTTTACAGACATGGGTCGTGCATGTCGCGCATGCTCGTGTGACATACCAACTCTCACGCACATCACAAAAAGTTAAGTGTTAGACTTACTTATGTAGTAGAGTTGAGATTCCCTTATATCTAATGTGGGACTAAAAATACTTAGTTCCACCATTCAAGGAAAATGAAAATAAAAAACCTCTTTATATTTTCCAACAAAAATTACTTGGGATTTTTGAGTTCCTACCAACTTTTTGATTAGTCCTTATTGGACTGTTAACTTTGGTCGTTGTCGATGATCGTAAGATAAAATTATTTGGGATTTTGAGTTCCCACTAAGACTTTGACTAGCCCTCGTGAGACTATTAACTTTTGTCGTTGTCGACGACCACATAAGAAAATTACTTAGGATTTTTGAGTTCCCACCAGCTATTTGACTAGTCCTTGTCGAACTATTAACTTTATTCATTCTTGACGACCGTAGGAGAAAATTTCTTGGGATTTTCGAGTTCCCACCAACTCTTTGACTAGGCCACGTTAGGCTATTAGTACTTGCCCATGGCCGTATTCAATCTTTTACTTATACAATCAATGATTGCAGGCCTCTATCTTCATCGGGAATAACTCTACCCTGGGACATAATTCCTGATGGCTTCTATGAATGGTGTATTATGTATGCTGCTAAGAGTCTCCTTGGTTAGCCACTTGGTCGGGCTGTTGTTTTGCATACTTTTGATTAATGCTTCTACGGAGGCAGCCCTTAGCATTAGATGGTCATTCTTACCGATGTCTCATCTTAGCTAGCATCCTCCTCGGATTGACTACCCATCGTGGTAACTATCCTCATTTTATCTCATATGGGTGTTCATATGGAGGCATTCCTGGGTACCGCTCATGAAATTGGTTGTTGTAGGCGGTGTTCCATTCTTGGTACTGCCTGTAGCCATACTCGAGTGGGTAGGATGGGTCATAGGGGCTATATTGTTGATGCCCCTAAGGGAGGTTTGTGTATTCATTATCGTACGAGTCCCCTAAATGTGTTACAGGCGCGAGGATATGCATACCGAGGTACTGCGGGGGGTAACGGTCAGGCGGTGGGGCTGGTTTAGCTAATCTAGTGTGCTAGTCATTGCCCGCCTACCTGCTGTAGAGGGGGTCATGATGGTAAAGGTCGTAGGATAACTGGAGGCATTACTGTACCCCAAGGCGCAGGGTACGGGTTGTAAATTGGTGTGGGCTAGTGCTCATATACCAGCTCGTTTACTGGTGGTAGATGGGGCTGAGTATTATGGTTGGGGTTATCGAGGGCCACGTCATGGGGAGTAGAGTCGCCGACGGATATGGCCGGCGTAGAGGTGCCAGCTGGCGCATGATGTCTAACGATTAGGGTTTCTCTTATCTTGTCATTTGCCACTTGGAGCTGGCGAATCAGGTCTTCCTTTATTTATATTTGCTCTTGTAACTGCAGGAGCGCAGCTTGCATCCATAGCTTGCTCCTAGGTCTAGTTTCGTGTAGAAATCACCATCTTCTCGCGGCTTTGATAGATTTTACAATCTCGTGAACATAGACCACGCTAATTATAGTCTTTGTGATCTTCGCAGGGATGACAATGAGTGATTAAGGGCTTTGGGCTTGACGCGTCTCACCGGAAAAGGGCACCACTCATCTATCTCTGGGTCTATTTCTTCTTTCTCTCTTCAATAAATAGAGTTTTCTAGGGAAGGAAAAGGTTCTCCAAAAAATGTTCCTTATAAGGTCCTCTTATCTCCCTATCTATTGCGGGAGCCTTTGACCTAAAGTGCCCGAACTAACGTGAGTTGTATAACTTCTAAGATACTCTCTGGGATCTTAGGTTTCGCCTTTCCATGTAGGCAGGGCTACTACTGCTTGTCGTTACAAACTGATCTTATCATGACTCATGGATCGTTAAGAGGGCTTCCACTAAGACATGTTCGTCTTATTGGGGAGGTCGTTAAACGATCTTGAAGTCTCATGGTTTTGTCTTGGCTAGTAGGCCGATAGGAGAGCTTCTCCTAAGACGTGCTCGTCTAGCGGTGGGGAGGTCGTCTAATAACCTGCAAGCTCATGGTTAGCGGGAGCATGCTCCTACACTTGTTATGACTCATAGGTTATTAAGAGGGCTTCCACTAAGATGAGTTTGTCTTATTGGGGAGGTTGTTAAATGATCTTACACTACAAGAAAAAACACATATAATAACGTTGGAAAAATGCTATCAAAAGCTATGATAGCATTTTTCGACCGTTCTATTCTCCCATGCTATCCTTTTTACAATAGTATTTTTTTGAGCGCCATTAAATAATAGCATTTGAGAAACGCTATCAATTTATTTTAAATGGCGCTTAGAGAACGCCATAGTTGAATTTCTATAGCAAGGCTATAATGCTATCTATTGTCTTTTCTATATCGTTTACCTAATGCTTTCTATTATCTTTTCCATAGCGTTTATATAGGGTTATATATTGTCTTTTCCATAGCGTTTGTCTAATGATATCTATTGTCTTTTCCATAACGTTTATCTAATGTTAACTATTGCCTTTTCCATAGCGTTTGTGTTGTGCTATCAATAGTCTTTTCTATAGCATTTTTCTAATGCTCTCTATTATATTTTCTATAGCATTTTTCTAATGCCATCTATTATCTTTTCCATAGCATTTTTCTAATGCTATATATTATCTGTACCATAACGTTTGTCTAATGATATCTATTATCAGTACCATAGCATCTTCAAATGCTATATTTACTCAACAAATTAGTAGTAGAAAACAATTATAATGTTTAATAAACGCTATCATTAATACTTTCTAAATTACAAAAAATGAAATTAATATTTCATCAAATAAATAAAAGTCACAACTTTATTGCAAAAATGACTCTGATACAATAAAAGTTGATCTTATAATCATCATATTCAGCTCTTCACCAAAAAATAATAAAAATCAAATCAAATCCCTTCTTATCTATGTACAATGGCCAAAACACTGTAGGAAGTCATTTTCAACTGCGCCTCCATCATAAACTGCATAAATAAAACGAAAAAGAGTGTAAGCAAATTAAATTATAAATACTAAAACAATCATACCATATCTAATCCAAAAATGAATACCAATCATGAATCTTACTTTAAATTTTCTTATATAAAGATCAATTATAGGTCTACAAATGTATAAGAATTGGATTATATAAGGATGTAGTGACGGAGAATAAATAGTTAAGTTATAAGGGTTTATTATACCTGAATCAATCATCCTTCATAACCACGTATTTCTTGGGTCATGCAATAAAACTCTTGACTACTTAATTTTTTTAAGGAAATGCAACACAATCTCTTGACTACTTAACTAGGTATATATTTGTGTACATTTATAGTAAATATTTCATACATTTGTACATGTAACACTAACCCGATGAAGGCGCAGGCAAGAACTTCGTCAAGAAATGATAAAAGAAATGCGAGAGATGCTGTATCTCAAAATGAAAGGCGAGAGAAAAATAAAAGTGGCCTAGAATTTGAGAAAATAATATATAAACCATGAAAAGTGCACCATCTAATCAAAGCTACTCCACTTATAATAACATAGACCAATATATTCCAAATAGGCTTGCTACATATGGCCATAAACTTTATTAATATATTCAAATTTTCGAAGAGTATACTAAAGTTTGTGGAAAAGAAAGGGCAAGTAACCAGGAGCCGATCATTTATTAGAGAGGTATCAAACACCTTTAGTAGTCATAGAAATGTCATGTTCAAATTTATAGCCATACCTAGCAAATTGAAAACCGTTAAATAAATCAAATAAATCAATACCTATTGAAAGTTCTTATGTTGTGTGAGTGGCATATAAGAAATTCACTTGAAATAAATCCAATGTACATACCTATCCTTTTTTGGATCATAAACTTCAGCAAGATCAATTCCTCTAGAACTTGAAGAGGTGCGCCCACCACCTACATAATCCTTACCACCGACAACGCAACACGCGACGTTGGACCTTGGTGTTTTCATACTAGCTTTTCTACGCCATTCTTTCTTAAATGGATTGAACTCAACAATTTCATTTGTTATCAATGGCTTATGGTGCGGAGATAATGGTTCAGGTGTATAGCACCCACCAATCACCAGAAATCTATTGCGTACACTAATACATGAAAATCTATTATGGTGCCAGCCGGGATTAAAGGTTGGAATCTTAGGTAAGGATTCCATCGATCCGCGTCAGGATCATAAGTGATCTACTCGGTGTTATCCCCGTCGGTAAGAACAAATTACCAGTTTCCACACCAACCTTCCCTGGCTTTAAAGTTTGAATAGTCAGAACTGTGGAAAACATCTTTACATCTCTTACAGACAGCTTCAAGCAGTCCATGATGCACATGGGACACTCTCGCCAAACAACTATAAGCCACATCATCTGCTAAACCTAGAATTATGGGTTTGTCATGGAATTTCCTGCGACGTGCTATAGAAAATTAATAAATTAAACACCAACTATAGTACATACAAGTGAGAGGAGCATATACGATTATACTAGCAGGCTAGCAGTCTAACACTTACTAAATTACTAGGAAGGTAAATTATGTTTAACTTGAAGCAACGCCTTGAAGGCGTCTACTAAATGATACAGAAAAATGATTTATTTTACATTTTATAACAAGAATTAACTTGAAGATACATCTTCCTAAGAAAACATTAAATTATTGCCTTACAAAGTGTAGAATTTCTTACCTTAAGGAATGTACATTTAAACAACTTTATTGTGAATATAATATTATTGTGGCTGGAAAGGTAAATTTCATCCAGAGAATAATGCAAAAAAATGTTTTATTTTGCATTTTCTAGTAATAATTAACTTGAAGATAAGTCTTCCTAACAAATCACTAATTTATTGTTTTGCCTTAAGGCATATACATTCACATAACTATATCAAAGAAGAAATCGTAAAATATGAAACAGTGAAGCAACTATCAAGCAAGGTAGCACTAACACAAGTCAGACCATATGCTTCTCATGGTTTTTTAAGGGTACATGCTTCTCATATGAAGGCAAAGAAAATAGGTTATACAAAATAAATCATGAGGGTGATCTTTGGTACTTACCGTCAAACTCGAGATGATATTTTTGAAGTTCTTGAGATAGAGAAGAACACCATCTTCAAATAACTGCAACTAAAAGTAAAAATATTTATCAAAAATGAGTTGCATGCATATTTTGGTCACTTAGTGGACTCCAATCCCTACTAACTATGATGGTCATTGGAAGTTCAAATTGTACTAATCATTTCTATATACATGAGTGGGTCAAAGGTTAAACAACTTATAAAGACTAAAATGTATGATACATCTTGTGCTTGTGGCAATGTGGTTTACTTCTATTTAGTACTTTATACTTTATTCAAGCTGAAAATAAAATATAAATAAAAATGAAAGAACTTTTAAACTATTAGCTGAAATTCAATAGAGGATAGAACTGATACTCACATAAATAATTCTAAATCTTTCAAAGTACTTTATACTTTATTCAAGCTATATCTCCAAGATCTTTCAAATGATACCCACATAAATAATTCTAAATCTTGGAAAAGAATCATTATTCATATATAATATATAAAAACCATGTATTGCTTGGTAAACCAATGCGCCCATTTCACAGGTTTACCAAGGTGGAGTTCCAAAGGCATATTTTCGAAGTGGAATGTCTACTATATATGGAGTTGGGTGACAGAGTTATTTATAGTATAGATAGGTATAAAGGGACGGTGAGTATTAAACATGAGGTAACCCCTATTACTACAAAATAGTAAATGCTTATGTTCTTTAGAACTACAATAAAAATAATATGAAGACTATCAAACCACAAAAATAGCTTAAAGAGTTATTTGATCTATGAAGTGGAACTCACCTGGCCAAGATCCACAATTTTAATAGCTCTATCTTCTATTTTGGGGATCGCAACCTGAGACGATCTTTCGCTCATGAGATTCTAAAGCCAGAATATTCACTTCAAATGCATCTTCAATTTTAATAGCTCTATCTTCTATTTTGGGGATCACAACCTGAGACGATCTTTCGCTCATGAGATTCTAAAGCCAGAATATTCACTTCAAATGCATCTTGCCTTCTAAATCATCAAACTTTTCATCGATAAACTCCATAATAGCCACAACTTGTTCTTGAGTTACAAGAAATTATAAAAAAAAACTAAATAGCTAGCCTCAACCACCAAAACAAGCATTAAATGGCATAAAGAATACCTGATTTGTAGTAAAATTATTCAAAAAAGGTTTATAACTCACTTTGAATGCAGACTTTAAAGTGATTTGAACACTATCAACCATGAGCCATTGAGGGTTTTGACAAAGATCGGCAAATGGTATCAAGAAAGAATAAAAATAAGTGATAATCATTACAGTATAGGCTTGTAGTACAAAAATATCTACTGAACAAAATAAGATATGGAAAAAAAAATGACTAGCCTCACTATTATCTCTTATAAAATAACTAAGAAGAACTATAAGCAAAAACAATATTGGAAAATTTAAAGACCAATAACCTATGAAAAACCCAACATCGGATATATAATTTGAGGACGAAGAACATAATGAAATCAATTAATAATAATGTCGCATGCCATCAAGTAAATCTGCAAGAGTAAGAAATTCTATCAATATCAATTTGAGAACCCTTGGTGAATACTTGTTAAATGAAAAAAACTTCATCTTTCCATTTTGAGATATGCCCCTTTTAATAGATTTCCTGACCTCTTACATAAAAATTTCAAATTATCATCTATTGCAAAAAGCTTCGTGTTCCACTATTATATTGTACTATTATAATGACCAGATAAAATTCAGAGATTAGAAGTGTAATTTTCAGTAATAAAAATTTATCTAAGTTATAGAAAAAGGAGTTGTTAAATTCACACCTGAATATTCATCAATCGGCCCGAACTACACCAATCCGCAATGAACTCAATAAGGACATGATGATTAAACTTCAAAAAGTTCTCCAAAAACTGAATTTCATCAATCTCTGTAAGACCACAACTTATAGCAAATCAACACTGATCGATTATAAACTGACATCTTAAAAGACACGCAAGCGCACGGTGTACCGTTAAGTACAAGGGTAAGTGGGGTCGTATCCCAAGAGACTTGTGGTACGAATTATACTTCGAGCTACTAGTTGTATCCAATAACAACAAGTTTGTGTAGATTTTAAAATAAAAGGAAGAACGAAACAAGTTAGAAGATAAATTGGAGTGGAAACCAATGCATTGATTCCACTCCACCCTTTGTAACCATTTAAATAGCATAAATAATTAAAGTAAATTACAAGTTCCCGTATCGCATATCCTTGGTCGGGCATATGCAATACATCAAAAGATATAAGAGATTTAGTAATTGGGAACTACCCATAAACCAACTTACTCAACCATGGTCCGGTTGATAAGTATGGATTATGTTCTCCTCTCCATGTTCCTAACCTATTTTGTTATGGTCAAACAAGATGGTTACATAGATTTATTATTCCTTATAATCCTAACTATGGTCAAGCATAGGATAAAGGAATACGAATATGCAATATTCTAGGATAAAGAGATAGTAATTACTCTGACTAAGCTACACAATCTACGCTAAGGCTACATTGGGTGGAGCTTTCTCTAGCCTTGGCTAAGAAGATTAGCTACTCATCCCTTTGATCATTTCTATACTACTATTACTATGAAAAAAGTAAAAGACAAGAAAAAGAGAAAAACATGAACTTTATTGCTTATTGAACCTAAATGTTTACACTCTCCAAGATGATCCCTCATGGGTAGAATTCCCCTCCTATTTATAGAGTATAGGAAGGGTTACTAAATATTACCATTAATATAAAATCCCTTAAACAATGCCTAAAATCATGCATAAATATTATAACTCATGAGAATAATATCTATATCTAATTCTCTTCAATAGGCTTCCATGCACAGGCCTTTGGTTGACAACTTCAAATGAGAATCATTGTCGGAGTGCATCACCCTTGTTTTTCGTTAAAAACCAAAAAAATATACCACTTGTTTATCATGTGGCCAATTTCTGTAAATACAAACAAAAGCACTAGTAGTGTCATATTTATTTAATAAATGACTAGGATGATATAAATTTAGGAGTTGTACACGTAAATATTATGTGTTATCAAATACCCCCGAACTTATATTTTGCTAGTCCTCGAGCAAAAGTAAACAAAAACCATTTTTGCATGTCACGCGGTTGTATTTAGCGTATGCAACAAGCCGTTAAACCCCCAGGTTTAGCCTCGTGAACGAGTGTTGTCTCGTGAGGGTTTACAATAACTATACCCACAAAAGTCAATAATAACATTTTAAACAATTCTAGAATACATATGACTCATTTCCTGTGAACTTATCCTTACTTAGTTGTGACAAAAATATACCAATGAAAAAATCCTTAAACTTATTATTTTCCCTAGTATATCAAAGAATATTTTAAGCTTATCCGAAACTAGAGGTACTACCTCAAGATTAGAAAGAGATTCAAGTATTTTTCTTTAGCTATATTTGAGTGTACAATGAAAATAGTTTTATCGCCTAATACGTTGTCTAGAATAATTTACTCAGTTTTTGGTAGTCTAGTTCTCACTGGAATAAATTCAACGGTCAGTTCGACAAGTACCTTAGTCAATTCGTCTTCCTAGAATTTTACTTTTTTCTTTTCTTTTGTAAGCCTTTTCTTTTGAGTACTTTATTTCTTAGTGAAGCCTCCGTAACAAGAAGTTTTCGGTCAATAATCCCTGCCAGTTGGCGAAGGTTGCCAGGGTGTGGTCCCCCATCATGACCTAGACTCAGGATTCTCACAAATAACATTTTCTTATGTTTTTTTCACATTGTTCATGGTCAAACTCGAGATTGGTGATAATTTTCCCTCTTTCAGTTCTTAATTATGCGAGTAGTCTTGCAGCGTAAAAGTTTTTAGAGCACATTTGGTTTTTTTTTTTTTTTTTTATTTTTTTCTTAGAAATGAACTTATTCTTAGGCAGTTCTCTCTCTTGCAGCAAACTATTCCTAACATAAATGCTAAATTTCCATTATACTGAGCAAAAATCTATTGAAGGTAATAATTACAAAACAACAGTGAAGTGCACGTTTTCAAAATATGCCAAGTTAACTTGAATTAGTCGCTAATAAAAAGATAGTACATCTAGCTTAAGATATTCCAAAATATTCTAGTGTATACTTGGTACAATTTTAAAATTTAGGTTTTTCCATAATATTTATGTCAAGGTAAAATCAGTTTAAGTGTTTAGAAATTCGTCAAAAATATATCATAAATTGTCAAAGTGTCATTATTTCACTTTTCTTCAAAAAACATTTAAAGAAATGGTTTCCTACCCCCAAACTTAAATGAAACATTGCCCTCAATGTTTTAGAGCATAAAAATGGAGGAATAAAAACTGGAATTTCTCACCTTAATGCGTCATGGGTTACCTCCCAAGAAGCGTTAAGTTTACTGTCTTCAGCCAGACGAATGCACCCCCAAACTTAAAATTTTCAATATGATTGGAAGGGTACGAAGTTGAAAAGGTGATGTACTATCCTGGTTGCAAATTCTCTTTCAAAAACCAGATAACACATGAATGGTGATCCTTAATATTAACCCTTAATTGGGCAAATATATTCTGTAAAAAACCAGAGAAAGTTCAAAACTAATTCTCTATGAAAAAGATTTTTTCTAAAAACTTTGCCTATCATTTGATGTTTCCAAGTTGAAAATCTTAGACAAATCAAGAAAAACCTTTTTCTCCAAGATAAAACAAATACATACCCAAGGAACATATTTTCCTTTAGAATTTTCAATACAATCATATGATTACTACATGTTGCGATAAATAAGAAGATTGGTATACAAGTATTCATCCCCGAAAATCTGCTATATTCAAAACTTGATTTTCCTGAAAAGATATTTTCTTTAAAAATTTTCAAAACCCCCTTGTTATCGTTAATAATCCAAAAAATGTGATAGGTGGTTCTGAAAAAGCAAGTCCGTGATGCATCCCCAAAATTATAATTTTTCAAAAAGATGTTTTTTTTAGTAGAAGAAAAACTATATAACATATTTGTGGATGTGGGGATCGGGGAACAATTGACTCCAACAAACATTTAAAATTTATGTGACTAAAATCACAACTTATCTCAAGGGACTCATCCTGACCATTGACGTAGATATTAATTGACTTAGGGATATGGCCTAGTTGAAACATATTTTCAGATGCTAATAATTGTACCATTTCACGAATCTCAGGATCATTCGAGTCCTCAAAATAATTTAAACATTCATTAACCAAAATTTAACAAGAATTATCTCCGTACAAGTCCTCAAAATCATTTATGGTCATGGTACCCCCATTAGGCTCGTGAAATGGAGATGTAGGCATAGGTATAGGTGTGGTTGGTGAATGAGTAACCAAAACAAAATCAGCCCCCAATAATAGTGGTATATCCTGTAAAGACGGGTCGTTCACCCACTGGTTTTCAACATTGCAATTTGTGTCAGGTGGACGTGGCTTAAGGCAAGGCTGAGGTGACTCATAAAGAGACTGAGAAGGAAATGACAAGTTGATAACATCTGCAATAGGTTCGACAATTTCTAATTTCTTGACTTTGGTACAAATATCATCATCTACAAATTCCTCACAAATTATCGTATAATGAGATGGTGATTCCATATATTAATATTTTATCTCGTCATCATCATCGTCAGAAAAATCATTAGAGGAGAGGGAACAATATTCAGTCTCGGTAATAGTTTCCTCAAAACAATTTATTGGGTTAACAAATGAAATGATAGATGGTGACATCGATGGCTGAATTTGGAGGGCTTCTTCAAGATCTTCTTCTGACATAGGATCGTCGACCTTAAAATATTCATCTTCTAAATTTGTCTCACAATATGGTATCCATTCACCCCACGGAGAAAACATTCCTTGATTACGCTTGAATTCATCCATTTCTAAATCACAAGGGGATTTCACTTTGGATTGTTCTTCTTCATTGCTTAGAAGTTTTTCATGCTCTATTTCACTCTACGTACCTGACAACTGAGTTATCTGAGTCTCTAATCTAGAAATAGATTGGGTCATAGAAGTTTGATTCACCAATGTCTGTTGTTGGAATTGTATCATTTGTTGCTAAAATTGTACTGATTATTACATGAAGAGAGCAAGGGTATCATCTAAAGAAGGTTTGGGTGGATCGGGTGGGAACTGATTGGATAACTCGACGGACTGATGGGCCTGCATATATAAATAAGATTGGAAAGGTTCCATGTATTGAAAATTTTGGTGATCCCATGATTAAAAATGATTTTGAGGTTGTTGCGGGATGTTGAATTGTGAGCTGTAAGGAGTCCAATGTTCTTGCATGTATAACATTTTAAAATAAAAGCAACACCCAACGCAATAAACAACCAATAAAACTTCAACTCTAGTGCATCAACATTTTTTAGAAGTAATAATTAGGTATCTCCTATATTCTTCTATGTTTAAAATGGGTACGATGGCAAAAGGCTTTGTTTCCTATACTCCCTTACGTCACTATGCTAGTACCAGCTTAAAGTAGATGTTCAGTCCTCACGCCCGAGCGAGTGGCCTTATCGTACGTCAGCACTCGGAACGGTGACGTCGCAAATTTATAATCAGTATTTTGTGGCGCTAGGCTAGGGCCGAATCCTACAAACCCGTGTTTGTACTCCGGTCTGGTACACCTATTCGTTGGGGGATGAAATCCCGCGGGAATCTTGCTACTTTTTTTTATTAGCAGTTATTTTGAGGTCCGGGACTTTTAATTTTCATGTGATACGAATTTCTTCGTATCCCTAATGGGTGGTCCCACTTGTTAGAGAGCTTTTTGGGTGATGAAATCCTGTAAGTCTCTAACAGTTTTTACCTTTACTAATGTTGGAATAAAAAAGAATATTAACCATAACAATAGGTCAATCGAACCACAACAAATTTTTTATTAGAGTAGCGTGTATTTGCATAGTCCACTCGACTTTATATGTCTTAGTACCGGGGCAGAGCAGATATGTACCCCTTCTAGATGTTAAGTTTTAAGAAGTCCCAACCTACGGGAAGTCTTTCCCGGTGTAGCTATGACTGCCCCTTCACTTAGGGGGCGAAAGAAGGAAGTGCCCTTTTACTTAGGGGGCACATGAAGGATGGATATGATGATGCTTTTAGCTTTGCGTATTGTCCGTCTCGTTTCTAACTTTGTGACTATCCTGCAAAACAAGAGAAAAATGATTAGTGAACTTGCGACAATAATATTAATTAAATTTCCAAGTTTATTGTAGTCTATGATGTTCTGATTTTCAAATGCGCATATATTTCAGCTCGGTAGAGAGAGAGAATTAAATAATATCAATTTGGAAATATAATTCAGAAATGAAAAATATTCAAAATGAAGTTTTCTAGAATTTAGCATTCCTAGCGCTCAAAACAAGTGATTAATAAACAACGGCGTTCTTTAGTAAGACTGTTTTTACTGCTATTTCAAAAGGCTATAACTCACAAACAACTAAACAGAAAAATATGATCTATAGCAATTCGGAAAGGGTTTTAAATTATCTAAAACTTTCGTAGTAAACTTATTTCCCAACGGTGAAGTATAGATGATCAAAAATGGTGAAACATTCAGGGATAAATATCACAACTGCTGTAGCACCAAGAGAGTTTGAGCCAATTACTCAATCATTTTGTTTCCAGATCCAAAAATAGAAAAGAAAAAGAAAAGAAAAATTGGCTTAAAATAAAACAACTCAAAAATAAAATGCAACTTTTCAAGTCCCCGGCAACGGCGCCAAAAACTTGATCGATTATAAACCGACGCCTTAAAAGACCCGCAAGCGCACGATGTACCGTTAAGTACAAGGGTAGGCGGGGTCGTATCCCAAGAGACTTGAGGTGCGAATTATACTTCGAGCTACTAGTTTTATCCAATAACAACGAGCTCGTGTAAGTTTTGAAATAAAAAGAAGAACGAAACAAATTACAAGATAAATTAGAGTGGAAACTAAGGCATCGATTCCACTCCACCCTTAATAACCATTTAAATAGCATAAATAATTAAAGTAAATTACGAGTTCTCGTATCGCATATCTTTGGTCTGGCATATGCAATACATCAAAAGATATAAGAGATTTAGTAATTGGGAACTACCCATAAACCAACTTACTCAACCATGGTCTGGCTGATAAGTATGGATTATGTTCTCTTCTCCATGTTCCTAGCCTATCTTATTATAGTCTAACAAGATGGTTACATAGATTCATTATTCCTTCTAATCCTAGCTATGGTCAAGCATAGGATGAAGGAATACAAATATGTAATATTCTGGGATAAAGATATAGTAATTACTCTTACTAAGCTACACAATCTACACTAAGGCTATATTAGGTAAAGCTTCCTCTAGCCTTGGCTAAGAAGATTAGCTAGTCATCCCTTTGATCATTGCCATATTACTATTACTACGATAAAAGTAAAAGACAAGAAAAAGAGAAAAACAAGAACTTACTGCTTATTGAACCTAAATATTTACACTCTTCAAGATGATCCCTCATGGGTGGAATTTCCCTCCTATTTATAGAGTATAGGAAGGGTTATTAAATATCACCATTAATATAAAATCCCCTAAACAATGCCTAAAATCATGCATAGATATTATAACTCATGAGAATAGTACCTATATCTAATTCTCATCAATGGGCTTCCATGCATGGGCCTTTGGTTGACAACTTCAAATGAGAATCATTGTTGGAGTGCATCACCCTTGTTCTTCGTTAAAAACTGGGAAAATGTACGACTTGTTTATCATGTGACCGATTTTTGTAAATACAAACAAAAATACTATTAGTGTCACATTTATTTAATAAATGAGTAGTAAAATATAAATTTCGGAGTTGTACACGTAAATAATACTTGTCTATCAAATACCCCCGAACTTATATTTTGCTAGTCCTCGAGCAAAAGTAAACAAAAACCATTTTTGCATGTCACGCGGTTGCATTTAGTATATGCAACAAGCCGTTAAACCCCAGGTTTAGCCTGGTGGACGAGTATTGTCTGATCGATTATAAACCGACGCCTTAAAAGACCCGCAAGCGCACGGTGTACCATTGAGTACAAAGGAAAGCGGGGTCGTATCCCAAAAGACTTGTGGTGTGAATTATACTTCGAGCTACTAGTTTTATCCAATAACAACGAGTTTGTGTAGGTTTTGAAATAAAAAGAAGAACGAAACAAATTACAAGATAAATTGGAGTGGAAACCAAGGCATCGATTCCACTCTACCCTTTATAAATGTTAGATAGCATAAATAATTAAAGTAAATTACGAGTTCCCGTATCGCATATCCTTGGTCGGGCATATGCAATACATCAAAAGATACAAGAGATTTAGTAATTGAGGGCTAACCATAAACCAACTTATTCAACCATGGTCCGGTTGATAAGCATAGATTATGTTATCTTCTCCATGTTCCTAACCTATCATGTTATGGTCAAACAAGATGGTTACTTATATTCCTTATTCCTCCTAATCCTAGCTATGGTCAAGCCTAGGATGAAGGAATACAAATATGTAATATTCTGGGATAAAGAGAAAGTAATTACTCTAACTAAGCTGCACAATTTACACTAAGGCTACATTGGGTGGAGCTTCCTCTAGCCTTGGCTAAGAAGTTTAGCTACTTATCCCTTTGATCATTGCCATACTACTATTACTAAGATAAAAGTAAAAGACAAGAAAAAGAGAAAAACATGAACTTTATTGCTTATTGAACCTAAATATTTACACTCTCCAAGATGATCCCTCATGGGTGGAATTCCCCTCCTATTTATAGAGTATAGGAAGGGTTACTAAAAATCACCATTAATATAAAATCCCCTAAACAATGCCTAAAATCATGCATTACAACTCATGAGAATAATATATATATCTAATTTTCTTCAATGGGCTTCCATGCATGGGCCTTTGGTTCACAACTTCAAATGAGAATCATTGTTGGATTGTATCACCCTTGTTCTTCGTTAAAAACTGAAAAATTGTACGACTTGTTTATCATATGACCGATTTCTGTAAATACAAACAAAAGCACTATTAGTGTCACATTTATTTAATAAATGACTAGGTAGATATAAATTTAGGAGTTGCTCACGTAAATATTACGTGTCTATCATTGTCTCCTGAGGGTTTGCAGTGACTATACCCACAAAAGCCAATTATGATATTTCAAGCAATTCTAGAATACATATGACTCATTTTTTGTGAATTTATCCTCACTTAGTTGTGATAAGAATATACCAATGGAAAAATCCTTAAACTTGTTATTATCCCAAGTATAAAAAAAACTAAATAGCTAGCCTCAACCACCAAAACTAGCATTAAATGGCATAAATAATACCTGATTTGTATTAAAATCATTCAAAAAAGGTTTATAACTCACTTTGAATGCTGACTTTAAAGTGATTTGAACACTATCAACCATGAGGAATTGAGGGATTTGACAAAGATCGGCAAATGGTATCAAGAAAGAATAAAAATTAGTGATAATCATTACAGTATAGGCTTGTAGCACAAAAATATCTACTGAACAAAAACAGATATGGAAAAAACTAACTAGCCTCACAGTTATCTCTTATAAAATAACTAAGAAGAACTATAAGCAAAAGCAATATTGGAAAATTTAAAGACCAATAACCTATGAAAAACCCAACAACGGATATATAATTTGAGGACGAAGAACATAGTAAAATCAATTAATAATAATGTCGCATGCCATCAAGTAAATCTGCAAGAGTAAGAAATTCTATCAATATCAATTTGAGAACCCTTGGTGAATACTTGTTAAATGAAAAAAAAACTTTATCTTTCCATTATGAATTGTGCCCCTATTAATAGATTCTTTGACTTCTTACATAAAAATTTCAAATTATCATCTATTGCAAAAAGCTTCATGTTCCACTATTATATTGTACTATTATAGTGACCAGATAAAATTTAGAGATTAAAAGTGTAATTTTCAGTAATAAAAATTTATCTAAGTTACAGAAAAAAGAGTTGTTAAATTCACACTTGAAAATTCATCAATCGGCCCAAACCACACCAATCCGCAATGAACTCAATAAGGACATGATGATTAAACTTCAAAAAGTTCTCCAAAAATTGGATTTCATCAATCTTTGTAAGACCACAACTTATAGCAAATCAACACAGAAGCCCCCTTAATTTATGATGATTTTGTCGAGAGGAAAAAGATCTTCTTTATAATTATCAACTAGAAGAAGATGTGATCGAACAATTTCTCATCAAAATGTTAGAGCTTGAAAAGATTGTGGGGAACGCTAACTGAAATGAGGAGTATTGGAGATCGTTGTAGCTAAGAGAGAGAGAGAAAAACCTGATCAAACAACATTAGAAAATCGCCAGCAACAAGTAACATTAGGGATGTCCTGGTGAAAGATAGGAGAAATGATGGCTAGGTTTTGGGAGAGTGGGTTAGATAAGTTGAAGGAGTAGGTTAGAGTCGTGGTAGATTTTCCTTGCGGGAGATTTTGGAGTAAAATTTTATTCGCGGTTCCCTAATAATAGTTTTATAGCATTTGCAAACGCTATGAAAAAAATTTAGATCCACGACAAGTTCAGCCTTTACAATATGCGAAACCTTTCATGGCGTCTATTTGGCGACTGCTATAAAATGATGATTTTAATAGCACTTAGAAAAAATGCTATCTTTTAAGTGCTATTAAAAGTTATTTTTCTTGTAGCGTTAGAGTCTCGTGGTTTCGTCTTGGCTAGTAAGCCGTTAGGAGAGCTTCCCCTAAGGCGTGCTCGTCTAGTGGTGGGGAGGTCGTCTAACGACCTGCAAGCTCATGGTTAGTGGGAGCGTGCTCCTACAGTTGTCCACAGATCCGGACCCATAAAGGATAAAAGAAAGATAAAAAGATAATGAAAAAATCAAGGGAGGCATGAAGGGCTGTCAATGGTTCGGATTTAATCTGAAAAATTCGGATTTGGATATAGGTTTTACAACTTCAGATTGGATATGGATCCTAGTTATATAATCCGAATTATTTTCGGATCGGATTCGGATTCGTACATATCCAATCCGGTACAAATCCGAATCCAAGAAGCATCTTTTAGGTATTTAATGTACATCTCTCTCTCTCTCTTTTACCCTTACAACTCATCTCACTACATCTCTCCTCTTCTCATCTCAGTTCCGAAGATAGCTATGTTTCAATTAGTTCTTGGAAATCTCAGATTCTTGATTATTGAAGGTTTACTCTATTGTTGAAGATTTACTCCATAATTGGTTTTAAATCTAATCTTAGTGGAACACAAATTTGAAGATAACTCATTATTGTTGCTGTAGGGGTTCATTTTAGAATTCTCTCACCGTAGAAGCTTTGATGTCTTTTTTGGAAGCATTGCTACTTTGTTCGGATTCGGACGGGATTTGGATAGTGAAATTACCTTCGGATTCAGATCGGATTCAGGTACTGTAGTTTTTAGTTCGGATTCGGATTCAGCACTATCCGGTCTAAATCCGATCCATTGACAGCCCTAGAGCCATGTACACTGAACAGTGGCGAGGGACAGCTCTGCAAGTTCCAACCATCTTATATATAATTCACATGAATCGCATCTCTATTAGGCAGCTCTTACATGAATTCACCTGCACCAGTCTTTTATCTGGTAGATCATTGATCCGATTATCACTTCAGTGATGAAGTTTTTATCCTTGTTAGTGTAGCTTTGTATCATTCCTTTGCGTGTCTGTCTCAGTCAAGGGTTTAGTCTCTTTTAGAATGTAAGAAAGGTACTTATAAGTGTATTTTTGAGCAACAAATATACTATGAAATTAACTGTTGCTGCTAGTTTCTTTGTAGATTATACGTTTATTGATGCATTGCTGGAATAGATATTGAATTTGATTAATGAAATGTATGTCAGACTCTGTAAATCTTTCCTGGATAGTGAGATTGATTATGGATAGTTATTGAAGATTTATCTTGAAAAGTTAATCAAAATTTAACGAATATTTTGCTAGAGGATTCTCTGCAATACTTGGTCATTATACTAAACCAGATTTTTTTGTTTGTGTGCCTGAGACTCGGGATATTCATTGGTGTTTCCTCATATATGAATATGACAGTCTAGTTTTCATAGTCCTTCATATGAAACTTGCAAGTTTTATTTGTTATGTCCAAGTAGCGTATGTCTAGATAAAGCAGAATTCAGTTACATCCTGGGATTTCTGTATGCAGGTTAGAGGAATTCGATGTATAACTGTATACAAAGGATCCCTAGTACATAAATTGTCCTCCAGGTAAACTGGATTTCAAACCAATATGAAGTTCTTCAATAACAAATTTCCTACGATCAGACCCCACAACTCACCCCTTATTTGTGTTTGCGTTTGCATGTGATGGTGCTTTTATATACGAAGGAGTATGTTGTTCTGCACTTTCTTTTACGAAGTAACGTTACTACTCCAAGAACTGCCATGGCTAATAATCCATAAGAAACAGCAAGCTAGCCTTTAAAGTCTTTAGACTAGAAAGTTTTCAACCCATTACTTACCCGAGGCAGAGGTAAGGCGCGGTTCTAAGGTTCTCGGTTGATCATAATCGCTTTAATCTCAAGATTTGCCTCCTATATCTATTAAGCATTTCAAATTACTAAAACCCTTCAAGCGTGCCCAAGACTTATGCACACCTCTATTTTACACAAACAAATTGATAATCTATCACATAATATATATAAAGATAATAGACGAGGTACCATTCAACACAAAATTGCTAAAGCTCTTAGAGTACAAGACGTTCTTTGATCCTAACACTTTTTTGAGGTTAAGTGCATTTTATTGATGCAGAGAAGAAATTACACGAAATGGAGAGGGCTAGACCTTACTCCAAGAACAAAACAATTGCCAAGTCCATCTTAAGATAAACGATTGCTAACTTTCCACTATCACCATGATTTCCTTGACGTAAATTGATCCTCAGAGAAAGCCGTCTTCTCAGTCCTTCACTGGGTAACAGTTAGCATAGTGGTGCATATATTCATCCTCGTAAATATCCAAATTGATATCTTCCATTCGTCGTGGTGGTAGCTCGTAATTCCACATATATTCGTCTGGCAATTCTTGCAGATTACTCAACTCCTCATAAATATTCATCTGTTGTTGCACTACCGAGTAAGACGGCTCATTGTTCACCTTCCATTGGCTGTAGTTAGTAGGCACCGAATCAGTATTTTGCTGCTGTTGCTGTGCTTCCTCTTGACACATGTAAGAACTGATGATCACCCCTTCACCGTTAATAGGCACGATATCTGTATGCTGTTGTTGTTGAAGCGGATCCTTGTGTGACATAAAAGGGTTCACTATCACTTCTCCGTTAATAGGCACCGAATCTGTATATTGTGGCTGTTGCTGCGCTTCCTCTTGACACACGTAAGAACTCATGATCACCCCTTCATCGTCAATAGGCATGATATCTGTGTATTGTTGTTGCTGGTGTTGTTGCATATATTCTTCCCCAAAATCCAAATTGATATCTTCCATTCGTGGTGGTTGTAACTCATGATTCATGACCACATACAGATTATGCAACTCCTCATCAATATTAAACTGTTGTAGCTCTACGGGGTAAGACGCCTCATTAGTCACCATCCCTTGGCCGTAGTTAGTAGGCACCGAATCTGTATATTGTTTCTGTTGCTGTGCTTCCTTTTGAGACATGTAAGAACTCATGACCACCCCTTCATCATTAGTAGGCACGATATCTGTGCATTGTTGTTGGTGCTGTTGTTGCAGTGCAACCTCAGGAGACACCATGGCTTCTATATTAGTTGGGACCAAATCAGTATATTGCTGTTGTTGCAGAGCTTCCTCGTGAAATGTGGAAGAGTTCACCATCCCATCACCATTCATAGACTGATATTCTGAACATTCTCGTTGTTGTGCTTCCTCGTAAGATGTAATAAAGTTCACTGTCCCTTCGCCGCGAGACTTAGCCTGAAAATCTGAAAATAGCTGTTTTCCTTGAAACTCTTTGTTGTAAATCATTGAAGAGTCTATATCCTCTTGCGACAACAGGTAACCACTGTATCTATTGGAGGTTTTCATGGGTGATGTTGAAGTAGACGCTTCTCCCACCTCTGCGATAAAAGTTTTAGGTCGTTTTCCCTTGTTATTTACTGGTTCTAAGCTGCTGCAATCGTCTACTAATTGCTCGAGTACTGCTGTTGAAGTAGACGCTTCTCCATCCTCCATTTGTACTCCACAAATTATTGGTCGTTTTCTCTTGTTGCTCGCTGGTTCTAAGTTGCTTTGATTGCCTACTGTATTTCCTTTGCCTCTAAGCCCAAGTTTGATTCTAACAATGGCCATCTCTGTAAACTGCATGGAAATATATGTATGCATCAGATTTATAGAACAAAAAGATAATAATGTACAATTGTTAGTAGAACCATAGATTTAAAACGGAACGATGATTAAGCTTAAATTTCATCAACCGGTCTTATAGAATTTAGTTACAAAAGCATTGGAATTGTATTGCTCATAATTTCTAGAGCGCCTAGAGTTAAAGCTCTCAATCGTGGTTCAGTCCGGTTTGGTGGTACATAATTAAAATTTTTGTTAAACCATCAGGTTGTTGAAACTCGTGGGAACGTCTTCCGTTTTCACAACACCGATTAGCATGATAAAATAAATATAATAGAAACCATGCAAATTAACTGACCTTGCTGGTTGTTTTATCTGGTTCATAAGTGAACTCGTCCATTAGCCAATTGGTTTTCTCGGCGCCCACCCGTTTTCCATGGACATTGAATTTGTAGCGGTGAAATACAAGTGCCATCTTCGAAGCGTACACAAACTTTTTGTCATCCTCAAAATTTGTACTACCAGACGTCCTCCAAAATCCAATTTCTCCTACAGATCGACTAGGTCTAGAGGAATTATCAGTTAACCTTCTTCGTCGAACGTAATAATAACTCTCGGTTTTGTATGTACCATCTTCCTCAAACCCTACAAAAAAACCTTGCAAAAGTTAGTCCAGTTTTATGTTGAATATTCAAGAATAAGAACATGAATATAAGTGATCAATTTATATATGTACATACTTCGGAGATTTTGCGGATCTGTATTGTACACATCACAGTCACATATTGGGTCGTACTTGACAGGAATTTCCTGCATCTTCAGCGAGAGGTACTCAAGTATCTGTTTGTCCGTTGGAGCAAATATATATCCTAGAGGCACTTCTCGTGACATCCTTGACTTCCAAAATCAAACACAAGTAATCTCTGTTTATCAATAAAGAAAAATTAATCAAGAAGTCTAAAAATAAAATAAAATAAAATTTGAACTTCTTGATAGAAACAAAACCCTAACGATAAAAACAAAACCCCAAGTTCTTGAAAAACACTCACAAAACTGAGAAAAATTAATCAAGAAAAAAATAATCTAGAAATAAAGAATAAATTCTTAGTGCGTAACATAGTTTCTAGTAAACAGAAAATAATCACAAGATCAAACGATGATAAAAAAAAACGCTATAACTTCTTGTTAAATTCAAAACCTTAAGTTCTTGATTGTAAACCTACTTGAACACAATTATGAGACGTACCATAATTATGAGAAGACTAAACTGTGTTTAGACGTACCAGTAACTTGTTTTAGACGTCAAGAGGGACAGAGAGAACAACACAATTTTGAGAAGAAGTTTGTGATGGTAGAACGTTTATATAAGAGGTAGAAACTTGTCTATCAAGTTGGATAAATAAGAGACCCAAATATTTAGGAAAACCTAACATATCACTTGAGACTCTCGTACAAAACTTGAAATAAATTAGAAAGAAAATAAAATATAAGAAACGCGTACTAAGACTTAAGATAAGGTTTTGTTGTGATATCTTAGAATCCTACAAGTGACCTTCGAAACTTCTATCCATGTCAAGAATTTTACTAGAACTTCACTTCTTTCACACCTATCTTTTGGGGTACTTCTATAAAAAAGAAGAATATCTGGGTTTTTTTTTTGAGCCAAGAACTCTAGGAAGAGCCCATTATGTAAAATATATATTTTGGATAAATGAAAGACCCACCATTAGTAAAACTCTTTGAAAAGTGCTTATTATCAAACAAAAACATCTAGTAATTAGGAAGACCTAACCAATAATATTCACCGCCGGACTCTCTCTTCTTACAAAACTAAGAAATATCAGAACTTAAAACAGAAGACACACATACTAAGACTTTGTGCGTACCACGCAGAATTAATTTATAGTAGCAAGAGTTGTAGCACATAACTCTTAGAATTCTTATATGAAATTAATATGTTGTACATGGTATGACGAAAAGTATCATTAATAAGTGCATTTGCGATCTTCAACCAACTGTATTACTCTAATATGCGCAGGGTTATCTGGTTAAACTATTGATGAGCTTCCAGGTACTGGTTTATGGATTGCAGAATACAGATATATTCCTTCCATCTCGTTCACTCATACTGTCCCAACCTAACTATAGAGGTAGATATTGGAATGATAGAATGATTTGAACAACCGAGAACTGGCTTGAGTCTAGTCATGAAAATTGAAACTCGGAGGAGGTTCCCGACCTTTTATGTGTATCTCGTCGTTCCATTAGATATCCCTAGAATTATTGAGCCACTATAGATTGGGGGTTATATATTTCTCTCCTTTCTCTGTATTTGAAATTTTGATACATTATATGGATGCAGACCTTGTGATTCACACATAAATCTCATATTCAAACTCAGATAGATTGAGAGCAGACTGTTAATTAATTTCTTATTTGTGTGGCCACCCGACTATGAGGCCATATAACTGTAATCTTCAAGGTATCCGATATTGGCTGATTATGTTATTTTCCAATGGTATAGTGAGATTATTGTGGGGTTGAATGTTTGATTTTTGAACACGAGTAAGTTTTCCAATCATTCCAATAGTGGTTTCTGGAAGGGAAAAATGCTAAAGCTTAAACAAGAGAGTGAAGTTTTTCTTATCTAACAAGGGAGTGTATTTATTTTTATTTTTATGTGAAGACTAGATGTTATATATATCAGAGAAATTTTACAAAATGTGCTTGCCCTGGTATAACTATACCAGCAACATTATTTCGAAAGTTTACATGTCGCTGCATAGAATGACCACTTACATCATAAAACAAAGCTGGAGTAAGAAAAACTGTTGGTTGCCCTAGCCATTGTGCTGATACATACAGAAGTTAATCAAACACAAGTACAATTACTTTCTCGAAACACACTCGCAGTATATATGAACCCGGTCTAACTTGTGTAGCAATTCTTCAATCTCATGCTGAAAATGTGCAACTTTCCGAGGCCAATCCCTTTTAGCCATGAGTAGAATAATCTTAAGTCGATTGTTCCCTGCAAGTATCTAAAGATGTGCTTTAATATTCCATTCCAATGCCTTTGTGTAGGGACTGAACTGTAACAAATTTACTGTAAAGGAAATGTATGACCTTGTACACACTGCCATGTAAAGCTCCAATAGCTCCAAGTTATGGAATCTCTCTGGTCCTAGGAGTTCTTCATCCTCATTAGGAGGATGGAATGGGTCATACTTAATGTTTAGAGACCATGAAATGATTGGTGTGGTTAATGAATGACTCGTACGTATCTCTATAGAATCGCTGTAGAAATCTTTTGGTATACGTTACTGATGAATAAGCATGCCACTGGGTAATTGCTCTATCTGTATTCCCAAGCCGAATTTAGCTCTACCCAGATCTTTTATCTCGAATTCCTTTTTCAAGGATGCGACAGCTTTCTTTATGTCCCCCTGAGTTCTGGTGATTGTTAGGTCATCTACATATACTACGATGAAAGAAAATCCTTTGGTTGTCTTCTTTATAAAGACACATGGTACAATCATTTGTGAATCCATGATTCCTCAAATGCTCAGTTAACCTATTATGCCACATGAGACCGGATTACTTTAATCCATGGGGACTTTACCACCTCCAACTATCATATGATTCAGCTACTATTAATCCCCAACTTACGAATAATAATCTTTGTCATTGGCGCTTAGGCCATATCTCTTTTCCTCGTTTGCAATATTTAGCTAAGAAATTTCCATCTATTTCTTGTTCAAATAATGGACCTTGTACAATTTATTCGAAAGATAAGCAATCATATTAAGTTTTCCTTCTAGTTTAATAAAGACTGTTCAGCCTTTTTAAATGATACACGTTGATATCTGGGGACTTTTTTCATTGCCTTCATATTTTGGTTATTATTTCTTCTTAACCATTGTGGATGATTATAGTGCATAGATATATTTGATGCGCCCTAAACCTGTGTGAAAGCATCCAAAAACATCATAACTGCTAGGCTTCCAACCTTCATTATTTCTAATCTACAATTGAATTAGAAAACTTCCTAATCGAAGAATTAAACGAAGAACACAATTTGGCGGGATATTTTCCCAATAAGAGCTTCAATTGCTCAATGGATTGATTCCAATTGAATTCCCCTTCAAACCCTATGTTCTAGATTACAAAACTTTGATCATTTTATCTTGCCAAACCATTCCTTTTTATGAAGGTTACAAGTTTTCTAGTTACAAAATAGGATAAATATGCCTTTAAACGCACTAAATTATGAAGTAGTTATGATAGTCATTCGAACGACTGGCTCAATTAAGCATAAAACTGAGACATAACCAATTGGTCTTCTGAACCGAGAGTCGTTTGAATGATTCCAAATATTGTTCGAATGACCTGACAAATTACGCCTAGAAATTGAGACAGCTAGAACCTCTTCTTTTGGTCTTCGACTCGTTCGAATGGTTCCAAGGCTCATTCGAGCGACCTAGGCAAATGCTTGAGCGATTAGCGGGAAAAAGTAATTATTGTTTTTTTGACAGTTATTCTGGATATAATCAGATCCCCATCGCTCCAGAAGATTAGGAGAAAACCACATTCATATATCCTCGGAGAATATGACCATGAACTATGTGAAGGGGGCAAGAAAAGTGAGAATCTTGGGTCTAGGTCAAGAAAGGGCTCCAAGCCCTGGCAACCTTAGCCAACTGGCGGGGATTGTCGACCGAAACTCTTTGTTATAGAGGCTTCACCAAGAAACCATGTATGAAAAGAAAAAAAAACTTGTAAAAAAAAGAATACCAGGAAGACAAATTGACTAAGGCACTTGTCGAACTAACCAATAAATTTAGTCCAATAAATACTAGACTACCAAACACTGACTCAACTATTTTATACAATGTATTGTGTTGTAACACTATCTTCACTATACTGAGATATAGTTAAGGAAAGTATTTAAATCTTTTTCTAAGCATGATGTAGTATTTCAAGTTTTGAATTTTGAAAATGATATTTTATGGTACACTTGAGAAATATTGAGTTGTAAGAAATTTTCTGTCATAATATTTGCTTGTTATAATAAAATAAAGATAAGTTAACAGGAAATAAGTCATTTATAATCTAGAATTGCCAAAGTGTCATTTTTGATTTTTGTGGGTATAATCACTGTAAACCCTCACGAGATAGCACTCGTCCACCAGGGGAACCTGGGGGTTTAATGGCTTGTTGCATACGCTAAATGCAACTGCGTGACATGCAAAAATGAATTTTTATTTACTTTTGCTCGAGGACTAGCAAAATATAAGTTTGGGGATATTTGATAGACACGTAATATTTACGTGTACGACTCATAAATTTATATCTACTTAGTCATTTATTAAATAAATGTGATACTAATAGTGTTTTTTCTTGTATTTACAGAAATCGGACACATGATAAACAAGTCGTACATTTTTCCTGTTTTCAACAAAGAACGAGGGTGATGCACTCCAACAATGATTCTTATTTGAAGTTGTCAACCAAAGACCCATGGAGGAGCATTGAAGGGGCATTGATGGAGATCATCAAGTCGTATAATTTTATACATGGGCCAAAGCATAGACAATGGAGTTTTTAAAGCTCTTATATTTTGTGCATAATAGAAGGCATTCTTTAGGGGATTTCTCATTTATGTTAATTTTTTGTAAACCCTCTAAATAGGAGGGGAATCCCACCCATGAGAGATCATCTTGGAGAGTGGAATATCAAAGTTTAAAGCAATAAAGGTTATTATTTATGTCTTTTTCTTGTCTTTTGCTTTTATCGTAATAATAATAGTATGACAATGATCAAAGGGATGAGTAGCTAATCTTCTTAGCCAAGGCTAAATGGAGCTACACCTAATGTAGCCTTAGTGTAGATTGTGTAGCTCAGTTTGAGTAATTACTTTATCTTAGTTCCAGAATATTACATATTCGCATTCCCTCGTCCTATGCTTGACCATAGCTAGGATTAGGAGGAATAATGAATCTAAGTAACCATCTTGTTTAATCATAACAAGATAAGTTAGGAACATGGAGAAGAGAATATAATCCATACTAATCAACTGGACCATGGTTGAGTAATGGGTAGTTCCTAATTACTAAATCTCTTGTATCTTTTGATGTACTGCATATGCCCGACCAAGGATATGCGATACGAGAACTCATAATTTACTTTAATTATTTATGTTATCACACGGTTACAAAGGGTAGAGTAGAATCTAAGCCTTGGCTCTCACTCTGACTCATACAACTCATATTCTCTAGCATTTGTTTATTTCTTCTTTTTAGCTCAAAACCTACTCAAACTCATTGTTATTGGATAAAACTAATAACTCAAAGTATAATTTGCACCACAAGTCTCTTGGGATACGACCCCGCTTACCCTTGTATTTAACGGTACACCGTGCGCTTGCGGGTCTTTTAAGAAGTCGGTTTATAATCGATCACGAACCTCCAGAAGCACGATCCTAAAAGTTAGAAATATTATAAAGAACCACGAAGCAACTATTGCACCAAGAACTACAACTATTTTTTATTTTTTGGAAAAAAAGTATAAACACTTTAATAGTATTACCAGTCCACTAGACTACAACTTTCCATACAAGAAACAAGAAATTTAGAAATCATTGGCAAGATATGGACGACATTAGAAAGAATTAACAAAGAAAATTTGGTATTATAAAGATTTAACACAGAAAATTAACATAGAAAATTCGGTATTATAAAGAAAAGTTTTCAACGATGCCTCCCCGGCAACAATGCCATTTGATAAGAGGTTTTAAGGGCCTCCACAAAATACTCGCTCAAAGTACGGTTGTCAAATTTTAGCACGGATGAGTGGGATCGAATCCACAAGGAGGTTTAAAAAGATAAATACTTTCTAGGCTGAATTACGGTTTTGTAAAAGATAAATCTAAAAGGAATAAATAAAAGCTAATTATAAAATTTAATAAGAGAGAGAGCTAATGTTCGGACTTGGCATCTTCCTTTCAAAGTACTATTCGATATATAAAATAGATCTTAATATCTTCACCCATCAGATGTTCATGTTAAGACACATACGATGTTGTAAATTAAACCACTAAATATATGGTCAAACATTTAGTGGTTATGCTATTAAGTGGTGGTGATGAGTGTCATAGAGAATTATCAACTCAACCATGGTTAGGCTTGAGTAAGTTCTCTAGTATTTCCTCTTTCTAGATCTCCAAATTAAGTCTACGGTTAGTACCACTTGTTTGTATCCAAAGTTATCGTACACCAAACCGAAGCTATGGTTAAGCCTTTGATATGATGCATTAACTTATCAATCATAAAGTACTAAGAGAAAACAAATTAGAGCCTAATTAATACAAACTATTGCTTATCCAAGAAGAGGCTTCATCCTAGCCTTAGCTAGGAGATTAGTCGCTCATCTTAGACTTCATCGTATTAACTAAAGAAAATATTAACAAAAATTAAACTGAAAAGAAGAATAGACAATGAAATAAAATTAAGACTTCAATTATTTCTTCTAAACTTGCTCCAATATGAGATGCCCAATTACAATGGGGGGAGAGTTCCTTTTATTGGAGAAAGAACCCAAATTTAGAAATTATACATTAAATTATAAAGAATATTTTCACAATAATATCTTCTAATTTTACAACCAATCACCTAAGATTCTTGCATATACTTCCTTAAGTGATGTAGAGATCTTTCTTTATGGAAAGTCTTGCATTTATCTTTACAAACATCACAGATGTGAAACCTACCAAATCGGTCTTTGAGAAGTTCAAACCGGACACAAGAACGTCATTTAAGGATGGTATGCCGGTGTTCTCCTTCTCTCCTTCAGATGTGAGCAAAACTGTTGCAGCTTTCAATACAACATTGGTAATGAGTTTCCCTTCTGGCAAACCAAATTTAGAGGCCATTGTTAGTAACATCAACTCTCACTGGGGTCTCTTGGCTAAACCAAAAGTGGCGGTGCTTGATTTCAAGCATATTATGATGATGCTAGTGACGGAAAAAGATGAAACAAGAGCTCTCTCAAGAGAGTCTCGACAAATCAAGGGATTTTCTAGAAGATAGCTCGGTGGACTGTCGATTTCGATCCCAAAAAGGACTCTCCTTTTGCTCCTGTTTGGATACAATTTCCTGGTTTGATGCTCCATCTACAAAACAATGAGATTGTCAAAGAATTGTGATCGATTATAAACTGACGTCCTAAAAGACCCGAAGTGCACGGTGTAATGTTAAGTACAAGGGTAAGCGGGGCCGCATCCCAAGAGACTTGTGGTGCGAATAATACTTCGAGCTACTCGCTTTAACCAATAACAACGAGTTCATGTAGGTTTTAAAATAAAAAGAAGAACGAAACAAATTACAAGATAAATTGAAGTGGAAAGAAAGACATCGATTCTACTCTACCCTTTGTAACCGTTAGATAGCATAAATAATTAAAGTAAATTACGAGTTTCCGTATCGCATATCCTTGGTCGGGCATATATAATACATCCAAAGATACAAGAGATTTAGTAATTGGGAATTACCCATAAACCAACTTACTCAACCATGGTCTAGTTGATAAGTATGGATTATGTTCTCATCTTCATGTTCCTAACCTAGATTGTTATGGTCCAACAAGAGGGTTACATAGATTTATTATTCCTCCTAATCCTAGTTATGGTTAAGCATAAGACGAAGGAATACGAATATGCAATATGAATCCGGTCTAACTAGTATAGCAATTCTTCAATCTCATGCTGAAAATGTGCAACTTTCCGAGGCCAAGCCCTTTTAGCCATGAGTAGAATAATCTTAAGTCGATTGTTCCCTGCAAGTATCTAAAGATGTGCTTTAATATTCCATTCCAATGCCTTTGTGTAGGGACTGAACTGTAACAACTTTACTGTAAAGGAAATGTATGACCTTGTACACACTATCATGTAAAGCTCCAATAGCTCCAAGTTATGGAATCTCTCTGGTCCTAGGAGTTCTTCATCCTCATTAGGAGGATGGAATGGGTCATACTTAATGTTTAGAGACCATAAAATGATTGGTGTGGTTAATGAATGACTTGTACGTATCCCTATAGAATCGTTGAAGAAATCTTTTGGTGTACGTTACTGATGAATAAGCATGCCACTGGGTAATTGCTCTATCTGTATTCCCAAACCGAATTTAGCTCTACCCAAATCTTTTATCTTGAATTCCTTTTTCAAGGATGGGACTGCTTTCTTTATGTCCCCCTGAGTTCTGGTGATTGTTAGGTCATCTACATATACTTCGATGAAAGCAAATCCTTTGGTTGTCTACTTTATAAAGACACATGGTACAATCATTTGTGAATCCATGATTCCTCAAATGCTTAGTTAACCTATTATGCCACATGAGACTGGATTACTTTAATCCATGGGGACTTTACCAACCTCCAACTATCATATGATTCAGCTACTATTTATTTTATTTTATTTTTAACCAAGAAAAGACCAATATATTAGAGGACCTCCTGGATCGAGAGAGAAAGCAGATTGTGTACAAAACAAGTTGCCAAAACTGGCTCAAAGTTCAAAAAAGAAGGAGCTATAGCTCCTTTCGAAGCCAAGACATGGGCTTCATAATTACAACAACGGCTGATATAACAAAATTTGAACTCTGAGAAGCTTGAGGCAAGGGAAAGCAAATCTGGAGCAAGGGTAAAAGCTCCCCAGAAAAGGTCAATAGATCCTGTCTCGTAGGCCAAAACAAAGCGTCGGCAATCCGTGAGAACCAGCAGTCGCTCAATGCCCAAACTACGCGCTGCTCCAATGTCTCTGATCACTGAAAGCGCCTCGGCCTCTTCCGAATCCGCCGTCAAAGAGGAGTCATACCCTGCACCAATAATCAAACCAGAATGAGTTTTGACAACAAAGCCAGAACCGCCTAGTAAGTCCTTACTGGTCCAAGCTCCATCCACGAGAACAGTATGCCATCCCTCCTCGACATCGGGAGGAGGAAAGATGCGAGGAGTACTGTTTAGGGGAAGAGGCGGGGAAGTTGGTAAGACCAGATAAGAGGTGGCTATGCACACTGCGGCTGCTAGAAAAGAAGGAGCATAATTGAAAATAAGATCATTTCTACTAAGCCAGATAACATAAAAGAAGGAGCTGAGCTTCGCCCATGCTGGGTGGCTGGGGGAGGCATTCCCATGCTGAGCAAGCTTGTGAATCAGACAAAAGAGAGAGTCAGTATAAGTCCAACTTTGAAAATCAATAGAAGGGTCGAAAGCAAACCAGAGGTCTCGAATATGTTTGCAAAAAAAGAGGGCATGGGTTATGGTTTCCTCTTCTTCCCCGCATTTGGAACACATAGTGTCCCAATTGGGATTGCCGAACCATAGATTCCTTTTGGTAGGGATACCGTTCTGTAGAGCTTTCCACAAAAAAAATTGAATTCTGAAGGGGACATTAGTATTTCAAATTGTCTTCCAGTTGAACATGGGTAGGGTGAGCGAAAAATGATTCAGCTTCTATTAATCCCCAACTTACGAATAATAATCTTTGTCATTGGCGCTTAGGCCATATCTCTTTTCCCCGTTTGCAATATTTAGCTAAGAAATTTTCACCTATTTCTTGTTTAAATAATGGACCTTGTTCAATTTATTCAAAAGATAAGCAATCATATTAAGTTTTCCTTCTAGTTTAATAAAAACTGTTCAGCCTTTTTAAATGATACACGTTGATATCTGGGGACTTTTTTCATTGCCTTCATATTTTGGTTATTATTTCTTCTTAACCATTGTGGATGATTATAGTGCATAGATATATTTGATGTGCCCTAAGCCTATGTGAAAGCATCCAAAAACATCATAACTGCTAGGCTTGCAACCTTGAATATTTCTAATCCATAATCGAATTAGAAAACTTCCTAATTGAAGAATTAAACGAAGAACACAATTTGGCGGGATATTTTCCCAATAAGAGCTTCAATTGCTCAATGGATTGATTCCAATTGAATTCCCCTTCAAACCCTAAGTTCTAGATTATAAAACTTAGATCCTTTTATCTTGCCTAACCATTCTTTTTTATGAAGGCTACAAGTTTTCTAGTTACAAAATAGGATAAAAATGCCCTTAAATGCACTAAATTATGAAGTAGTTATGATAGTCATTCGAACGACTGGCTCAATTAAGCATAAAACTGAGACATAACCAATTGATCTTCTGAACCTAGAGTCATTCGAATGATTTCAAATATCGTTCGAATGACCAGAAAAATTAAGCCTAGAAATTGAGACAGCTAGAACCTCTTCTTTTGGTCTTCGACTCACTCAAATGGTTCCAAGGCTCGTTAGAACGACTTAGCATCTTTTAAAAGTTTTGATGAGCACGTAATTATGACATTTTTAGTATACCCGAACATGTATTTTAGTCGTCTATTATATTTAGTTTAAGGTACTTATGTGTGTTTGTTTGATTGTAGCTATTGGAGATGGATATTTTAAAACCAAGCTCTTAAAGTCAAGTAAAAGTATCTCCAAAAGTTCATAGCACAAAATGTCAAAGACACAATATATTTTGTCTCAAGATTGAAGAAATATATACGCAAATATTCTTGAAGAATAAGATGAAAGAATATATTGCATCCAATATCCTTAAAGATATTTTATATTGAAGATATATGCAAGAGTTTTTAGCTATGAAGAATGATTTTTACATCACTTAAGGGAATTATATGTAATAATCTTAGGAGATTGGTTGTAAAATTAGAAGATATTATTGTGAAAATATTCTTTACAATTTAATGTATAGTTTCTAAATTTAGGTTCCTTCTCCTCTAAAAGGAATCCTCCCCCCATTGTAATGGGACATCTTATATTGAAGCAAGTTTAGTTGAAATAATTGAAGTCTTAGTTTTATTTTATTGTCTCTTCTTCTTTTAAGTTTAATTTTTGCTAATGTCTTCATTAATTGTTAATGCGATGAAGTCCGAGATGAGCGGCTAATCTCCTAGCTAAGGCTAGGATGAGGTCTCTTCTTGGATGAGCAATAATTGATAATAATTAGGTTCTAATTAGTTTTCTCTTAGTACTTTATAATTGATAACTTAGTGCATCATATCGAAGGCTTGACCATAGCTTCGATTTGGTGTACGATAACTTTGGATACAAATAAGTGCTACTAACCGTAGACTTGATTTGGAGATCTAAACAAGAGAAAATACTGCAGAACTCACTCAAGCCTAGCCATGGTTGAGTTGATAATTCTTTAAGGCATTCATCACCATCTCTTAAAAGCATAACCACTAAATTCTTAACCATAGATTTAGTGGTTTATTTTACAACATCGGATGTGTCTTAATACGAACATATGATGGGTGGAGATATTAGGATCTAGTTATATATCGATTAGTGCTTTGAAAGGGAGAAGCCAAGTCTGAACCTTAGCTCTCTCTCTCACTCATTAAGTTTTATAATTAGCTTTTATTTATTTCTTTTAGATTTATCTCTTACAAAATCGTAATTTGGCCTAGAAATTATTTGTTTTCCCAAACCTCCTTGTGGATTCGATCTCACTCATCCGTGATACAATTCGACAACTATATTTTAAGCAGGTATTTTGCTAGAGGCCATAGAAACCTCTTATCAAATGGCGTCGTTGCTTGGGAGGCATCGTTGAAAACTATTCTCTCTAATACCGAATTTTCTTTGTTAATTCTTTCTAATACCGTGCCAATGATTTCTAAATTCTTTGTTTCCAATATTCGTTAAAAAGTATAATGGGCCTGTAATAGCATATTGCGTTTCCATTATTATTGCTTCTCTTTCTTTTTTACTAGTTTAGTTTTTTAAAATAATGATTGTCGAGTTTTTGGCGCTACAGTAGCTGTGAAGTCTGTTCCTGAATGTTTCATCCTTTTTTATCATCTATACTTCACAGTTGAGAAATATGTTTTCTACGAAAGTTTCAGATAATTCAAAACCCTTTTCTGAATTGCTATATATCATATTTTTCTGTATAGTCATTTGTGAGTTACAGCCTTTTGAAAAAATAGTAAAAATCAGTCTCAATAAAGGACGTCGCTTTTCATTCATTAATTTTTTTGAGCATTAAGGAAGCTAAATTCTAGAAAACTTCTTTCTTGAATATTTTTCCTTTCTGAAATATCTTTCCAAATTGATATTATTTATTATTCTCTCTCAACCGAGCTGAAAGATATGCGCATTTGAAAATTTGGACATCATAGACTACAATAAACTTGAAAATTGAATTAATACTGTTGTCGCAAGTTCACTAATCCTGTTTCTCTTATTTTGCAAGATATTCACAAAGTTGAAAATGAGACGGACAATACCCAAAGCTAAAAGCACCATCAAATCCATCCTTCCTGTGCCCCCTAAGTGAAGGGGCACTTCCTTCTTTCGCCCCCTAAGTGAAGGGGCGGCCACAGCTTCACCGGGAAACACTTCTCGTAGGTTGGTACCTCTCTAAACTTGATATCTATAAGGAGTTCATATCCGCTCTACCTCGGCACTAGGAACATAAATTCGTGTGGACTATGCAAATACACGCTACTCTAATAAAATATTTTTTACGGTTGGATTGACCTATTGACGTGTCTAAATTTCTTTTCATTCCAACATTAGTAAAGGTAAAAAATGTTAGAGACTTGCGAGATTTCATCACCCAAAAAGCTCTCTAACAAGTGGGACCACCCATTATGAATAAGAAGAAATTTATATCACACGAAAATTGAACGTCCGGAACCTAAAAATAATTGATAATAAAAATAAGTATCAAGATTCCCGCAGGATTTTATCACCCAATGGAAAGGTGTACCGGACTGGGGTACAGACATAGATTCGTAGGATACGGCCCTAGCCTTACACCATAAAATACTGGTTAAAGGTTTGCAACGTCACCGTTCTGAGTGCAGACGTGCGATAAGGCGACTCGCTCGGGCGTGAGGATTGAACATCTACTCTAAGCTAGTACTAGCGAAGTGATGCAGGGGAGTTTATATAAATATTCCAATACTCGATGCCATCATGCTTATTCCTACATATGCCAAATTCCTTAAGGATACGTACACTAGGAAAAGGAAAATCAATGTGTACAAGAAAGTCTTCTTGACTGAGACACTAACCCCTCCTAAGCTTCGAGATCTGGGAAGCCCAACCATCCCTTGTAAAATTAGAGATCACAAAGTTGATAGGGGGTTACTCGACTTGGGGGCTAGTGTGAATGTCTTACCTTACTCGGTCTATCAGGAATTAGGACTTGAAGAACTCAAACCTACCCGAATAACACTTCAATTGGCAAATAGGTCAATACAATACCCACGTGGTATCCTTAAGGATATTCTTATCAAGGTTGATACTCTCATTTTTCCAGTAGACTTTGTTGCTTTAAACATTGAAGATGTCATGAATCCTAGCTGTGAGATCTCTGTCATATTGGGCCGCCCATTCCTTGTAACTGCTCATGCCATATTAATTTCTTTAATGGGATCTTACAATTATCAATAGCAGACATGAAGATCAAACTCAATGTTTTTTACAATAATACTCTCAAGTCCCTCATTCTGATGACATGTCTGAACTGAATATGATTGACTCCCTAGTTTACAACTTGTTCCCTAAATCATTTTATGACGACCCCTTAGAATCATGACTTGTAAACTTTTATGAGGACTTTGATGAAGACATGACTGTTGATGAATTTAATGCCTTACTCGACTCAACTCCTATTTTTCACATATCCAAATGGAGACCAAGACTGGAACCTTTTGAACCATCAACAACTTTACATATTCCATCTATTGTTAAGCCACCCAAGCTGGACCTCAAGCCATTACCCAATACTCTCAAGTATGCCTTTCTAGGTGATTCTGAAACTCTACTTGTGATAATAGCTTCCAATCTAGATGCTGACCTGGAAGGTAGACTGTTGAGTGTCCTTAGAAATCATAAATCAGCCATAGGGTGGTCTATAACAGACTTGAAAGAAATTAGCCTGGCCGTGTGCATGCATCGCATCAATCTCGAGGAAGGTGCTAAAAATTCATGCGAGATGCAACGACGTTTAAATTCAACTATGATAGAGGTGGTTAAGAAGGAAGTTCTCAAGCTATTAGACTCAAGTATCATATACCCCATTTTGGATAGTAAGTGGGTCAGCCCTGTTCAAGTTGTACCCAAGAAATCAGGGATTACTGTAGTCAAAAATGAGAATAATGAATTAATCCCTACCCATATGACCACTGGGTGGCGTGTTTACATCGATTACAGAAAGTTGAACACGGTAATGAGGAAAGATTATTGTTCCCTTCCATTCATTGATCAAATTCTTGAGCGATTAGCGGGAAAAAGTCATTATTATTTTCTTGACGATTAATCTGGATATAATTAGATCCCCATCACTCCAGAAGATCTGGAGAAAACCATATTCACATGTCCCTGCAGGACTTATGCTTATCGTCGTATGCCATTTGGTTTGTGTAATGCACCCGCTACATTTCAACGTTGTATGATGAGCATTTTCTCTGATGTGGTTGATAAATTTATCGAAATCTTCATGGGTGATTTTTTAGTGTTTGGATCATCTTTTGATGAATGTTTGTACCATTTGGAGCTCATGCTAGAACAATGTACACAAACCAATTTGGTGTTAAACTGGGAGAAATGTCACTTCATGGTGACACAAGGGATAGTTTTTAGGCATATCATCTCCAACAAAGGGATAGAAGTTGATAAGGCCAAAATCAATATTATTTCTTCCTTACCTTCTCCTCGAACGGTTAAGGTCATTCGATTATTTGTAGGCCATGCAGGGTTTAATTGTCGGTTCATCAAAAATTTTAGCAAAATTTACCCAACCCTTGTGCAATTTACTTGCTAAGGACACTGATTTCCACTTTAATGATGACTATTCTAAAGCTTTTGATAAGCTCAAACTTCTATTAACTTCCGCTCCAATTATCCAACCACTCAACTGGGATCTTCCATTTGAATTGATGTATGATGCATCTGACTAGGCTGCTGGAGCAGTTTTAGGGCAAAGAGTAGATAAAAAAACTTGATGTTATTTACTATGCTAGTCATACGCTCAATGATGCACAAATGAATTACTTCACCACTGAGAAGGAGTTATTAGCCATTGTGTTTGTATTAGAAAAAATTTAGTCATATCTTGCTGGGTCCAAAATCATTGTCTATACCGATCACGCGACCTTAAAATATTTGTTATCTAAAAAAGACGCTAAGCCTCGGTTAATCCGATGGATTCACTTATTAGAAGAATTTAACATCGAAATTTGAGATAAGAAAGGTGTTAAAAATATTCTAGCAGACCATTTATCTGGACTTCTGATCGAAGGTGATGAAGATCTTCTCCCTATCTTAGAGACATTTCTTGATGAGCAGCTTATGGCTATTATACAACTACCTTGGTATGCCAACATTGTCAATTATCTTGCTACTGAATGATTACCTGACCACTGGTCTAAGTAAGATAAAACTAAATTCTTACACGAGGTTAGACGTTTCAGTTGGGATGATCCCTATCTGTATAAATTTTGTTCTGACCAAGTTATTAGAAGATCTATTCCAAATGATGAGTTCCAGATCATCTTGATGATGCACAGACTTGATCTGACCTGTTTGGATCATCTTTTACTTGATCTATTCCAAAATTCTTCAATCTGGTCTTTATTGGCCTACCCTTTTTCGTGATACACAGACTTTTTGTTCTACTTGTGATAAATGTCAGAGGACCGACAAATTTTTCACCGTAACATGATGCCCCTAAATAGTATTCTTATGGTTGAACTTTTTGATGTTTTGGGGCATAGATTTTATGGGCATGTTTCCTTCATCTTTGGAAACCTTTATATTCTAGTCGCAGTGGACTATGTCTCTAAATGGGTCAAAGCGGTAGCATGTCCGACAAATGACCATAAGCCTGTGGTTAAATTTTGAAAACCCTTTTCAATCGTTTTGGCACTCCTCGAGCAGTTATTAGTAATGGTGGGAAACATTTTTGTAATCATATTTTTAAATATTACTGAAAAATTATTTAATCACACATAAAGTTGCCCCACCTTACCATCCACAAACAAGTGGTCAAGTAAAAGTTTCTAATCGAGAGATTAAAAGAATTTTAGAAAAAAGTTGTTCGAACTGATTGCAAAGACTGGTCAGATCATCTTGATGATGCTCTTTGGGCCTATCGAACAGCTTATAAAACCCTAATTGGAATATCACCCTATAGACCTGTCTTTGGGAAGGCTTGTCACTTGCCTGTAAACTAGAGAACAATGCTCTTTGGGTCACAAAAGCCCTTAACTTTGAGATGGACCAAGCTGGGTCCAAGAGAAAACTTTAACTTTCTGAGTTGGATGAACTTCATCATGAGGCTTATGAAAGTTCTATATTTTATAAGGAACGTACCAAAGCTTTTCATGATAAATCAATTATTCGCAAAACCTTCAAACCCAATCAAAAGGTATTGTTTTATAACTCCAAGCTTCGTCTATTTCCTGGGAAACTACAATCCCATTGGCATGGCCCTATACGGTTAAAAATGTTTTTCCTCATGAGACCGTAGAGGTAGAGGATCCTAAGAACATAAGAAAAAAAAATTAAGGTCAATGGCCAACGATTAAAATCGTACTTAGAGCCCTACACTTTTAATGAAGAGATAATATTTCTAAATGATCCAGTATATCAGAGCTGATATTGTGTACCCCTATAGTACTATTGCAATATCATTTAAGTATGGGGGTATATTAATCTGGCTGAAGGCGGTAAACTTAGCACTTCTTGGGAGGCAACCCATGACACATTCAGGTGAAAAATTTTAGTTTTTCTCTTCCATTTATTTTCGTGTTCTCAAACATTGAGGGCAATGCTTGATTTAAGTTTGGAGGTAGGAAACCATTTCTTTAAATGCTTTTTGAATAAAAGTGAAATAATGGCACTTTGACAATTTATGATATATTTTTGACGAATTTCCAAACACTTAAACTAATTTTACTTTGACATAAATATTATGGAAAAGCCTAAATTTTGAAATTATACCAAGTATACACTAGAATATTTTAGAATATCTTAAGTTAGATGTACTATCTTTCTATTAGCGATTGATTCAAATTAACTTGGCATATTTTGAAAATGTGCACGTCACAGTAGTTTTGCAATTAATACATTTAATAGATTTTTGCTCATTATAAGGAAAATTTAGCATTTATGTTAGAAATAGTTTACTACATGGGAGACAATTGTCTAAGAATAAATTCATTCCTAAGAAAATAATAATAAGCCAAATATGCTCTAAAAAATTTCACGCTGCAAAGCTACTCGCATGATTAACAACTGAAAGAGGAAAAATTATCACCAATCTCGAGTTTGACCTTGAACTATGTGAAAGGTGCACAAGAAAATATTACTAGTGAAAATCCTGAGTCGAGGTCATGATGGGGCACCACACCCCGACAACCTTAGCCAACTGGCAGGATTATCGACCGAAAACTTCTTGTTACGAAGGCTTCACTAAGAAATAAAGTACTCAAAAGAAAAGACTTGCAAAAGAAAAGAAAAGAAAAGTAAAGTAAAATTCTAGGAAGACGAATTGACTAAGGCACTTGTCGAACTAACCGCTGAATTAATTCCAGTAAGAACAAGACTGCCAAAAATTGAGTAAATTATTCTAGACAACGTATTAGGCGATAAAACAATTTTCGCTGTATACTAAAATATAGCTAAAGCAAAATACTTGAATCTGTTTCTAATTTTGAGATAGTACCTCTAGTTTTGGATAAGCTTAAAATATTCATTGATATACTTGGGAAAATATTGCAGGTTTAAGGATTTCCCATCGATATATTTTTGTCACAACTAAGTAAGGATAAGTTCACAGGAAATGAGTCATGTGTATTCTAGAATTGTTTAAAATGTCATTATTGACTTTTGTGGGTATAGTCACTGTGCCCTCACGAGACAACACTCGTCCACCAGGTTAAACCTGAAGGTTTAACAGCTTGTTGCATATGCAAAATACAATCGCGCTCCCTGCAAAAGTGGCTATTATTCTATTTTACTCAGGGCGTGCAAAAGACAAGTTTGGGGGTATTTGATGAGTACGTAATTATGATATTTTTAATATACCCGAACATGTATTTTAGTCATCCATTATATTTAATTTAAGGTACTTATGTCTGTTTGTTTTATTGTTGATATTGGAGATGGATATTTGAAACCAAGCTCTTAAAGTCAAGTAAAAGTGTCTTCAGCAGTTCATAACACAAAAAGTCAAAGACACAATATATTTGGTCTCAAGATTGAAAAAATATATACACAAATATTCTTGGAGAATAAGATCAAAGAATATATTGCATCCAAGATCCTTGAAGATATTTTATATTGAAGATATATGCAAGAGTTTTAAGCTATGAAGAAAGATCTTTACATTACTTAAGGGAGTTATATGCAAGAATCTTATGAGATTGGTTGTAAAATTAGAAGATATTATTGTGAAAATATTCTTTACAATTTAATGTATAGTTTTTAAATTTGGGTTCCTTCTCCTATAAAAAGAACCCTCCCCTCATTGTAATTTGGTATCTCATATTGGAGCAAGTTTAAAAGAAATAATTAAAGTCTTAGTTTTATTTCATTGTCTCTTCTTCTTTTTAGTTTAATTTTTGCTAATGTCTTCATTAATTGTTAATGTGATGAAGTCCGAGATGAGCGGTTAATCTCCTAGTTAAGGCTAGGATGAGACTTTTTCTTGGATGAGCAATAGTTGATAATAATTAGGTTTTAATTAGTTTTCTCTTAGTACTTTATAATTGATAAGTTAGTGCATCTGACCATAGCTTCGATTTGGTGTACGATAACTTTGGATACAAATAAGTGCTACTAACCGTAGACTTGATTTGCAGATCTAAACAAGAGAAAATACTAGATAACTCACTCAAGTCTAGCCATGGTTGAGTTGATAATTCTCTAGGGCATTCTTCACAATCTCTTAAAAGTATAATCACTAAATATTTGACCATAGATTTAGTGGTTTATTTTACAACATTGTATGTGTCTTAACACAAACATATGACGGGTGAAGATATTAGGATCTAGTTATATATACCGATTAGTGCTTTGAAAGGTAGAGGCCAAGTTCGAACCTTAGCTCTCTCTCTCTCTCTCTCATTAAGTTTTATAATTAGCTTTTATTTATTCCTTTTAGATTTATCTCTTATAAAATTGTAATTCGACCTAGAAAGTATTTATTTTCTCAAGCCTCCTTATGGATTCGATCCCACTCATCCGTGCTACAATTCGACAACCGTACTTTGAGTGGGTATTTTGCTAGAGGCCATAAAAACCCTTATCAGATGTTTCCAAGATTAGTTGGAAAACACCATCGCTATCACATCTATAAGTTATGTGAAAATAAGGTTCAATGGATTACAAACCTCCAATAGGTCACAAATAAATTGCCAGACACATTCATAGGCACTATTAAAGTAAAGTAAATGTATGTACCTGTAAGAAATATACCTACACAGCTGAACGTTATGGGGGAATTAGTACCACAAATGAATCTGAGGCTCACGCTTAGTACTGAGTACCGTTGGAAAAAAGTATTAAGAGCCGGGGAGCTGTAAAATTTGGGACAAATATGGCTAATAATGTATTCGGTTCATCGAGGATGGAACCACCCATCGACAAGGTAATAGTAGTTACGAGACCAGTTGATGTATTACGAGACAAGCTTGGGGTGGCACATACATATAATAATAAGGATATCTTGCTCTATTAAAAGTCTATAATAAGTACAACGTAGGATCGTCTAGTAGACATTTGTTGACAAGGTATTCATATTCGATGTTGTGCTCACTATCAACGATGGGGATTCAGGACCACTTATTATAAATGATTGTGTGTGTTGTTGTACATTGACCAAAGTAGATATCTGAAATCTAAGCGGAGCTCAGCTTGCTAGCATAATGCGAAGTGATACAATAGAGCATGTCGGCTATAAATGAGAATGGTACAGAAACATGATTAACTCGGAGATATAATTTGGTCAAAGCAAGACTAGTTGCCGAGGAATTCTTTAAGAGATCTGGCATCGATTGCAAACATATTATCCAGCTATTGATACTATAAAGTTTCAATACTAATCAGTCTGTCAAGTTATCGAAGACAAGCTATATGGGAAACAAGATACGGATATCTACATGATGTCACCTGGGGAGGTATAAGCTTCAGGAAGTAATTAAGCCTGACACACGAGGTGTGTACGTAATAAAATTAGAAAAGTTATTGTTAACTTAAAGCAATCAGGGCTCATGCAACATAGTAAGTTGACTGAGTATTTGATGGTCGAGGACTTTGCAAATATCCTTATCTGTCCATGTGTTCTTATTTAGAATACAAAAATTAGCTTCAGTGTCATCATAACAGTATACTAAATAATTTGGATATCATTAAACCTCTGGGGAAGATCGCGAGAGCCGCCGAATACCTTGGGAAGGAATTCAAAATAAAAGACCTTGGAAAATCAAGTATTATGTCGATTTGTAGATCGAACATCTTGGTAGTGGCATACTCATACACCATGCAATATATATCGGAAGAGTTATCTAATACTTCGGTATGGATATAGCACACGATGCTAAGTCATTTATTGTGCATCCAACACTTGGATGTGGACAACGACATCTTCCAACATACTAATGGGGGGAGAAACTCCTAGGGCCATGGCCCCATAGCTAGGAGGTGCTATGTTATAGTTAATTGGGTATAATAGACCTGATGACTCATTCGCAGTAAATTGTTTGGTTTTCCATAGTTTTGTTCCTACCAAAAGGTACTTGAATGAGATCATGCACATTTTGAGGTATCTGATCGGTATGAAAGATTGAGGTTTGATCTACTCGAAATGGTAAACGGTAAATTATAGGGTACCTGTAGGGACAAAATTTTGTAAAGCTCGAACTGGCTTGAAATTGACCCTTACACCAAGAACTACTGTGCCAAGAATTAAATAAGAGATAACACTTGACACAGGGGATTTAGCGTGGAAAACCTGTGAATAGGTAAAAACCACGACCTCAAGTGGAGGATTTTGTGAAAGTAGTATTATTGCTTGAGAAAGTGGAAAAATCTGATTACAAGAGTTAATCTAAGATAAAATAGCAAGATAACAGATAATTGTATGTGTAGAATTCTGTGTCGGCCACCTTGTCTCCTTAGGAGCTATGCCCTTTAATAGACCCTGCTCTCAGTTTGACATCATGCTCGAACACGTTCTCCTGAAAGTGGGAGTCATAGACAGTTGAGTGTATAACTGCTAGCTCGTGGAAGACAGGTGTCTATTGACTTGTTCTGTTTATATCTGTTATGGATGATCCACGCTCTGCATGAGTTCGTGGTCGATGTGTAACTGTTAACGCATTTGTTTAAGCGTGAATCTGGTACTGGATAAGGTCAAGTCTTATAGAGCTTGAGGAATAGATGAGATCGAGTGTCCTTAGATTGAGGGATAAGTCCCTACAATCGCCCCCTCGTAACTGAAGTCACGTGTGGCTTTAGTTGAGAAAAACCCTAAAACTCGGACCTTGTGATGACGTAAGTGACGCTTGAAAAATGGAACGTCTATATTGAAGAGTGTGTTGCCATTATGACGTGTGAGTGTCATGGGCAGACTGTTAGTTTTCTCAAGCGGATGACTGTTTGTGGAAACAACGTGCATTAAATGTGGTATTGCTATAAATAGTTGGTCAGATTTGATTGCCGAATAACCTGCAACACATCTTCGTTGCAGAGAAAAACAAACATGCCTATTTTGTAGAGTGAGAAAAAAAATATAAGTTTTTTGGAAGCGTACATTTGCAAAATCATGGTTAAGATGAGGAATCAAGTGTATCATACCCGATTTTCTTTCATATGGGAGGAATTCCGGATATGGTTTTGTGGTTATCAGAGTAGGGAGACCCCCTTTGTTGTTTTGTTGAAGGAGTGTTCTTTGAAATATTTTTAGGTATTATGTAGCATCCGATTTAGCGGCCGGGGTGTATGTGATGCAAAATCCCTGGTCTCTACTGATGTTCTGATTTCTAAGGTAGAAGTCCTCCTCAATTTTCACGAACTCCGGGTAAGTGGGGATAAGGAGGATGAGACGGCGGTGGTGGAGGTGGAAGATGGATTGCTTCTTTCAGTGCCATCGTTTTTCCTTTAATTCTTCCTGCAGGGAAATGAAGGGGAAAGAGGTTTTTGACCTGCTGCAGTCTTGTACTTTTTGATCTCTGGCTGTGGTTTCTCTGGAAGATCAGGATTATCGAGCTTCGAAAAGAACTAGAGACCTGGCAACGAGAAAAGAGCTAGAAACCTGCCCTCGTGTTGAGAAAGTATTTGTAATATCGAGCTTTGAAAAGCTTGATTCTGTAATTATAAAGCAACGTTGTAGGGGTAGGCCTGTAACCAACTTGTTAGATAAAAATCGAGCGTAATAGAAGAATATTTTTGTTTGTTTCTTACTAGCGAAAAGTAGAAATAGTTAACATGTCATCGAGCTGTACATAATATGGAAGTGAATAGTTGGTGGGATAACATACTTGATCCTACCTCGTAAATGAATCGAGCTTAATAGATGTAAACATAAAGCTCGAAATTTCATTTTTAGGGAGCTCGATTAAGCACGAAAAGATAATAGTAAGTAACTCGAACCCGGGAAGAGTGGGTTATAGAAACTGAAATACGTTGCGTATAGTCAATCGAAAAATTAGTCCTGCTAACTGAATAGTATAAAAGTGTGAGTTGTTCTTTAAGAAGGTTCTTCATAAAAAATGGTGAAGACTCGTTCTCAGAGGGCTGTTGAAGCGCGTATGTTGAACGACTTGCGTTTAGCATTCAAGATTGATGAAATAAGGGAAGCTATTTTTGGGCAGCAAGGTTATGATGCGGTTCTGTTCGAAACTCGAGCGAACTACGAGGGTAAGACTGATGAGAAAGGGGCAAGGAAATGAACTGCGTGTACTGGTCCGAGTCCATGCGTACCTATTGGCGGTCTGTTGAAGATTGTAAAAAGTTTGTCCTGATGATGGCCAGGGAGGAGATCAATAATGAGGATATTGATATCGCCTCAGGGGTGCTGAAGGCTTGTGGTGTTGTCGGGCACAACGGTTGCTTCAAATGCAAGAATCTTGGGGATTGGAGTGAATGATTGTTGTATTTTTTGAATGTTTGAAATGTAATTGCCAGAATTTACTTGAAGAAAAAAAAATCTATTCACGAAAATAGGCTATGACTAGGATAGTTTGTTGAAACTGAATTTTTGAATTTGTGTTGCTAACTGATATTGACGTTAAAGTCAGGGTGTATAAGTAGGGCAAACAAATGTACATGAAATTTTAAAGTGGAAAATTCATAATCATGAGTTTGGGGTATTGTGAAAAAAGTGGGACCAAGAGGCTGAGAGATACACTAAAGTATAATATTTGGTGTAATGATGGGAAAGTGTTTTCACCAAAGCGGTACGATACTTCTGACAGGTTCAGACGAGTAGACGGCTCGGTTCAGGAATCGAGGACTGCTTACTGGAAAAATCCAAACCGCTAGCGGTTCGTAGAAAGGTGCATAAATACCCCCTCTCCTCCCTCTCCGAATACAGAAAACCATAAAAAGATGAGAAGGGTTAGAGAGAGAGATCTCAACTGGCGATTCCATTACCTCCGAAGGAGGAAAGGATAAGAGGAAAGCAGTGACTAGGAGTCTCAATTGCAAACTACGAGAGGAGGCGGATATCGACGAGGTTTTGACGAAGTTGCAGAAATTGAGCAAACTGGTGTGAACCAACGCTGTAAACTCTCACTCGGGTGCTGAAGGTAAGTCTGTCTTTGTGTTTACAAGAGTTTTTGAATAAAAAAAATTATTGTGTCAGGATAAGGATGTAATCCCTACCAAGCACAAAAATGAAGTAAAAATAATAATGAGAATAATGACTGTGGGGCGATAAAAATCATTTTGAGACAGTTTGTGATTGATAAGTAATTAAGTAGTGTGAGATAAAAATTGATATATATACCTCGGCCTATCTGTAGGTTTTGTTGGACCAGCGTTTTGTAAAGTAGACCCTTTACTGTAGATAAGTATGCCTTCGATTTCTAGTTGTGCAAAGGCTGATGAAGCAGACCTCGTAAGGCAGTTAACACCCGTCATTGGAGTAGGGGATGAGGAGAATACTGTAGCCGAATTGATAGAATGGCCTCGTCTGAAGGGTTCTCGTGTTGAGTACCCAACAGGCTCTAGTCGGTTTAGAGAGTTCTGTAAGGCCAAAAGTAGTATAGATGAGATTTGGGGGAAAACCTTCGCATATAGGGGTAATTTCTTTAGGACTTGTAGTGTCAGTCAAGGAGGGGATTACTTGTATTTGCCGCCTGATTTGGCCCAAGAAAAGAAGTGCAGGCGTTTGGGGGACGAAGTATCCTTGGAGTACGTCCAAGGCATTGTGAAGGATAGTCGAACTGATGGGTTTTGTTGCTATTAAGCCCAGTTTGATTATAGGTTGACTCTGCCTTTGAGCAATTTGGCTAAGAGTGCTATGAATTGGATTGGGGCTTGTCCGAAGCAATTGAATTGCAATTTTTTGGAAGTTATTCTTGTATGTGAAACCCTGAATGGGAGATGGACTGCATCTGGTAGTGAGAGGAGGATTACTGCCAAGGATTTTCTGGAGTATTATGCTGTAAAATATGTCACAGCAACTGATGGTGCATATCTCTCGTCTAGTTCTTCAAGACCATGCTTCTTCGACCTGTCTTCAGCAGGGCGAGTGTGGAACGACAACCTTTTATGGGTGTCTGGTGAATGTCTTTAGTGGTCTAATGAGGAACCCCTGGAACTTAATAATAGAACTATAACAAAGGGTAAGTATACCATTGAAAATTGAACTATCATTTGTATGTTGAACTATACTTCTATAGTTGATCTATATATTACATTGCCGATTTTTATGCAGGAATTAATTGCAAAGTTTCGGGGAAGGAATCCTTTATAGACGTTGTTGCCAGGGAAGGCACTAAGCTCGAAGCTATTCTCAAAGAGTTAGAGATAAGTTGGTTCAAAAGGGTAGCTAGTAAGGACGACAAGGTCAGGAGATCGCAAGCGAAGCGGAGACTGGCCGGGAAAACTTCTGGCTCAATAGAAGAGAAATTGTCAACTCCTGAACTTAATACACCCTTGAAGCTCGTGTGGCTCATTGAAATTCTAGATGGACCAGTGGACGTGGCCACGGTCTCTAGCACTGTTGTAAGGAACCTGACGAAGAGGAAGGCTGTAAAAAGGGGGGTTGCTCCTCGTCTTGTTATGTCGGTCAGTGTGGACGATAGCAGTAAGAGGAAGAAGGTAACTTCTCCCATAAAGTCACAGGATGTGCTAGAGGAAAGCGATAAGATCGCTGAGGGGGCAGACTTGAGGCCGCACTTTAAGGTTGAAGCTGGTCTCTTGGAGGAACAATGTCGACCTAAAGCTCGAGAGAAGATGGTTGCTGTTATGGATGATGAATTTAAGAAGGTTAGTAAATAGTTGGTTTAGTCGAGCTATTTTGTTGCTCGAGCTGACTTATTTCTTTTTGCAGTTTGCTCGTGCTCTGAGGGACGTTCAGCTTGGTTTCCAGGATAGGTCGATGGAGCTGGAAAAGAGGATCTCCCAGCTCGAGGGGGAGAAAAATCAGTTGGAAGAGAACCTTATTCGGGAGAGGGGAACTTTCTAGTTGGAGCGGGAGAAAGAAAGGGAAGCTGCTGCCCTAAAACTAAAGGAAGTTAGAGCCGAAAGTGAAGCTGAAGCGGAGCGATTGGTTACCGCATTGGCTATTCTCGGAACAACCTTGCAGGGAAGCTCTACCAACTGAGGTATACAAAGGCGGAGATAATGGCATTTAGCGAAGGGAATTATAAGGAGATGGAAATTATGGATGAAGAAGAGGTTGAGGAAAGGGAGGATGGTCTGAATGTTGCTGAAAAGACTGCTGCCGATAATCAGGTAGGATGATCGTGTAATGTAACATTGGTTGTGAAACATGAACTCGAGCTTTGTAACTTTATTGTTGTTTGATGCCAACAACATTTTACTTATGAAATTCTGTATTGTAGGAGATAGAAGGCTCGCGCCTCAGAGTTGAGGACTTAGAAAGCATGCTTGAAGTGGAGAAAAAAAATCCTCTGCTGAATTGGAGGTTAGATAATTCGGATAAATTAATAACTAGATGAACAAGAATAATAGGAGAAAGGATATGTACCTTGCATGTTTATTTTAGTTCAGGACGTTTGTGTATGTACCCTCTGTCTTACGCCCAAAACTTGTTATTGTCGGTAGGCCAAGGAGGAGTCGGTTGTCTCGAGCTTGTAGGTTTCTATACTGCAAGTTTATCAGTATGTTTCTATCGATCTGTTTCTCCATCAAGTACTGATATTGTGAGTCCCTGCTAACTGTTATGCAAAAGGAGCTAGATATTGCTAGAGAAATAGAAGAACAGACTCTTTTGTATAATGCTGAGTATGCAGAAGAATATGAGGTTTTGTTTTCCCAGTATGAAGATCGATTGGATGATAATGTGAAGCTTTCTTTTAAACTCGAAGAAGCTAAGAGACAAGTCGAGCAAAAGACTGCAACAATTTTGAGCAGGGATTTGGCTTTGAACCAACTTACCAAAGAACTTGCTGAGTTAAAGGAAAAGGTTGCGTCAGGTTCTTGGCATGAGGCTGAGTTACCCAAATACCGTATTAGAGCATTAAATGAAGAGATATCTGATATGAAATGTAACATTCGTGCTCTGAACGAGCAATTGTTGAAGAGAGAGATCGAGCTGGATACTGCACGAACTAACTTGGCTGTGTCTGAGGCCGATTTTGAAAAATTGAGCAGTAGTATTATGGGAAAAGATCAAGAATTGCGTAACTCTGACCAAATACGTGATAGTTTGATTGTCAGGTTAGATCGTGTGAAGGCTGATTTACGTCGTTTAAAAGGGAGAGAGGCTCAGAGCAGGGCTGATTTAGCAGAGATTCAAGCCAAGAACAAAAGTTTGGTGGATGATTTGGCCCACGCTCGTGGAAACGTGAGGAGGGCTATGTAACATGAGAAAGAGATGAATGAAAGAATTAATCAAATTTGTGCGCGAATCTCTGAATCGGGGCGGGAGTTACATGTACGTGAAATGAAGTATCAGAAAGATCTAAAATTTGAATTGGATAAAAGGGATGGTGAAATTGCTTCTTGTGAGGGGAGTCGAGAGATGAAGGAATTTCTTCGTCAAAAAGAAGAGTTAGTCGAGAATATGCATATTGATCTCACAAACTCTCGGCAGAAGTCGATAGATCTTACATGGAAGATGAGCGAACGTATTGACCAATTAACAGCTGAACTGGCTGAATCGATAGCTCGTCGTTTGAAGGATAACAAGTGCGCTGCTATTACTCACCAAGCCTTTAAGGAAATAGTAGTTCACGAACAAGAAAAATGTGATGGTGAAGCTTTGCATCAACGGAAATTAAGCACATTGGTTGCATTTTTTGTCGAGGAAATAAAATTCCTGCAGGTCGAGAGAGATTTGATGCAAGATTGCCTCTCTGGAAGGACTTGTGTATGTAAACTCGATATTTCAAGCATATATCCAATTGGTGTTATGGATCGTGGTATTGGGATCACGACGGCTGAACAGATAGCTCGAGGGAGAGAAATTGTTGCTGAACGAGCTCCATAATTTATGGCATCCAGGAGTAAAATAGGGGGAAGCTCGAGTGTAGTCTCACCTACTCCTGTTGTGGGAGGAAGGTCGGCTGTTCTCCCATCAAGAAAATCCTGTCGAGTTAAAAAGAAATAGAATTGAACTCTAATAACGAGTACCTTTTGTATGTAGCAAATGTTGATGCTTCAGTGCTCGATGTAGGACTTTGAGAGGAGCGTTGTAATTTGAAATGCTGATATGAGAAAATAATATTTTCACACCTGCAATAGATGTTATTCTTTGGTTTGACCCATTGAATTAGAAGATGACTGTAGGTGTAGAAGTAAGTATTATCTGTGCCTCAACCCTTGAACTTCAGGAAGGCTTAACGGTAGCGAGCTAGTATTATCTTTGCTCGTACTTTAGGCGGTCACCGCAGGCTAAGAGGTTCTTTATGGCCTCTGCCTCGGATCTGTGTTTCCTCAGGGGTTCGGCTAGTATTATATATGCCTTGATACCATATTGGAGAGTTGGGCTTATCGGCAGTGAGCAACGTCTCACTCATGCTTTAGCCCTAATCCCGCAGGCTGAGGCTCTTTATGGCCCCAACCCCGGAGGTGTTTGTATCCTCAAGGGTTCGGCTAGTATTATCTATTCCTTGATGCCATATTGGATATTGGAGCTTAGCGACAGCGAGTAAGATTTTTCCTCACTCGTGCTTTAGGTTTGTTATCTTTAGGCTAAGAGGTTCATTATGGCCCTCGCCTTCGGATGTATGAGTATCCTCAGAAGTTAGGCTAGTATTATTTATGCCATTACATTATGGCCCTCGCCTATCGGATGTATGAGTATCCTCAGAAGTTAGGCTAGTATTATTTATGCCATTACTAATGTTGGATGTTGGAGCTTAGCGGCAGCGAGTAAGTTTTTTCCTCACTCGTTCTTTAGACTTGTTATCTTTAGGCTAAGAAGTTCATTATGGCCCCCGCCTTCGGATGTATGAGTATCCTCAGGAGTTAGGCTAGTATTATCTATGCCATTACCAATGTTGGACGTTGTTTACCTTTAGGGATCGAGCTAGGATAAACTGCGCTTTTACCCTTGGATAGAGATTTCATTGATTGATAGGGATTCTTGTGATAAAAATGAGATTTCATTGATTGAAAAGAGTTTGTACATACACTGGAGGTGAAATCTCGAGGTGGATTAATCGTTATTGAGTGATGGAGCAGCTCTTTAGCGTCGATATAAATTCAATCTTCTTGTATTCCATGGATTTAGAATTTTTTCACCAACTTCCGTCATGAGATAGCATGAACCTAGGCCAGTTCAACCTATGACCATGAAAGGACCTTCCCAATTTTTTGCTAGTTTCCCAACATGTGGATCTTTTCTGTTATTTGGGATTTCTCGAAGGACCCAGTCGTTGATGGCGAACTCCCGAGTGCGAACTCGTTTGTTGTATGAATTTGCCAGTGTTTGATGATATAGACCAAGATTTGTGATAGCTCGATCTCGTGTCTCATCGATCCAATTGAGGTTGCAAGCCAATTCGAACTCATTCTCTTTGTCTGTGAGCTCGTGGTCTCTTACGGGATGGTGGTACTTTATTGGGATGATTGCTTCAGTTCCATAGGCAAGTAGAAAAGGAGAGCACTGTGTTGATTTTTGGGGCGTAGTTCGATAAGCCCATAAGACGTGAGGTAATTCACGTATCCAGTTGCCCTTCTTCTGTAACATAAGGCACTTTTTGAGACCATCTACGATGATCTTGATTGTGATCTCCGCCTGTCCGTTTCCCTGGGGGTAGTATGGGTTCGATGGACAATGGATTATGTTGTGTTTGTTGAGAAATGTTATGACCTTTTCTCCAACGAACTGAGGACCGTTATTGATACGGATCAAATATGGACAACCAAATCTTGTGATGATATGCTGCCAAATGATAGAAATGACCTCTTCTTCTCGAGTTTTGCATAGAGGAACTACTTCGACCCATTTGGTGAAATAATCCGTGGCAACAAGGAGAAATTTCCTATTACCCGGAGTATTGGGGAATTCACCAACTAGATTGAGTGCCCATCGCTTGAATGGCCAGTACACCTTACTGGCATGGAGTTCGAGGCCAGGGGGACGAATTTGATTTCCATGACGCTGACATGCATCGCATTTCCTTGAGTATTCTTCAGCTTGTTTCCACATCCCTAGCCAGAACACTCCTTGGGTAATAGCTCTGTTAGCAAGAGCTCGTCCTGCGGTATGGGATCCATAGACTCCTTCATGTAGATCTCGAAGCATGTCGTCGGCAAGTTCCTTAGAGAGGTACTTGAGGTATGGACCAGTGACCGAGCGTTTGTAGAGATTGCTGTTTGGTTGGACTGTGTAGCGTTTTAAATTCTAGATGATGTGTCTACGCTGCTATGGATCATCTGGTAGTGGCCCGTTGCATGAGTTATCCTGACCGAGATAAGTAACGAAAGGTTTCCTCCAATCATCTTCCGCCATCTCATCGCCCCCAGTGTTAATCGCATATATCGTAGTACGATTAATACTGGGGCTAGAAATAAACTCAATTTGAAGGTGTCGTGATTCCGTACCCAATACCCCGGCTAAGTAAGCCAAGGAGTCAGCATGGCGATTCTCTCCTCGAAGGAGGTATTCGAGCGGAGCTCTGTAAAATTTGTTTAGTTCTTCTGTAACCAGAGCTGCATAATCGACCATGATGCCGTTCTTCTTGTAATGTTCTGAGTAGTGATGAACGATTAGAAGAGAGTCTGCGTAGGCTAAGATTTAAGTGATTCCGAGTTCGAGAGCAATGTCCAGACCGTGAATGAGCGCCTCAAACTCTGTAACATTGTTCGATACTTCGAATTCGAGACGGATGGATTTCTCGATTCTGTCATTGAAAGGTGTAATGGAAACGATTCCAATTCCCGACCCAGCTGGTCCTGTGAACCATCGGTGAGGAGCCTCCACCTTTTTTTAGATATCCATGATGCTCGATCATCAAAAGATTTGGAGGGTGGAATCTCATCTACTGCATCTTCGGCAAGATCTGGATCATGTTCTTCCCAGTCAGGATCTGAAACTGGAAAGTCTGCAAGAAAATCAGCGACTGCTTGACCTTTTTCAGAAATTTGCTGCTCGAATTTGATTTCGTGCTCCCCCAAACTGACAGACCACTGTAGTACTCTTCTGGATTTTTCTTTCTTATACAATACTTCCCAAAGTGGGTAGTTCGTCGTGACTTTGATAGGATGTGCTTAAAAATATTGTTTGAGTTTTTGTGCGGTGTAAACGAGAGTTAAAAGTAATCTTTCAATTTTAGAGTACCTCGTTTCCACTAGAGTAAGTGTCTTGCTGATGAAGAAGATCGGTTTCTTTGTATTTGATGATCTTGGGTGTATGAAAACCTGTTGGGACATTCATATCAAATAATTCTTTAGCAATTGAACTACCTTGTAATTTGTGCGAGTCATCCTTCGCGTCTAAAGCCATTGCTTTGATGATCTCCCAGATACCCTGGTCCATGAGTTCCTGGGAAATATAATGCTGATGGATTGGAGCTGCTGGAATTGCTGGGACTACCGGAGCTGCTAGAACTATCAGAATTGCTTGAAGTATGAGTCTGGGAACGTGGTCACCTGTTTCCTCGATCACACGTTCAGGAAGAGGGGCTCGGTAAGGAGGTCGCAAGACTTCCTCGGGCTGTTTGGAAGGTCTGCGATCTCTGGTGATATCTGCCTGTGCCTCCTATCCCAAATGAATTGAGACTATCGGTGATTGTGGATCCTCACAATAAATCCTAGAAATGTTTGTACTATGTACCTCATGTGCCCCTAACCTCTCGTGAATAGAAACTCTTGAGATTGTTGGTACTATTTCGCGTTCTCTCAGGGCTGGTGGTGGTTGGTTGCTCTGTAATGCCTTCAGAGCTGTTTGAAAAGCTAACATATAAGCTTCTTGCTTCTTTATCTCCAGAACTCGAGCTTGACGCTCTCGTTCTGATTCCTTCTCGCGGAGTTCTCGATCTTCCAATAGCTGGCGCTCGAGCTGACTCCGTTTCTCAGCTTCGGCAATTAAGCTCGCCCGAAGCTCGGTAACCCGATCAGGTTCCCTCAAACTTTTAGGCTAAGCTCCCGAAGACTGACGTGTCTGAACCATAATGAATACTACTCGACTGATGAGTATAAATCGTGGTCCTTAAGTACGTGGAAAAAATCGTGCGTTCCCACAGACAACGCCAAATGTAGGGACCAGATTTTGTAAAGCTTGAAATCGATCTTTACACCAAGAACTACTATGCCAAGAATTAAATAAGAGATAACACTTGAAACAGGGGATTTAGCGTGGAAAACCTGTGAATAGGTAAAAACCACAACCTTGAGTGGAGGATTTGGTGAAAGTAGTATTATTGCTTGAGAAAGTGGAAGAATCTGATTACAAGAGTTAATCTAAGATAGAATAGCTAGATATCAGATAATTGTATGTGTAGAATTCTCTGTCAGCCACCTTGTCTCCTTAGGAGCTCTGCCCTTTTATAGACCTTACTCTCAGTTTGACATCGTGCTCGAACACGTTCTCCTAAAGGTGGGAGTCGTGGGCAGTTGAGTGTGTAACTGCTAGCTCGTGGGTAACAGGTGTCTGTTGACTTATTCTATTTACATCTGTTATGGACGATCCACGTTCTACTCGAGTTCGTGGTCGATATATAACTGTTAACGCGTTCGTTTAAGCGTAAATCTGATACTGGATAAGGTCGAGTCTTATAGAGCCCGAGGTATAGATGAGATTGAGTGCCCTTAGCTCAAGGGATAAGTCCCTACAATCGCCCCCTCGCAACTGAAGTCACGTGTGGCTTTAGTTGAGAAAACCCTAAAACTCGGACCTTGTGATGACGTAAGTGACGCTTGAAAAATGGAACGTCTATATTGAAGAGTGTGTTGCCATTATGATGCGTAAGTGTCATGGGCAGACTGTTAGTTTTCCCGAGCGGATGACTGCTTGGGGAAACAACGTGCATTAAATGCGGTATTGCTATAAATAGTTGGTCAGATTTGATTGCCGAATAACCTGCAACACATTTTCGTTGCAGAGAAAAATAAGCATGCCTGCTTTGTAGAGTGAGAAAAAAAATATAAGTTTTTTGGAAGCGTACATTTGCAAAATCATGGTTAAGATGAGGAATCAAGTGTATCATACCCATTTTCTTTCATATGGGAAGAATTCCGTATATGGTTTTGTGGTTATCAGAGTAGGGAGACTCCATTTGCTGTTTTGTTGAAGGAGTGTTGCTTGAAATATTTCTAGGTATTATGTAGCGTCCGATTTAGCGGCCGGGGTGTATGTGATGAAAAATCCTTAGTCTCTACTGATGTTTTGATTTTTAAGGTAGGAGTCCTCAATTTTTACGAACTCCGGGTAAGTAGGGATAAGGAGGAAGAGACGGCGGTGGTGGAGGTGGAAGATGGATTGCTTCTTTCAGTGTCATCGCTTTTCTTTTAATTCTTCTTGCAGGGAAATGAAGGGGAAAGAGGTTTTTGACCTGTTGTAATCTTGTACTTTTCGATCTCTGGCTGAGGTTTCTCTGGAAGATCAGGATTATCGAGCTTCGAAAAGAACTAGAGACCTGGCCACGAGAAAAGAACTAGAGACTTGTCCTCGTGTTGAGAAAGTATTTGTAATATCGAGCTTCGAAAAGCATGATTCTGTAATTGTAAAGCAACGTTGTGGGGGTAGGCCTGTAACCAACTTGTTAGATAAAAATCGAGCGCAATAGAAGAATATTTTTGTTTGTTTCTTACTAGCGAAAAGCATAAATAGTTGACATGTCATCGAGCTGTACATAATATGGGAGTGAATAGTTGGTGGGATAACATACTTGATCCTACCTCGTAAATAAATCGAGCTTAATAAATGTAAACATAAAGCTCGAAATTTCATTTTTAGGGAGCTCGATTAAGCACGAAAAGATAATAGTAAGTAACTCGAACCCGGGAAGAGTGGGTTATAGAAACTGAAATACGTTGCGTATAGTCAATCGAAAAATTAGTCCTGTTAACTTAGTAGTATAAAAGTGTGAGTTGTTCTTTAAGAAGGTTCTTCATAAAAAGTGGACACATGCGTGTTGTACTTTTTTTCCTGATGGTACAGTTTCTATCCTAGAAGGTTTTACTGACTGAATATTTTAATGAGGCAACGTATACACGTCCATAACCCATACGGGGCATAGGATTGTACTCTTTCCTTGCATAGTTTTTTTCCCAAGGGTGTTTTGCTAGGCAGAGGTTTTGATGAGGTAAGTCTTTCTGGTATGGAACACCTCAAGAGGGATTGTTAGGAGTTGGGTCCAGCCCAAGGTGGGAAGCCAACTGGGTTGGGGTATCTTACAGGACTCCTAGCAAGCCCATATGCCTTTAAGGTTTATGGGGAGAGTTTGAGTAGCTCTAGATAACCTCATAATGGATTATCCTTCTATAATACAATAACAACAAAACCTCTAAGGATAAAGAGATATATTTTTTAATAAAGATATCCCAACTCTTCTCTCATATTATTGCTTGTGATCAACCAATATAGTAATATCCATTATAATCCAACAGATAGCTCGCCCCACTCTTGCTCTTTTAACACTCTTCTTCCTTTCTAGGGTTGTTAGTCTTTTAAGTAAGAGAGTATTAGGAGTTGGGTCCAGCCCATGGTGGGAACCCAACTGGGTTGGGGTGTCCTACTGGACTCCTAACAAACCCATAGACCATTTGGGTTTTTGGGGAGAGTTTGAGTTATTATATATGTAGGGACCTATCCCTCGATCTAACCCAATTCGAACTATTTCTAGCTCGAAATACCTATATATCAGACTCACGCACTCTACATGTGACATAAATAGTCAGTATTTACACCTATGCCACAAACTGATGGAGAATGTGGGTCGAGCACAACAGAAAAGCATGAACAAGTCAAAGACACCTATCTTTCACGAACTCAACATTTACTCAGTCAAGTACCACTTACCACGTTGTTTGGAGATCGTGCTTCAGCACGATAAAGAACTGCGAACAAGGCCTATATAAAAAAAAATTCAGAAGAGACAAGGACCAGAAAAATATACGAGAAATCACCAAGAAAACTATATTTTCTAGATTCTCAAACACCCAAACTTCTTATTTACAAGAACAAGAATTTCTAGTTCGAAAGATCACTTATAATAAGATATCGTCCTCAAACAATAAAAGTCACTGTTACTAAAACCCTCAACTCGAGGTCGTGGTTTTTTACCTATTTAAGGATTTTCCACGCTAAATTACATGTGTCATTTCTTATTTCACATTTGTTTTTATCACAAGAACATTGGTATAAGAGTTAATTCCGAGCCATCTCGAGCTTGCAGAATTAGGCCATTACATTTGTCATCGTCTATGGGAAATAAGACATTTCCACGATATCCTAAGGCATACATTCACTCTACTGCAAATTTTAATCATGGTAACTTCCAGACGACCAACAACTGGAATCCAGCTAGATCTTTTAGTTGAGCCGGAGCAACTTACAGAGCTATGGGCAAATCTTCACGCCAAAATAAAGAATCACAATGAGCTTGAATGTCAGTTAACTCTTGACCGAGAACTCCGTGAGAAGGAACTCGAAGCCGAACGACAAGCTCATTTGACAGCATTCAAACGACATGAAGACCATATGGCAATCGTGCAGACTGTATTACAAGCTCTGTAAGACACTTAACATGCTCCTCCAACCAGGGATCGCGATCAATTGCCAAAAACCTTTTGGGTTTCTGCACGGAATAGATTGGGACCTCAAGGAGCCACCAGCAAAGTTATTTCTAAAAATATTCAGTACGAACATCAACCTTCCATTCATTTGGGTGGTGAAGTTTAGTCTGAAATCAGCAGAGGTCACCGATTTTCCAAACGTCAAGAGGAAGAACAATAACCTCAACCTCAAATTTTAACACGTGATCGTTTGAGTGAGGGTACCGGTACTCATAATCCTCAACCTCATCCTCAAGCAACTCAACTGACACGTCAATATGTCACACAAGAGCATATGGATCAATGTATCAAGGAGTTGATCAATGTATCAAGGAGTTGATTGAATTACAAGGGAGTCCAATTTCCAAAGAACTATTCAATATGGAAATACCAAAAAGTTTTCATACTCCAAAAATTCGTAAATACAAGGGCACCGATCCAAAGGAGCATATTCAACAATATCATGATTTATTGGGGTTGCATTCCAATCTCAACCACATCCTCTGCCATTTGTTCATAGCAAGTCTACAGGAAGAACCGCTATAATCGTTTTACTCTTTATCTGAAGATTCCATACTCACATTTGATCAGCTGTAGAAATAATTCATCAAGACGTATGCTCAAAATAGAGACAAAGAGGAGAATTAATATTATCTTATTAGTCTTAAACTATCACACGGGGAGAAGCTCGAGGCTTTTGTACATAAGTTTTTGGAGCTTGCACATAAAGAAGACAATCTCAATTAGAAAACAACTGTTACTGTTTTCACCAACGCACCCCAGCTCGACTGTAAGGCCTAAGAACACCTCTTCCTCAACAAACCTGCAACCTTGGAGGATATGATCACTAAGGTCAATGGTTATGTCGACCTAGAAAGGATGATGTCCGAAAGGCATAAATCTACTAAATCCATCCTAGCCACGAAAGGTCCATCTACAGATCGAAAAACTGAACCAAAGTTGGATCAGGGTGATCAAAAACGCTGCAACGGAAATATTGGCAACCCTCGGAAAAGCGGTTCACTACCCAAACCAGTCCTCCCAAAGATGAATGTTTGAATCTCTCCAAGGATAAGCTATACTGTCCCTCTCAACCATTGGAACCAATTGAGAACCGCCCGTAAGGTAAACCATCATTCAACTAACAACTACTATTATTTATAGAGGTTGCAAGAATTTATTTTTAAGGAGGGACGAATGTTCGAATACATTATCGATCTGGAATCTTAAAAGAATGGCAGCTATAAGAATAACTCAAAGTAGTCCAGGTCGAAGATCAAGCTGAGGATAAACATCTCTACCATATGTACCACAACAACATGATTGAAATCCATCAGATCACCAACTCTTGTCGATTCAAGCACAGGTGACTGTCAGAATGCTGTGATCTAACACCTCAAGATAAAGAAGTCAAGCTTCTACCTGAGTCTAGCAATCACCGGCTTAGGATATTCTTTGAAGATTACGATATTAGTCATGTAAAATTTCAATATTATGATGCATTAGTCATAATGCTCAAGATGAAGAAGTTTGTCATGCACACAATGATGATCGATACTGGAAGCGGTATTGAGATTCTCTTAGAGAGCACAATCAACCAAATGGGATTGGCCAATCAAGTTATTCCAAGCGACATCGATATCAATGGATTCAATGGTTCTAAAGAAGAGTGAGTAGGCAAGATCATCTTACCTATTACCGCAGGACCAGCCACCATCGACGTCATCTTCTACGTGATCAATGTCAAATCTCATTATCTCAGGATTATGGGCCGCTGCAGGATTCACAACATAGAAGCAATCGCTTCCACCTATTATTAAGCACTCCGCTTCAAGCATAATGATGGTATATATAAAATCAAAGGTAATAAAAATCTTTCTCGAGCTTACGAAAATATCGTCTCAGTAATTCTAGATACCTCAGACAGATACGCTGCATAATAATTACATAAAGATGATCACCTTGATGATCAGCCTTCAACAGAAGAGCCTCCAGAATATGTCAACATTAATAGACCTAGTAGAGGTACTTTTATCGGTATCAAGTTGGTCCAGCACGAAAAAGATGCTCTCATTTAGTTCTTACGAATAAATCGAGAAGTTTTTGTGTGGACTTTCAAAGAGATGCCTGGGGTCGATCCGGCCAAGGCATGTCACAAATTGGCCATCAACATCAGCGCCACGGCAGTCAAACATAAACAACAATGACTATTACATCGCCTTCGAGATGAAGTTAACATGGAGATTGAGAAATTGATCAAAGTGGGATTCATTCGAGAAGCCAAGTATCCAGATTGGATATCCAACATCATCGTTGTCCCAAGAAGAATGGAAAAGTCTAAGTTTATATAGATTTTACAGATCTAACCAAACATACTCCAAAGGATAATTTCTTTCTTCCCAACATCCATCAAATTCTTGATTCCACAGTAGGTCACGAACTCCTATCTATGATGGACGCTGCTTCTAGATACAATCAGATTTCACTCTTGGAAGAAGATCAAGAAAATATCACTTTCATCACTGAAAAAGGATTTTATTGTTATAAAGTCATGCCCTTCGGATTCAAAAATGCAAGCGCGACATATTAACGGTTGATGACTACTATGTTCAAAGCATATCTTAGGAAAATCTTGGAAGTCTACATTGATGAACTCATGCGCAAGAACATACAGTCAGTCAACCACATTACAGATCTCAATATAATATTTAATATTCTTCAATCTTACAGGATGTGACTCAATCCTGATAAGTATCAATTCAGAGTACATTCAGGCTGATTCCTCGGTAATCTAATCAAGAAAAAAGGGATTAAGGTCAATTTAGATCAAATTTAGGCTTTTCTCAATATACCATTTCCAAAGATGATGAAAGATGTGCAAAAACTTGCCGGCAAGATTACCGCTATCAACCGATTCATTTCAAAATATTTAGATCGCTGTCATTGATTGTTCCTACTACTCCGCAGTTGTACCAAACGAGGAAAATTTTAGCCAAATATAGAGATCCAATGGACATCAGAATGCAAGGCAGCTTTTTAGGACCTCAAAACCTATTTGGGAAAGTCTCCCATAATGAGCACCCCAGTAGATAATGAGGAACTAATCATCTACCTAGCAGTTACATATATTACTATCAGCTATGTTCTCATTCGACTTGAAGGAAAAATTGAGAAGCCATTCTACTTCATCAGTAAAACCCTCACTCTAACAGAAACGAGGTATTCTAAAATCGAGAGACTCCTTCTAACTCATATTTATACTTCACAAAAACTTAAGAACTACTTATAAGCTCATTCAATCAAAGATATGACAAACTACACCCTTTGGGAAGTATTATCCAAGAAAGAAAAATCCAGGAGAGTGTAACAATGGTCAATCAGTTTGGGAGAGCATGATATCAAGTTTGAACAACGTCATTCCGAAAATGGTCAGGCCATTGCCTATTTTCTTGTAGATTTTCCAGCAGAAGATCCCGAGTGAGAAGAACACGATCCTGACCTTGTATAAGAAATTATAGAAGATCCACCCACTAAAGCATTTGACGAGCGAGCCGAATGGATTACAAGAAAAGGGTAGAAACTTCTTACAGATGGTTCAGCAAGACCTGCAGGGTCAGGAATTGGAATCGTATTAATTACCCCTTCCAACAATAGAATTGAGAAATTAATCCGCTTGGATTTTGAAGCCTTCAACAATGTCACCGAATACGAAGCTCTCATTTATGGACTCAACCTTGCACTTGAGCTCGACGTCCCAGAACTTTTAGTCTATGCAAATTCACTACTCATCATCCACCATTACTCTGAGCAATACAAGAAGAATGATAAGATGATCGAATGTGCGGTCCTCATGGCAGATAGGATGAGCCAGTTCGCAAAAGAAATTCTCAATTATCTTCCTCGAGGTAAAAGCAAATATGCCAATTCCTTGGCCTATCTAGCCAGGGTCTTGGGAAAGAAGCTCGATATCTCAAAATTAAAGTGATATCAACCCCCAGTATTGATCATATTTCTGTATACATGATCAACACTGGGGACGATAAAGGGGAGGACAGCGATTGGCAAAAGCCCTTCCTTGCCTACCTTGACACCGACAACGAATGCAAAGGACCCCTTCAAGCAGATCCAAAGGAACGTCGACAACTGATCAACAACTCAAAGCGTTACACAAATCAAAATGGTTTTTTATATCACCGTTCAGTCACAGGGACTTACCTCAAGTGCCCCTCCAGAAAGATAGTAGATGAGATGCTTAGAAATTTACATGAAGGAACTTGTGACTCCCATGCCACAGGTCAATCACTCACAAACAAAGAAATTACACAAGGAGTATTCTGGTCAGGCATGCACAAGCAAACAGAAGGGTACTCACACAAATGTGATACATGTCAACGATATGGACAAATGATTTACGCCCCAGCGCTCGAACTACATGCATAAAAGGTGTTCTGGCCATTCAAAAGATGGGCGCCCGATCTTGTCGGTGAATTTACAAATTCATTAGGTAACTGCCGATACCTACTCGTAGCTGCAGATTATTTAACAAAATGGGTAGAAGCAGTTCCATTCTGTCGAACCAGAGAAGAAGAGGCCATCTCTTTTATCTGGGAACACATCGTTACTCAGTTCGGATGCCCCTACCTAATTTGTATCGATAATGGGCCACAATTCATTGGAGAAAAAGTTATAGCTTTCCTCAACAAACACAATATCATCAACTCACCATCCAATCCCTACTACCCTCAAGGCAATGGCCAAGTAGAAATCACCAACAAAACCATCGTAGATGGACTCAAGAAAAGGCTTCACTCACAAAAAAAAGGAAACTGGGTACGAGAGCTTCCTCATGTCTTATAGGCATATTGTACCCCATTCCTCCTTGTCTATGAAACCAAAGCCATTATTACAACATAAAATCATTATCCAGTCAGAGATCACGAGCTAACTGACGAAGAAAATGAGTTCGAATTGGCCTACAACCTCAATTAGATTGATAAGAATAGGGAACGCATAATTGCCAACCTAGGTCGATATCACCATATGCTAGCCAGTTAGTACAACAGGCGAGTCAGAAGTTGTACTTTCCAAATCGACGATCTCTTCCTCAGAGAAATCCCACAACATAGAAAAGAGTCACATGCCGGGAAACTAGTAAAAAATTGGGAGGGTCCATTCCTGATCACTGGTCTCACTGGCCTGGGATCATATTACCTCATGATCGAAGAGGGAATTTATATCTCAAATCCCTGGAATACTAAGCGACTGAATTGGTACTATCGTTAAGTCATTCATTACTCTATTTTAAATTCTCACTTTTTCCATTCCAAAAGTAAGATTTTTATCTCCATACAATGTACATCCTATTTTATTTAATGAAAACTTTCAAGTTTTTTCCTATACGACTCTCTACTTACGTAGACAATATATAGATTAAAACAAAGGTAATACTAGCTTTCAATCGACCTCTATTCCGATTAAAGCAAAGGTAAAACTTGCTTTGATCGACTCTATACATACTCAGCGATTAAAGCGAAGGTAATACTAGTTTTCAATCAAAAAACTCTACCAGACATAAGATAAAGCAAAGGTAAAACTAGCTTTCATCTCTTAATATGGCTGCGATGTGATTAAAATGAAGGTAATACCAGTTTTCAATCAAAGAACTCTACCAGACATGATAAAGAAAATGTCAAACTAGCTTTCATCTCTCAATATGGCTGCAATAATTATACTCTGCGATTAAAACGAAGGTAATACTAGTTTTTAATCAAAGAACTCTACCAGACATGAGATAAAGCAAAGGTAAAACTAGCTATTATCTCTCAATATGGTTGTGACAATTATACTTTGTGATTAAAATGAAGGTAATACTAGTTTTCAACCAAAGAACTCTACCAGACATAAGATAAACAAAAGGTAAAACTAGTTTTTATCTCTCAATATGGCTGTAACAATTATACTCTGCAATTAAAATGAATGTAATACTAGTTTACAATCAAAAAACTCTATTAGACATAAGATAAAGCAAAAGTAAAACTAGCTTTCATCTCTCAATATGGTTGCGACAATTATACTCTACGATTAAAACAAAGATAATACTAGTTTTAAATCAAAAAAATCTACAAGATATAAGATAAGGCAAATGTAAAACTAACTTTCATCTCTTAATATGTCTGTGACAGATACTTTTTTAGGTTACATACACAGCCACTACAAAGGATTTTTTTTTGCTGTTGGGATGTCAGCTACGCTTTCCCTTACAACAGGAGGACGATCAGCCATAAATTCTTATGCTCGAGCAGTCACAACAATCCTGCCCTACTCTACCAATTCAGTAGGTCGAGACCTAACTCCGTTCCATGGAGTTCATACAATTTCCTCGATCTACTTCAGCTCTACAAATGCATCATCTACCCGCCAAACAGTTGTGCAAGATATTCCTCTCTAACTCGAGCCTTCTAATATCTTCAACAAAATAGGTGATCACTGCCATTAATATCTCCGAGTGCGATGTCTTTGGCATAACCATCTTAGAAAAATTCTCTCTGGTCGTTTGAAGGTGTTATTTTAACTTCTTATACCTTGCTTCTTGCCATTCCATTTGACTATCTGCGCGGGACATAAATTCAATATTTTCTTTTGCCTTCTCATTAGCTTTAGTTGATTCAGCCTGGTTCATTGCCCTTAATTCTGGTACCTGAGCATGAAGTTCCTCAAGCTCCCTGTCTAAATCTTCCCCAGTAGGAGATTTCTTTAATAATTCATCTTTTTTCTTTATCAAAATCTCCTTACCTTTAATAAGATACTCTAACTTTTATTCCCTGGCAAGAGCAGTGTCCAACTTACTTTGGTACTCCCTTAACTGCTCATTTCCTTTTTGTACGTGACCTTGAGTTCGATCTACTTTTCCCTTCAGCTCTCTGATTTGAACTGATAGGCTAACCACGTCCCCTTGAATAATGGAGGCCCTGACATCACCCTTACTTTTTCTCGAGCGATGCCTAGCCTCACCATTTTTGGCACACAAATTGGCCTGAGCCAAATCGGTCTTCAATTGTGCCACCCTCTCATTCAACTCATCACATTTCCTTTACACAACTCGGAATTCTATGTCTTTAGCAGGCAAAGTTGCAGTCAACTGCTCAACCGTAATTTTAGAGTTAGATGGGTCATCTCGAGTTCTCTTCAGCTCGCTATCTTTCTTAACCATTTTCTTCTTCGATCGCTCCAGTTCGCTCTGGGTACTCAGTAAATTAGCTCGAGTTTGCTCTTGTTCATTTGTTTTGCTAATCATTTGATCCTTCAGACGGGCCATAAAATAACGTAACTCTTCCTCTAATGTTTCTAACGCCTATATATGGTATCGAGGCAAGCCAGCCTCTCTACTCTTTACCATCAGCACCTCATTCTGGCTTTTAAGTTTCGATGCCTTTTCCTTCGCCTTCGCGAGCTCTTTTTGCACCTTACTAATTTCAACATCCTTCTCCTTGATCTCCTGTGTAAGGTCATCAGTGGTTTGAGTTGCCTCAATGAATTTAAAATATACCTTTACATGTTGATCTTCCCAGTCTTTATTTTCCTCTCTCATTCTATCAAAGTCTGCCGCAAACTCTTAGTTACATTAGCGTGTCTCTTCTTCGCTCAAACAAATTGACTCCAATTCGACATAAACATCATATATACAATATATCAAATTCAATTCAGGACATTCGCTCAATACATACATCTTATTTCTAACAAAATTTCTATTTTTTGACATCTACTGTGTAAAACTACTTCTAAACTTAAGGTCGAAGTATGATCCCAATTTGATGAACAATAACATATACTTCCAATTCTAAGGTACACATTCTCTATATTCTAGCTTTTTTAATACTTTGATATTAGCTATACACAATTAAGTGTCATTGCCCCTAAACTGTTAGTAAGTTTTTGGACTGACTCTATGCTCAAATTTTTACTTTGTAGCTCTAGAGTAATGAAGCATACAAGTCATATATTTCTTGATCTTTTCTAAACTGTAGCTCCGCTTGCAAAGACAACAGGGACGTTGAGGCATCTTTCTCCTTAACGAGCTCATTCTCTAATTCTTATATTTTGAGGCACATTTTCTTAAGTTTCTACAATAAGGTTTACAAGAACATCTTAGCATACAGAAGTCTATCCAATAAAAAATGTTCCATTAAATTACAACATTTCAAACCCTTTATAATTATACAATCATAGAGTTAACATTCTACTCTACCTTCTCGTTTTCTTCCTCTGGACGCTCATTTTCATCCCCATGATTGTCTCACACAGTATGGGGAGACACACCATCTAACCCATCCACGACTCCAACAGCGACATCTTCCACCTCATCATCTTCCTCCTCTTCAACATAGGTGTCCGCCATAATATCATTCACCTCAGTTTCGGAGTACCCCATAGGAGGTGGCGCCCAAGTCTATCACGCTGGATTACCACCTCCCCCAAATTCTTTCCTGCTTTCGCTGTCAGCTCATTGACCTCTTAAGATTCCTTCAAAGTGTCTAGTCGCTTCCCCTCCCTAGCCAAGTCAGCTTTCAATCGGGCTACCTTCTTCTCGAGCTCAGCCTTCCCCTTCTCAAGCTTGGTTTTCTCCTCCTCTACCCCAAGGCAGATCCCCTTCATCAAACGAGTAGCCTACAAAAACACAACAATCATCGACCATATTATTAGCTCAAATCATCATACAAAATTCAGCATATGTACAAAATCATCAAACTTACCATTTTACTCATTTCATCCTCACCATTGCGAACTGCAAACTTCGCCCTATCCTCCACCACTTTCTCCTCATCTTCTTCACCAAGTCTATCCTCTGAGGCCTTCGCCCCAGTCAGTAGGGCAGGAGGGTCAACCCTTCACTTTTTCACCCCTTCTTCGACCTCACCACTTCCTGTGGTTCTAAAAGTCGAGCCACGCTTCAAAATCTTTTTTTTTTGGAACGCCTGAGCTAGCTTGCTCGACGTAGTAGACTCTGGCACATCCACAAAGTCCACTCCATAGGCCTTGGGCAGGACCACTCATCTCTCTCTATCAACTCACCTCTTTTTATTGCTGCCAACACCCATCATTAGCCTCATTGTTTGAGACTTTTGAACTTTCTCAGACTGGTTGTTAGTCCGTTTCTTTCTGCTGATGACAAGTTCTTTCAAAATAGCCTCAAGCTCAATCTTTTCCTGAGCAATAGTGTCTAACAGGGACTCCTTCTTCGTCACCTTCGATTGAGGACCTGTCAAACAATAATACACTATTACCAGCAAATCAACCTACAATTTCAAATTTTAAATATTATATATTATACATTGTTATACTTACTTTGTTTCACAATTCTACATAAAAGTTTCATAAGTTCATCATCTCTCTGAAGGCAATCACCCTTCACCCATATCACATTATCATTCCACATTCGACCTGTTGAATTCAGATCGAAGAATAGAGGTCGAGCCGAACTCGCAAAAAAATATGCCCCTCCACTTGAAGAATAGTTTTTTATACCATAAAATTGTAAGACATCTTCAAGAGATATCCTCCTCTCAACCTCATCCTCTTCCCATAAATTATTCAAAAATTCACAGACATTTATTACCTCCCACATGTTCCCGTTCAACTGAACATGACATGCCCCAATGATGTTCATAATCCCTTTTGCAAGATTGCTAAGGGGCAGACTCAACACATACTCCAATTGAGATAGGTTACACAAAAAACCCTCTTCCAGGTCGCCCCGGATATTTCCATCATAATACTCCAAGGAGATCGATTCGTCTAAACCCTAATCTACTTTCTCCATCTCCAAATCAGCCAACAAAAAGAAATGTTCCTCCCTAGATCCGACAATACAACTTCTAAACTGCATGCCGGCATGTTCTACAAAATTGCCCCATCTTCCCCCTACAGAAGCTTTGGCTTTACAAAACTCTCTAAACACATCAGAATTAGGAGGATAAGATACCAATTTTCCAGGGAAATCTAGAAATTGAATAACTCCTACTTCATCCTCCCTATCAGATACTACATTCTCAGACTTTGTCGATTGACCAAAGGTCGAAGCCTTATTAATAGGTGAAGCCTCCATATCAACTACAATACTACATATGAGGTTTGGTCCTACACAAAACTCCTCACGCTCGACCTACATACAGGTCCAGGTATTCCATTATTATCTTTTAAATATACGACACTCACATAAATATCTCTTTCATATCTCATTTTACGAATATATCAAGCAAATTTTTATAAATTACTATAAATTATAATTTTTTGATTTGCATACCACAAAAAGGATTTTCAAGATAAACACATTTACAATATCACAAATCATCTACTAACCATCTATGCCGAAATGTGAACCTGACGCAGCGCCAAATCCTTCCATTATAACACTGTTATATAACCACCTTCGCGACTCAGTCTCTGCAACTCTCTCTTACTTTGATTATTGATTACTCTCGATTAATTTCTCACAAAATTATCTGCAATTTTTTCTCTTTTCTCTCTCACTACTCTTTAAATTTTCTAAAGTTGATAAACGTTTGAATGAAGAAGATGCAGCATTATTTATATTTTCTCTCTCTAACTGCTGGCAGTTATGGGGCCTCACACAAGCCACCCTCAATTTTTGAACCAAGGCATCCTTTCCACAATCAATGTCAGACGTCTTACACCTTTTTGGTGAAAATACCTTCCCATCATTGCCTCATGCCCTATATTTTAATATATTTTCATCTTTCTTTCTCAAATCTCCCTCTGACCTCCCCACACTCATGATGACTCAACACTTCCATACAATCAAACTTTCCTTATTATTACACCAGAGACAAAATCAAAAGTTGCCTGTTTTTTCTATTTTTTCCTTCTTCTACTTATAGAAGTGTTGACGTCATTTCCAAAGCTCTCAACATTTTGAAAATATTCAAATTCATTTTTCACAGTAGTCACAAATAACATTTACAACAATAGAGGACATATTCAAACTTCATTCTCATTATATTTCTTTGAAAGTTATTCAAACTCATACAATTCACTCCCTTACATATAATTACACCTGAAACATCCCTGATGTCATGGGGAGCCACACCTGATCAGTTCACCTCTAGTAATCCTCACATCTTCCAACTCGATCTCTTCTTCAGCAATTAGCCTCACAGCCTCTTTTCGAGTTGAAGGCTCCACAATCACTTCCCGGAATAGCTTCTCGTAAAAGGAATGTCCGTACTCAAGTTCCCTACCCATCCAATCTAAGCCTTCAAAGTGATACTCGGTCACTAGCAGGTCAGCATCATAGTCTAACAAGCTAAAAATTTACTCATGCACTTCAGCTATCTTTATTGCCAACCGTCCCTCTGCGGCATAACGAATTCTCTCATATCAAGTCCACACCATTACTATTTTCTTCAACTTGCTTAAAATCATTTCCCCTATTTATGTAATTTTTTAAACTACTCCAAATCCCCAACACTTCATAATTCTATTCTGTTCTTTCACAACATAAAATACAAGTATCCTGAGAAAAATTATTTAAAATTATCGCCCTACATCGACCTTAGTGAATTCGGCCTATTCCATATCTAGTTTATTCTTTCCAAATTCAATATTTTTGAACGAACTTTCTGAGCTCGAATTTCCAATTCTTATATATCCTAAAACTTCTATAGTTATCTCTCTCCCCCAACAATTCTAAGTCATTCAGTTCGAAAATGAATTCTTACACATTTTTTAGGTTACAAACATATTTTTACAGCTCGATTACTATAATATATTTTGTAGTTCCAATCACATACATTACATTTCGTCCTCTATTCGTAAATCTTTAAATTATTCATAGCTCAATTTTGAGTGTTATTTTATATGTCAACACAGAGTTTGAATAACAAATTTTATAAGCTCGAATATAAATGACAAGTACTTTACAGATATCGAATCTTTCATGTACTTTACAGATAACAAGTCTTTCATAGATAACAAGACTTTTAGGTACTTCATATAACAAGTCCTTCAGGTACTCTAAAATAATAAATCCTTTAGTTCATCTAACTTTAGTGATGTTTTACTCAAAGATTCTTCTGAAGCAAAGTAGGCATTAGAAAACATTGAGCATCCTCCTTCCCATGAGTTTGATCAAAGTCTAGACATGGATGAGCTCCAAATGAAAACTATGGAAGAGAGGAAGTCCGTGCTTGAACCAAATCTTCAGACAGAAGTGTAGTAGCATATTCCCCAGATTCGACAAGAGTAAGCCAGCAAAGCGTAGTCGAAGACAGATAGCATTAGAAAAGTTACCACAAGTCCTCGACCAACTAAAAGTAGTCGTTGTGCCTGGTCAAGAAAAGAACTGTTAGAGATCCACAAAGTTCGCCCACTCCCCCTGGAATAGGAGACTATTTCTGTCATTTTATAAACTCTCTTTGTCTATTATAAATACAGGCAGAGAATAGATGACTCAAAGACCGACAATCCGCAAGATTTACCATCGTTACTTTTTAACCCTACTATCACTCCAAAATTTATAATAACTGGCAATATATTAGATTTTACATCAAAATTTTCTCGAGGTCATGGTTTTTCTCAGCTTTTACTGAGTTTTCCACGTAAAATCTTGTTTTTGACTAGTCTTTATTGCATTCTTTTTACAAATAAGTATTGGCAAAGATTCTCCTTCTAGAAAATACGCCACTACAATTGGCGTCGTCTGTAGGAAATACCACACTTTATTACCACCACTGATCTAAACACCATCTGATGACAAACATGAACCTGAGAAGCCATTCCAGTACCGTAAGAGATCAAAAAATAAATCTGATACTAAGAATTGTCGATCTACACAGTGCAGTACTCAAGCTTCAGCTACAAATGGCTGCAGAAAAAGCCCAAAGACTGGAAGATCAGTGTGTTCACAATCAAGCTCTATAAACTGAGAGAGACGAACGAAGGAAAACCTTAGATCAACAGAGTCAAACATATCAGAAAGAAATAGAAAGAGTGAAGAGAATACAAGATTGACTTACTGGCCACCAGACGTACCCCCCCCCCCCAAACAATGCGCCCAGAGCGAGCATAGATCAAGAGCAATTCAACGCGATAATCAACCAAGAGAAGACGAGTTACGAGTTTCTCGATCCAGATCTGGAAATCCAAACAGGGTTTTTCGACATTTAGGCTTAACATCCTCAGCATCGACAACTCAAGGAAGTCGATGCAAGTGTCATCAGACTTCTCCACCAGAAAGAAGACCAATCATGGATCGATTGGGACCAGAAGAGCAGGGAAATTTTGTTCCTCAAGTCGCAGCCTTACCATTTCCCCCGCAACAGTTCATCACCTTAGACGACCTCAACAACATAATCCAGACCATAAACTCTGATATCCCAGGCCAAAAATTTATGCTTGATAGAATCAAGATAAACCCCATCTCCCTTCATCTCGAAGTTATGCCCATCCTATAAAACTTCCAAATGCAAAAATTTATTTAATATGCAAGCCTGACTGACCTGCTTACCCATGTTCGACACTTCAAAGCCGCAGTTGGGTTATATTCCAAACTTGACCACATGCTGTGAAGGCTATTCAACATGAGCCTAAAGGATGAACCACTCTGATGGTTTCACACTATCCAAGAGGCCTCCATCACCATATTCAGCCAGTTGCAGTATCTTTTCGAATCCAATTATGCTCATGTTAAAGTGCGGAAGATCACTGTCGATTCCTTGTTCTTATTCGAGCAGGGCGCAAAAGAGACATTGGCAAGTTTTTACAAACATTTCTTACAGGAAACAAGGAACATTGGGAACTCAGACCCCAAAATTGTCATTTCAGCATTCACCTTCGCCCTGCACATCGACTCTAAAGTTTGAGAAGAGCTTACTCTGACAAGCCGAGAACAGTCACAAAAATGATTGATGTAGTCAATAATTACATCGAATTAGAATGATCAAAGAAAGATAAAATGAAGAGCTCATCTGCCATTCCTTCTCGAGAAACATCTTCGACCCCATCCCAACAACCGGTAATTACTGAAGCACCCAAGCAATACGATAGAAATACCGACAACAATAGAAGAAGGGATGGCAAACCCGATAGACCAGTTCTAGTTCTGCCACCAATGACAACAACCCTCTCCGCTACCTTACCAACAATAAAGGGAGATAAGTATTATCGCGTACCACAAACTATTACTGATCTCCCCAACAAACCTCTATGCCAGTATCGCAATGTGCATAGTCACGAAATTGACAACTGGTACTCCCTCATGCGAATCTTTCATCGTATCCTATTAGCTGGAAGGCATCATAATTATGTCATCAACATCCAAAAGTTTCTCAAAAATAAAGCAAAACATAAAGAAGTTGTACAAAATTAGGTCCAGGGGAAAGCTCGCCACCTGTATATGATTGAGATTGAAAAAGGGAAGAAAAGAAAACAAGACGATTGGATTACATCCTGTTGTAAAATGACCTCCTCAGATAAATTAGCAAAAGTTCTCCCAAGCTCCAGTAAATCAAAGCATCCTTACTGTGAATACCAGCCACGTTAAATACTCTCATGATGACCCCCTAGTCATTATGTTCAAGGTCGGACAGGACTACTTATATGCACTTCTCGTCGATATAGAAAGTGTGGCAGATGTATTGTTCAGAAGAGAAATTTGAGTCCTAGGCCTCACAGACTCAGTCAAAGCTTTGACAACAATAATTACTGGCTTCAATGGTTAGAAAGAATTGGCCACAGGAGAAATTAATCTATCAGTTCAGGCAGGATCGGAAACTACATTCATAAAATTCCTTGTCATCGATGCTGAGTCCAAATATTTAGGAATTTTAAGACGTTGCTGGTTACATTTAATCAAAGCAATGCCTTCTACTTATTGTCTAGCATTACATTTATTAACATATCACGGAATCTGCGAAATCAAAGGTAGCCAAGCAGTTGCACATATGTGTAAAAACACAACAACTAACCCTCATACAACAAAACTTCTCAAGGCATAACAACTACAGCAAGAGGAATCACCCATATTTAAGCAACATGACACCGAAATGGTCGAATCTATTGAACTCGATGGTCCAAGACATACAACCTTCATCAGCTCCAAGCTATCAACTGAAGAAAAAGAAGCCATGACACAGCTACTTAAGATAAATATCGACATCTTTGCATGGACTTTCTAAGAAATGCCTGGCATTGATCCATCGATCGTCGCATGACACCGACTTAACCACCTTCTAGACAGTAAAGCTATCATTCAAAAATGATATAATTTAGCTCCCCGCCTCCACAATACAGTGAACAAAAAGATTGATAAACTCCTTCGGGTAGGATTTATTTAGGAAGCTAAGTATCCTAAGTGGGTTTCAAATATCGCAGTAGTATCGAAGAAAAATGGAAAGATTAGGGTATGTGTTGACTTTACCGAACCCAACAAGTTCACACCCAAGGATAGTTTTCCGCTACCACTAATTCTGCAACTCCTCAACTCTGTCGCAGGGCACCAACTTCTTTCTATGATGGATGCAGCCTCTGGCTACAACCAGATTCCACTCGCCGAAGAAGATCAGGAAAAAACAACCTTAATTACTGAAAGAGGTCTCCACTGTTACACAGCAATGCCTTTTGGATTAAAGAATGCAAGAGCTACTTACCAAAGACTTGTGACTAAAATATACAAAGATGATCTCGGTACAATTATGTAAGTCTACATCGACGATATGATATGCAAAAGCTTGAAATGCGAAGATCACTTCAGCAATCTCCAAACCATCTTCGATATCCTTTGTAAATACCAAATGAAGCTAAACTCAGAGAAATACCAATTTGGAGTCGCATCCAATAAATTTCTGGGATACCTCGTCAGTAAAAGAGGGATTAAAATTAATCCTGTACAAATCAAAATGCTCATCACGATGCCATCACCGCGAACGAAAAAAGATATCCAAAAATTTGTAGGCAAAATCGTCGTTCTTCACAGATTCATCTCAAAGTCATCTGATCGATGCAATCTTCTTTTCCTCCTTCTCCGTGGCAATCCCACTCCTCTTTCAAACAAACAACACAAGGAAATCATTTGGACTCCTGACTGTGAGTTAGCCTTCCAAGATCATAAACGATACTTGAGGTGTTCTCCTATCATAAGTACACCAGTTGATGGTGAATCACTTATAATGTACTTATCCACAACTGAAGACTCAACTAGTTCCGTCCTTATTCGAGAAGACGAAAGAGTAGAGAAACCAATCTACTTCATTAGCAAAATACACATGCCTGCTGAAAAAGATACACAACAACGGAAAAATGGTTACTCGCCTTGGTCTACAGTTCTCAAAAACTTCATCCCTACTTTCAAGCTCATCCTACCAAAATCATCACCAAGTGCCCCCTCAAACTAGTACTCTCCAAAAAAGAAAAATCTTGAAGAACCCAGCAATGGCCTATTTTCCTTGGCGAATACAACATTTCCTTCTAGCCATAAATATCAGTCAAGGGACAGGCAGTGGTTAACTTTTTGGCAGACTTTCTAGTCAAAAACCCCGATTGGGAAGAACTTAAAGAAATCATCACAGATGACTCTATAGCAGAGCAAGATGCATGGTTTAAAATTTCGGGTTGGCGACTTTTTACAGAAGGATCAGCTGGACTACACTGATCAGGGATTGGCATCGTCCTTGTTATACCTTCCAATCATTGAATCAGGAAAGCTATAAAACTAAACTTCTATGCTACCAATAATGAGACTGAATATAAAGGAATCTTACATGGTCTCGATCTCGCATTCACACTCGGAGTGGAAGAATTAGCAATCTACATCGATTCTTTACTCGTGGCAAATCATTACAATAAGACATTCAAAACAACGGGAAAAATGGTTGATTACACAGCTCTGGTTGAGGAAAAGATGTAAAAAAAGTGAGACATTCTTTAACAATCTCTTACTTACCTTGACAAAAAAATCGACATGCCGACGCGTTAGCTTACATCGCTGCCATGCTGGGGGACAGTGAAAAAAAATCATTAAAAATCGAAATCATTGAGTATTCCAGTCTCAATATACAGTCAGCACTACAGATCACCATTACTGAAGACGAAGACCATGAAGACTGGCAAATGCCATTCTATGCATACCTTAACTCCAACATCCTCCCCAATAACAAAGAAAAAGCCTGATCACTTTTGGCCAAGTACCCCAGATTCACCGTCTAAGATCACATCTTATATCGAATCACAGGAGGGGAACCACTTATCAAATACTTCTCACAGAAACAAGCTCAAATCAAAATCATATAACTTCACGAAGGTATTTGTGGCACACATATTTTAGGAAGATCATTAGCCCAACGCGCATTCACGCAAGGATTATGCTGGCCCAAGATGAGACAGGACTGTGAAGACTTTGTGCGTAAATGCTACAAATGCCAAATCCACGCTCAAGACATCAAAAGTCCAGCCCTTGACTTGCATATTAGCAATGTCCTCTAGCCATTTAAACGATGGGGGATTGACATCATTGGGCCTTTCCATCCAGCACTGGAAAACAGAAGATTTGTCTTAGTCGCCACTGATTACTTTACAAAATTGGTTGAAGTAGTTCATCTATGCCATACTGATGAAAATAAGGTCATCAAGTTCCTTTGGGAGCACATCATCACCAGGTTTAGCTGCCCACATATGATACGCTCCGATAATGGCAAGCAGTTCATCAGCGCAAAAGTACTTATTTTCCTCCATAAATACAAAATCCAGCTATCCACATCTACACCATACTATCCTCAAGGCAACGGACAAGCCGAAGCCATCAACAAAAGCATCAAATCAGGTTTACGTAAGCGTCTCGACGATAAGAAGGGAAGATGGGTGGATGAACTACTCAATGTTCTCTGGGCCTACTGAACCACTCCTCGAGTTTCAACAGGCTGCACTCCATTCATGATGGCTTTCGGTACCGAAGCAGTCATTCCTTCATACCTCGATCTACCAAACACCCAAAGGAAAATTCCAGATGAAGACAATGAACTCGGCCTCCTTTGCAACCTCAATTGGATAGAAGAAACCTGCGACAAGGCCATTACGAATTTAGGATGATACCATGACACATTGAAAAAAGTATACAACAAAAAAGTTTAAAAATGGAAATTTGGTATTGGAGACCTTGTCCTACGACAGATCCAAGATAGTACTCAACCTAAAAATTCTAGAAAGTTATCAAAAAACTGGGAAGGGCCATACATTGTCAGTGACAAAACAGATAGTGAAACTTATTGGCTGATGACTGAAGACAAAATACAACACGAATATCCATGGAATACTTCCCAACTAAAACTGTTTTACAGATGACATATTGTAACCATTTTCATCGATTCTAATAAACAAATTTTACTGCCAGTCTAATCCTTCTGATTTTATTTTGATCTTGATCCATACTTGACAAGTATGCATCAGACAATCAATCATCCTTACTATATTTTTTTATCTCGATCCATACTTGACGAGTATACATCCGACAAGCAATCATCCTTACTATTTTGATTTGATCTCGATCCATACTTGACCAGTATGCATCAGACAAACAATTATACTTACCATTTTGATTTGATCTCGATCCATACTTAACAAGTATGCATCAGACAAACAATCATCCTTACAATTTTGATTTGATCTCAATCCATACTTGACAAGTATGCATCAGACAAACAATATCCTTACTATTTTGATTTAATCTCGATCCATACTTAACAAGTATGCATCAGACAAACAAAATTCTTACTATTTTGATTCTGTCTCGATCAATACTTGACACGTACGCATCCAGACTATTATTCAATTTTACGCAAACATTATCTAACTACAGGATATTCTACTTTGCATTTCTTACTTATCGAACAACCTCTAACAGAGCTCTTGTTCTTCTTAAATCTAAATCCAGATACCCATATAAGGATATATATCTGGTACTCATTCTCATTACTTGCCATTTTATGGCCATCTTTCACATATCACGCAAGCAAGCGCTCTTTACTTATCTGCTGCAATCTACAGTCACATTCGACAATATCACTTTGTCGAATCTACTACTTATTTACACAACACATGCAGCAAATTTTCTCAAATAAATTTATTTTTGAAAAACAAATATTCATCACATGCTACAAGATTCAAATTGTTTGGGTTCCACCGACCAATTTTACATACCTCCACAAAAGTAATACTGCTTACACAAAACTTTTACACTATAGGGGGAATTTCTACTTCATTCACATTCAAAGCACCTTCGGGTACATCCGCATCTCCCAGCTCCCCGGGACGAGCACCATCAGCTTCCATCATCACCTCATCTTCGACAACTTCTGTCTCCCGGCGAACTTCGGGAGTATTCGGGACTTTGTCTTCTGAGCTATCATCGAAGATAATACCACCACTCTTCACCAACCCTTTGAGAAAAAAAATTCTAACCTCCAACTCCTTGTACTGCCCAGCAAAATGGGACCTCACTTCTCTACATTTTTCCAACTTCTTTGCATTCATCTAAGCCCTAACCTCATCAAGAATTTTTTCCTTCTTTAGCACCATCACCCTCCACACTTCGGCAACTTACTCCCTTACATCTTTCTCGAAGTTTGCTTTCTGCAGTGCCAACGCCTCCATTTTATCTTTCTCCGACACTTTCTTCGCTTTGTGAAGCACAGCATCCCTCACCTTTTTTGCCTCCAGCTTGTAAGTATTCAATGTTGCACTCAACCCTTCCTTCTCCTCGATCAAATCCTTCTCTATATTTCTATATGCCATAAGTTGATTTGCCAGATCACCAATGCCAACAATACGGTCTATGGCGACAGTCACCAACTTCTTGATCTACAACAAAGTCATATATTGAGTATTTGAGTGACCTACCAATTTTTTCAAGCGAAGCAAAGCTGTAAAATTTCTCACCTTTGACATATTCTGCTGACCCTCGCTAAAAAATGAATTTAAACTCTTAATACCGACCAAACAATCCTCCAGCTCCATCTTCATCTCGTCCGTCCCAGACGTATACGAGTCCATGGTCTTTTGAACTTCGGCATCCAACTCTTCGAAGTATTTTGTCTTCGACGTCTCACCACTACCCCTCTTCTTCGGGAGCACACTCCTCATGCCCCATGGAGGACGCCCATCCACCACAGCAACTGGTTTGACGATACCAGCCACTAGAGCTGGCAAAGTAACCCACGATCCTCCAACCCGACCCGATCTAACCCTGTTTCTAACGGGTTTAGGTTTGTTCTAAATAGGTCGCGGGTCATTTGACCTGAACCCGCTTAACCCATTTAATAAAAAGGTCGGGTTAGGGCTTACCTTAAGCAGTTCGGGTTGACCCGTGACCCGTTTAAGTTGGGTTTGGGATAATTGTAATATAGAGTTTTTATGGTACCCTTTGAAGTTTTAAAAATATACCTAGAGTCTTGGTGGTGTAACTTGTAAGTTGTAAGTCGCACGCAACTCTTTTCTCTCTTCTCTCTTCTCTCTGACTCTCTCTCCCAATTCTCAACGATTGTACCAAAGATTATGGTTTTGATTTTTCTTCTCTCTAACTCTCCCTCAAAGATTGTACCAAACTTTGGTTTCACAGTTCAAAGGGTTTCTCAGTTTCCCTTTTCTTCGATCTAAAATTCTGAGTTATATATTTGCTTATTTCCACGAATTTCACAATGTCTGTTTGGTCATGATATGTAGTTTCATTTTGTTTCTTGTATAGGCAAGGTGCAGATGCGTTGCTCGAATCCTTGAATCCTCAACAACATTTCAAATATCCGCTCCCTTGGACGTTACTATATTCCCCTTATTGAAAGATAATGGCGAGAATCCCTTCCATCACACCCATAGTAGCAACAACTCAAACACGACGTTAACACACCCCACATACTCCTGATCAAGTTCTGAAGAATTTTCAATAGGTTTACAATTTATAGATTGAATTACTGTTTGGGGATGTTGGCACTGAAGATGGAAAGCTGAATTTAGGAGTATTTTGTAGAAATGTGTTATTTTATGTGTTCAGATATCAAAGCATTCCACTACCTAAAGATTTTGCTTTATCAGTGGAGCTCGGTTTAATTTGCAGCTCATATTTTAAAACTTTCCTTTTGATATAGTTTATGTTTGCTTATGCATAGTCATTCGAGCTAATTAATTATATGTCTAGATGTTCCATCTGGACTGTTAGATGTCTGAAATTATTTATGCACATCAATAATGGAAAGTGATAAATGATAATACACCTAAAATATTGGTTAAGTGTTTTGAAAATTGCATATATTGTGAACTGATTAATTTTTAAACAGATTATGACCTGACCCAAACTCGACCCATTTAGTTAAACAGGTCGGGTCGAGTTGACCTGTTTAAATTAGGATCAGGTTTGGGTTTGCATATCTGACCCATTTAGTTAAACAGGTTGGGTTTGGGTTTGCGTTTTTGACCCACGAACCCATTATGACCCACCCGTGTAACCCAACCCGTTTGCCAGCTCTACCAGCCAAACAGGTCGGGTTTGCGTTTTCTTCTTGTTCTTTCTCAGAGATTCTCCAAACATGGCATCTATCTCTGCATCAGTATTATACCCTGTCAAGGAAGGATTTTTCAGTGGCAAACTAGCCTCTGCAACCCTTTTGTTCTTTGTCGACATTTTTCCATCAATAACAAATACTTCAATACCTTTCGCCCTTGACCTCTTTAAACCAGCCTCTTGAAATAAGGTGCTCACACGATCTTGGTTGATGACCAGATTATCGATCCTACTAAAGAAATTTTGTATAATCTTATACAGCTCTTCCTTCACTTCCGAATTCCTGTTGACCTTTTTCAAAGCTGCAAACACACAACGACAATTAGAAACAATTAACATCACATTCAACACTTCAAACATCAACAATTAAAATTACCTAACCACAAACCTAAGTGAAAGGTCTTTCTCTTTAGGGGCTCCCAGGGGTCTTTCTTGTCGAACTCATAATTACCAGAGACAAGTAAGCATTCATCAGTGTATTGCCCACTAGTTGGCACCATGTCATAGAATATCGGCATCTTCAAAAACCTTACCAAGTACCGATAGCCTACTTTCTGAGGGGTCATCTTGAGAGTGTAGTACACACATAACTCATCGACTGTTATCAACTCCTCCCCCCTGGGCTTAAGTCGACCATTTATTGCCCCACATACCCTGAACACATCATATACATTCGGATTGAACTGAACAGGTGCCATATCAAAAAAGTTCATTAACTATTTTTGGTCATCTCTAAGGGAAAGTTTCAACCCCTTCCTAATTTATTGCCGATGTACCAGAATACCATACTTTCTCTTAAAACTTTATATTTATTTGGTCTCTGAACCCTCTCCATAACATGCCTCCTCACCCTCCTATATATCTTCTTCCCCAGCCCCACTGCCTTCTCAATTACTAGCTTGAGGCTCGTGATCCACATCCGTCTCAGTAGCCTCTTCATCAGATAGTTTGACAACCTAGATGACACCCTAAACTGTTTAACGCTAGCTATGTCTGCACTACTCGACCCCACCCTATATTTGCCTTCTAACTGTTATACACAGGTCCTTACATCAATCATCAGGGGCACTACATCTTCGAGGTTGTCGTATATATCTTTCTCATCATTTTCAATTGGTTCAGCCATTTTAAGGAACCTGTAAATCAGATTCCATATTTTTTTCCACAGTTAGTATCTATCATATCTGATACATATATATGTTCATAACTCCATATATTAATCTTCATATAGTTGTTGAGATTACTCTCAAACACATCATTCTCAATTTACTGTCTGCTACTATCATTATTACAGTTCGATTTGCTAATGTAGTTCTCGATACACTTATATGACTTTTCCTAGTCATATAATTTGATTACTATACTACGTTCAGTTCTCAATAAAAATTTTAATTATTATAATTATAAACATCGAGTACTTATTTACAGTCCGTTTCACCACTTTTAAGAATTGCAACAGATCTCGAAGAAACATGAATCGTTTCCCGCCTAAAGCACTCTCATTCAAAAAACGGATATTGCCTTTACCGGCAAAAAATTTGGCCATATCTTACCTACTTTGACATGCAATCCCTACACCCTTGCCATAAACCCAACTGATCCCCTACACTCACACCATCTTCACTGCGCAAGACACCGCTATCTCTCCACCATACACCACCAATTACACCCCACCATCCCCTATAAGCCCCTTTCTTAACCGCTATAACTCCATTACCCTAAAAAAATACATAGTTCACAGTCGTTAACCAACATCTGTCACAAACACTAACCCCATTTTATCTAAAACAAATCCTCCTCACAATTATAAGTTCCTTCTACAATTACCCTATATATGTCTACATCTACCATAAAACAACAACAACCAAGCAAAGTACAAATTAGATCATAACAGTTACTAACCTTGTAACCTCGTTGCCTATGTATCCCTCTCTTTTGCCCGCTTCGCTCTTTCGATCAACACAGCAATCTCCTCCTTCCCAATTATAGCCAACAAATCTAGCGACGAACACGAACAATTCGCACTGGAGAAAAAAAATCTGAGTTTGTAAAATACAAACAGTCGCCTACCTCCAAACTATTTATAGACCCTACGTGACTGTTCATTGTACCGCTTCGCGACTGTTCACCTCCTTGAATATCATGCCTCATATGTCTTTTCTCGACGTCCTTGACCCTTTGCCTTCTCAACATCAACAAACCCCTATATTCTTGTTCCAACCCTTCTATATCTCAAAGAATTTCTTCTGAAATGTTCATACTCAACAATGCACACCCAATTTTATCGCAAAGATATTGCACATCATTTTCTTTATACTTCAAAATTTTATCCATAGGAGTGCACCTTGCCATAATTGATTATACTCATCTCCTTCCTCACCCCATTGTTATTTAATCTACAAACCCCTATATTTTGGGCACACATTCGACAAGAAAAAGAAATTTAACTTTATTAACAGTCGACTAATACTAGCCATTCTATCATTTCAACATTTCCCAACTCAAAATTCATTCAACAAGAAACAAAAATTTCACAATGTAACATCGACAACTACATACTCACATCAAATTTAATTCTTCATTTCATTTCAACGACAAAACAACCTTTACATATTTATTTATTTTCAAAAAATTCAAATTACAAACCCCCAGCTGCAGCATCGTCTTGTCTCTTCACCAATTTCTTTGCGCGAGTCCACATGTAAGCCACCCACTCAGGAGGAGTCCAATATTGTAATTGGCGACGAAACATAAATTTCTCATCAACATCCTTGGCCTCTGCCTTGCCCATACTATCATAATCAGGTTTTATAGGATCCTCCAAGTGAATATCAACATTCCGCAGGAGTCCGATATACTTACCATATATTTCCCAATACTTCGCTTACACACGACTATATACCTCATTATGCACCTGCGATCTCGTCTTCACCAACTCTTCAAACCAGAATAACTCTCCTTCAAACAATAGGGAATATTTATACCACTGCACAGTCAAAGTCAACCAACCAACTTTTAATTCACCTCGGAACTATATATTTTCAACAGTCACCTCAATCAGCCTCAAAATCCGTTCCTAGACCCACTCGACCAACTGAACTTCGAGTTGCTTAGACATTCCAGCACTCACTTTACTCACAGTTGACTTCGAAGATACAAACATATATACATATATAGTCGGTAACAACATAAACAAGCACGAGCAGAAGTTTAAGAAAATGACGTTTATTTATTAAACCAACTGTTACAGATTACATTCGATACAACTTATCATTTGATTACATTACATCAAACTACACTACTATCATTATATTCAACTTGCAGGACTAATTACCCTATGTTTTCTTTTTACCAGAATCTGGCATTAAAGCCTCTTTTACCAGACTCAGACATTATTTATGGCACTAGGAGCAACAGTCCTAAGAAGCTCAATGAATCTTAAGTTACTGAACTTCTAAGAGATGCTTCCACCGATAAAAGATAGCAAAAAATTGCAAGAAGCCTCCTACGTTTGGCAAAATCCTTGGACGCCCATACAAGATTCAAATCCTCGTCTTCAACACTAACAATTATCCCTAGGGATGGCAATGAGGTGGATTTGGGGCGGGGGAGCCAATATCATCCCCACTTAGATTTCCACCTCCCATCCCTGCCCCAATCCCCATTTAAATTAAGAGGGGATCCCCAAATCCGCCCCACATAAATACATTCAATACTAGACCCGCCCTATCCACGCCCCATTTAACTTATGAAAAAAAAATCATAAATATGAATTATGTAATGCTGTAAACTGATGCCTTTGCAATGTCATTCTTATGCAAGTATGTCTGATTAGATGAAGTCAGTAACTGCTCTTTTGCATAATGTTTGTCATATCGCTCAGAGATGATATACTTACTACGTGTTTTGATTTGGTTGGTGTTTGCGGAATGGTACAATGTGGATGGGCACAATGGTGAAGCTGCGATTTTATGATGATGATAATACATGAACTGGTGAACCCCAATTATAGAGGCCGGAGATATTCAGCAGCGGTAGCACCAAATTTAATATGTTAGAAAGATAATGAAAGTTTAAACTCTAGAAATCAAAAGTATGATCCATTATTAAAAACAACATAGTACATTGTGTTATTATTATTACACATAACCTTTAGTTAAAATAGGTAATTCCTCTTTCTCTTCCTCGTCTTTCTCTAATTCATGGTTCCCCTTCTCCTCGCCATCGCGATCTTTAAACCTTGCAGCCCATCAACACAAGCTTTCCCCTCAGCTCCTCCTTTTAGGGCCTCACCTAACACTTAATTATCCGAACCCTCCTTGGGTTTCTCTGCGGTGCTGCCAATGACAACTTTATCACCGAGAACTTGCGGCATGCCACCGCCTTTTTCAGTCCCACACTATCCAGGTGGATCAGAAGTAAGGGACACCCCAATGAGAACATCAATTAGCTCTTATTTTTCATCGGACGGTCCAGGATCCTCAACGTAATCTCCCCAATAAGAATATCAGAATATCAGAATTATTTTTTCATAACTGTTTATGATTAGAACTGCTGTAAACTGCTTTTAAAAATCATAAATTTTGACACCCCCAGATCACAAAATCAAAAACCCATCACTCAAACCTCAAAACAACTTTACCCACCCCATTCTCCAATCCAACAGCTAACTCTACACACTTCCCAAATCCCTAGATTGATTAAAACCCATAACATTCTCCAAAATGTCGTCTCAATCACACACACTCAACTCGAAAACTTTTAAAATTCACCTAATAACTTCAAACAATCAAACCCCAAGCTTAAAAATATAAACTTTCCACCAAACACTACAACAAATAAGGGTATTTACGTCACTAATAAAGTGACGTGAAAGAGAAATCACGTCACTTTTTAAATGACATCGAAATTTAAAAAAAGTGACGTAATTTCTTACTCATATCTCATGTGATAGGCATTAACGTCATCTTTGTAAATGACGTTAAAAGGCATAAGCACAAACAATGTCACTTTTTGAACGACGTCAAATGCAAACAACGTCACTAATACAGTGATGTCTTTGTTAAAGCATATTTTAAACAAAAATTAGCTCCCCCCTCCCTCCCTCATCCTGGTTCAACCTTTACTCGTCTTTTTTACTGTAGCAACGAAGTTATTTGCATTCGATTACAATGTAAAATTAAAATAAAAAATAAGTACATACATACATAAACATTATCAAAATTTCACAATCTTCACGAGAATAAAATTCTTATTCTCGTTACATATGAATTTTCTTCTTGATATGAAGACAAATAGTAGTAACACAGTTACAAACTAAAATTGTACAAAAAAACCAAATTGGTTTGAAATCAAATAGTACCATACAACTATCCTAGAAATCATGTTTTTGCCATTGTCATGATTCTTGCCATTGTGTAAACCGGATCCTCTTGCCTTAATTATGACCTGCATGACATTAGACTAATTTAATAGTTGTCAAATATCCATAACATATAGGGAAATCATATTCCGAGTTAGTATTGAAGCATTTACCTCATTCAATAATCTACTAATAAGCTCATCGAGAGAACCTGTATATTACTAATTTAAACTATGTAGAAGACCTGCACATTACAAATTTAAACTATGTAAATATATCGAACTGGCAATTAATGGTTATGAGATGCTTATTAACTTTAAATTCTTTCTCACTTGAAAACGAGACTACACCTTATATAGAAATGCAACATAAGCATCTTTATTAGACTTCTTTCAGAATATGGATCTTGAACATCATACAAAGAAACTTAAGAACTTAAAGCACTAAAATAGCAGACCTAGTACCAATTGTAAATCTAAGAAACGAGGAATAACATAAGATTGACCACCCAATAAATCTTTCATACCCATACATATTTTTCAATTTCATGGATATCACTTTTAATTTATTAAAAAATTAGTTGAGGATTAACATGTATGCATCAAATACCTGAAGAGGGACTGAGCAAGAGACCCCATCTTTATTGAATTCTCCAACAAGATCCATCGGCATGTAGGATTTGAATCTGTAAATAGCAATGACAACAAAATGTCTGAATAAGTTGACAAGTATTAATGTGTCCATAAACTGAAAAAATAAAACGCAGAGGAATATGTAGAGAACATAAGGAAAAGTAGCCCAAGTATCACGATGTTTAACTTGACTTGGCTTGACTTGGAGGTAATAGTCTCCAGCTAACAAACATAGCTCACCAAAACTATTACATCAAACTTGAATGAAGGCCCATATCTTTAGTAAGAAGAGAATGAGAGATAAATGGTTACTATTGTATAAAGGAGTACCACAGATCATTTGATGGAAACGTTTATAGTTCTTGAGCAATGTTAGGATGAGCATGGATGAATTGTTGTCTAATAATTGATCTCCAAGAAATAATTGCTTGCTGCAAATAAGACCTTGAGTTAGTCTAGAAACAAAATGTATGACTATTAACATATAGTATGGGATGTGAAGTTGATGATAATCAAACCTGAGAATATTATATTTCAGGTGCACATATTCAAGATCTGCACTTTCACTTTTCTGGATTCACATACTCATGTAAGAACTCCTTAAAGTTCTTTTTACAATTGTCAAATTTCATCTCTAGTAACCCATTTCCTCAGTGCCTTTGACAAAATACATCTCAAACTTGTTTTCATCATCGTCGTCCTAAGAGATCAAATCCAAGCCAAACAAAAGAAAAGGCATAACTATGCAGAAATGTAGTTCAAAAAATAGTTTATGGTAAACGGTTAGTGTACCTCTTTATGCTCATCATTTGTCTGATCGATCGACATCAGCCGGCCCTTGAGTGTATTATTTGCAAACTTGCACAGGTTTTGCAACTGGGATCCTTCCTTCTTTGATGCATGTGCTTCTTGTTCTGCTTCTTTGAGTAAACCAATCAGCCTATCCACTTCTCTTCTGAGTGAGCAAGTTTCTTCTTCTGAATTGTTCAAGGAATTCATGAAATCTAACTCCTTTTGACTCCACGTGGTCTTCGAATTCTCAACTTCGAGACTGAATTCTTGAACAGTAGTTTTAAGGAGATCAATCTCGTGTTTTGACTTACCAAGCAAGGTTTTGTAATTTTCATTTGTTTCTTTCAAAACTAATTTCAAATCCTCTACTTGAGACTCTGCATGTTCGAGCTCAGTCTGAATGGATAAAAGCTTCTCTTTGACTTCTCTTGCTTTTGAGGAAACTTCATGAAGAGGGATCAGATTCAGATATAGTAAACACTTCTTTCCTCTGTGCGTCTTGCAAAAGGCCAGGAGTAAATGCTCTAATCAAGTTGAAGGCAGCTTAAATATGTGGATTGTGCCAATTGATGGAGTGGGGAGTCCGGGGAAATTAGCTCAGATACCGGAAGATGGAGAAAAAGTTTTGGCTGAATCACCGAAGAAAGTGGAACTTGAAAAAGTATGTGCAGAACAAGCAGCAAAAATCGAGCATCTAAATCAACTGGTCGAGCAATATAAACGTGAGAGAGAACATGTTGCGGCTATAGGACAAAATCAAGAAATTAGAACTTTGCTAGATGGGCCAAAAGGCTTAACTGATGAACTATAATTCTTATTGGAAAAAGGAAATAAGGTGAATGTTCACGACAAAAATGGTGATCTTATTCAACTCCAAGAAGTAACCAATCACGGCATAAAAAATGTGTCTTTTGATCTGAATGAGAGAGATGCACTTCTCAAGGAAAACAAAGATTTAAGGAAGAAGTTGCAGTTCCTTATAGATGTTCCTTCGGATGAATCTTTAGACAAGAGTGAAGAACTCAAGAGGGAAAGGCAGAGATGGACAGAGATGGAAAGTGAGTGAATCTCCTTAACTGATGAGTTGAGAATTGATCTCGCAGCAAACCGATGGCATACGTAGAAGATGGAGATGGAGTTGAGATTAGAAAAGAAAGTTACAGAAGAGTTGGACGATGCAATAAGCAGGGTTGTCCTTGGTCACGGTAGAATGGTTGAACACTATGCGGATTTACAAGAGAAACATAATGAACTGCTCAGAAGACACCGGAAGATCATGGAAGGAATTGCAGAGGTACAAAAGGCAGCAGCAAGAACAAGTAAAAAAGGTAACGGTGCTCGTTTCGCTAAGTCTCTTGCTGCGGAGTTCTCGTCCTTGAGAGTGGAAAGAGAAAGAGAACACTTGAAAAAGGAGAATAAGAGTCTTAGAATTTAGCTTAGAGATACAGCTGAAGTTGTTCATGCTGTTGGCGAACTCCTTGTGAGGTTGAGAGAAGCATAGGAAGCTGCTTTAGTTACTGAGGAAAGTTATATGGGAGCTAAGAAAGATATTGAGAAGATAGGAAGCAACTGGAGAAACAGAAGAGAAAGCATGCAATGGAGATAGTAACAATGAAACAGTACCTTGCAGAAAGCCGATTACCACAATCTTCTTTGCAACCATTACACTGGCAGGATAACAACACAGAAGACAGTAATACCACACCACCTTTGCGCGATGATGACCAATCGTGGAGAGCTGAATTCCGTCCTGTATATCAAGAAAATTACTAAATCGCCTTGCTTGAAGAACACTAATTCTACATTCGAACTTAAAAGCTATGTTTGTGAGATTGCTTCGGACCCTACTTGGGTTAGAGCAATTATACTACAAGGAGAATTTTGTCTATTCGATCTAACCTCCGGGTGGAGGTACTTTATGTGTTTTTCACTATTGTTATATTTGTTTGCTTTGGACCTGATTCAATGATGTAAACGCATCTCTCTTCTTTAAAAAAAAAAAAAAAAGTAAACTTCATGAAGAGCTGAAGCTAAGCTTTTCATTGCCTTCTTACTCTTATCTTCTTCATCTCTAGATATCTCCAACTAGATTCTCAGTTTATTCTTCTTCCCTGATAGGTGTTCAATGCATGAAGCTGAGAGTTTCTCATTGGTCAAAGCAAAACTCTAGACGCCGACGGAATCTGAAAATAAATAGTTTACCTCCCTAAATGAGAGTAAACCTCAAGTGCCTCCAAACATTAATTATGATTCCAGGTGTACCACCACAAGTCTGAGCCACAACCAGTGGAACAAAATGTGAGATCAATAGAATGGTTTGTTAAACCAGGCTTCATCATTATTCTGAGATTTAAAACAAAACCATGCTATAAAAGAGAACCAAAGGCGATAAATAAGTTTTAATCTCATTTTCATTAACTTCTGCAGATACCATAAAAAGTCTGAAGATAAAACCTCCCCATGCGAAAGAACAAATACAATTAGAAAAGAACCCACTGTTCTCCATGAAATGAGTAACAAAATCACAAAAAAAATCAGATACAAAAAACACTCACCAACACGAATGGAATCAAATCAGATAATAATTCACCATTATATAGCCATGCATTTATATAACTAATATCTGAGATTCCAAACCAAGTAGAAGTCAAAACATGAACTTGCCTGATTTTTGCTGCTACTTATGGTTGCTGCTTCCTTTTTTCTTCAATAAGCTTCCAAATTTATGGAGCAATGGTTTCTTCTTCTTTTGCAGTTGTTGCTTTGATGGGGAAGAATTACCATTATCAATGTTTTCTGTTGATGACAACCCATTTACCCGGTCGAAGCTATCCTCATCGGCTTTTGAATCAACTTCTCCTTCAAATGATTCAGGGTCATGTTCCTTTTCGGGCAATAAGTCGTTCTCACCAATCTTGCAACTCTCTCACATCTCAGCCTCCCCCTGAACTGATTGGCATACATCTTTAGGATTTCCATTTCCACTCTCCGAAGGGAGTTCTGTCTTTTGATATCTCATCAACTTGTTGAGATGGAAGAATTTCCACTTTAGGTTTCTCCTCCGTCCCCATTCTCCGCTGAAAATTCTACCACCTTTGGAAGCAAATCATAATTTTTTTCTACAATCAATAACTCTCATCAAAAATCAACAAAATTATAGACCACAAATCACAAATGTTTTATTAAACTTACATCGGGTGTAGTCGTACTCATGACCGGAGGATTTTCGATCCACGGCAAGCTTAGACTCCACCGATCTCGGCGACCGATCAATAGAAAGACGTGAATTCGGCTGTGGAGAAGGCGAACTAGGATCTGATTTAGTTACTCCCCTACTCAATTTACTAACCCTTGAGGTTGGGGTTGTTGGGGCTTTGTTGACACCATTGTTTGATGATTCAGATAACCCAAATCTGCTTAAGATCCAAAAACCAGAATTACATCAACAGATTGCTATAAATAAACAATGCCACTAAAACCCAATCACACAAATCAACAAAAGATAGATTAAAACTCCAAAAAGATAACAACTTTAATGAACCCTATCTTCCCCAATCTAATCTAAATCCAAACCCAGATCAAATCAATATCTTTACATTAGAAACTAATCGTCGGTGATTTCTCAAGCAATTTGGTACAGTTAGGGCCGACTTAGAGAAATTGAAACCCTATAATTTCAAGTAGAGACTAGAGAGTGAATCTCTGTAGAAAGAGAGAAGCGAGTTTTACATATAACTAAACTTTTTTAACTCGCGTTTCACCCAAATTACGTCACTTGAGGAAAAAGTGACATAAATAGTGACATAAATATGAGGGGTTCACTAGTAAAGTCAGTTCTAGAACGATGTTAAATATCTTTAACGTCGCTGGTTGAAAAAATGACGTTATAAGCGGAACAGGTAGGCCAACTTACGAGAATAAAATGCAAAATAAGATCTATAATGTCATTTTTCAAATAATTGACGTTATTTAGGTGACGTAAAAGACCATATTTGTTGTAGTGAAAGTTGATTGACTCAAGTCAATCAAGATCAAAGGGGGGTAAGATAGAACAAAGGAGTTTACCAAAACCCTAAAGAAGAGGTTGTGTAATTGAGAGAGAAGAAGAAGAACTTACCCCAGAGTCTTAGAAAGTCGATCCAGAGCTTTAATGGTGGAAGAAAAGAGAAGAGATCTCTGAAGGGGTTTGGTTGAGCTGAGTTTGAGAAGAGAAGACACTCCTCGATTTTCCACAATAATTTAATGAGATATAGGGAAGAGATCAGATACAGAGAGAAGAGGATTTTCCACAATCGTTCAATATAGTTCGATGGATGAATGTAAGGGTTTCTAATAATTTAACTTATCTCAGGGGTATAATAGTAAAAGTATTGATTAATATTTAGTGGGGCGGATGCGGGGCGGATAACAGATTTTATGCTAGAAGTCCCAAATTTACCCCGATCCCCGACGGATTTTGGGTAGCTTATACCATCCCCACTCCCATATCCAATTAGCTCATACCAAATCTGCCCCGTTCGGGGCGGGGCGGGGCAGATCCCCAGTGGAATGGGGCAAATTGTCATCCCTACTTATCATTTTTCCCCCAAAATGATACAATCCAGTACCTTCAGCACCGCATCGCAACGAAAATAGTTCCAATAGATACAAACATTCTCTGACAATAGCTTCCCCCACCCTCTACACTGTAACAGGATCAAAGGAACCATTACCATGGCCTAGTATGGGAAAGCACTTTACCTTAAATTCCTTACCATCTTCATCCTCCGGCGACATATTACGCTACACTTGGGGTAGCATCCTTACAAACCACAACCGTAACACCCTCCTTATACCGCCTATTTATACCCAACTTCAGTCTGTCAGATTCATTGTACCGCATTAATTGCTCCTCAGGAATGATCTGACCAGATACAATTCACTACTTTGGAAATGGCAATGACGACTCGTGCTAACATTCGGCAACCTCTTCAGCTTCCAATTTCTTCTCAACATAACCACAAGTACTTATGTCGAGAATGGGGCGATTGTAAAAGCATATTCCTTAGATTCAACAAGAGTAAGCCAGCAAAGCGTAGTCGAAGACAGCCATACATGATCGAAGACAGATAGTATTTGAGAAGTTACCACAAGTCCTCGACCAATAAAAAGTAGCCGTTATGCCTGGTCAAGAAAAGAACTCTTAGAGATCCGCGAAGTTCGCCCACTCCCCCCGGAATAGGAGACTATTTATTTCTTTTTGTAAACTGCATTTGTCTATTATAAATACAGGTAGAGAATAGATGATTCAAAGACCGACAATCCACAAACTTTACCATCGTTACTTCTTAGCCCTACTATCACTCTAAAATTTGTAATAACTAGTAATATATTAGATTTTATATCAAAATCTTCCTCGAGATCGTAGTTTTTCTCAGCTTTTACTGAGTTTTTCACGTAAAATCTTGTTTATCTAGTCTTTATTGCATTCTCTTTATGAATAAGTATTGGCAAAGATTCACCTTCTGGAAAATATGCCACTACAAGAAGGTCTTCTTAGAGCCAAAAAAATATGATGGTGCAGAAGCAGATTTCTATTCTCAGTCTCCTTTCTCCACTACTACCGTTACCTCCTCTATAACCACCACCATCGGAGAGTGTGGAAATGAAAAGGGTCCGACCTTAGAATCCAATCATACGTAAGACATCGGCAAAACTGTCCCGCAGTTACGCTAACCCCTGCATCTGTCTCCTCAACCTTGTCTTCCACAAGGATGCAGAGACACCTCCAACGCTGCTCGCCTGTTAAGACAACGTAATAAAATTTCTACATACAATAAAAATATTCTTCAGCTTCAGCCGCTTCTTCTTCCGACATACCTTGATACGTCGGCGAAACGGGAACGGGGGTAGGCATCTCCAATGACTGATCACCGAAATATCTCAACTTCAACTTTTGCATCTCAATAGAAACTCTATCTTCGTAAACCATTCTTCGGGTCTTCACCATTGTCATCTAGACTTTCATATAATTTTGCAATAAACATCATACTTTGCCACAATCCTCGGTATAGGTACTATTTATATAACCCTAATATTTAATATGCAGATATGTTTCCCAAACGTCACCATTCAAAATAGATGAAACTCTCAAAACTCCAAGCGTCGCGTACATCAATATTCCCATCATTATTTAATACACAAATATCCCCCCATAAAAATATACACATTTTCCATACAGCCAAATCCACATTAATGTTCCTTCCTTTTCAACTTCCAAAACCCATATACCCATTTATTCTTTCTCAACCAAAGCCACTCGTGACTTCAGTTGTGATGGGGAAATTGTAGGAACCTATCCCTCGATCTAACCCAATTTAAACTATTTCTAGCTTGAACTACCTTCATATCAGACTCACGTGTGACATAAACAGTCAGCATTAATACTTACGCCACAAACTGATGAAGAACATGGGTTGAGCACAACAGAAAAGCATGAACAAGTCAAACACATCTGTCTCTCATGAACTTGATAGTTACTCAGTCAAGTACCACTTACCACATTTTTTGGAGAACGTACTTTAGCACGATAAAGAACTACGGACAAGGCCTATATAAAGAAAAAATTCCATAAGAGACAAGGACCAGAAAAATATACGAGAAATCGCCAAGAAAACTATATTTTCTAGATTCTCAAACACCCAAACTTTTTATTTACAAGAACAAGAATTTCTAGTTCGAGAGATCACTTGTAATAAGATATCAGCTTCAAGCAATAAAAGTTACTGTTACTAAAACCCTCAACTCGAGGTTGTGGTTTTTTTACCTATTTAGAGGTTTTCCGTGCTAAATTACCTGTGTCATTTCTTATTTCACATTAGTTTTTATCACAGGAACATTGGTGTAAGAGTTAATTCTGAGCCATCTCGAGCTTATAGAATTAGGTCATTACAATATATAACCTAATAAAGGTTAAGTCTTGTAACCTAATACAGAGATTTCATAAATTAATAATATCTCTACTCTTCTCTCATGTCTGTCATGCTAAACTGATAGAATAAAGTATTATCTAACACGTTATCAGTACTGCGAAGAGCTAGTGGATTAGAAGGTTTAAAAAATGGCTGCCCAATTAACATTTTTGGAAATTTTCTAGCGTTATGAAGGGGTAATTTTTACCAAATTTCAATTTTTACGTATTAATTACTTTATCTATCATATAGAATATATAGATCTATGTTTAAGGATTAATATGTTTTTTTTTTAAATTATTAGGGTTCTTTTAGTAGTTTTTTACCCTTGTGAAATGCCTATTTTTTAACTAAAATAGCGATCGTTGTGGTTATCGGATTGGCGTACTCTTAATTTATTTGTGTAGCCTATTTCATAACGATCACATCCATATATTGCACGTTTCTGGGAGATGTCCCTGTCGCCGGGAAATTGGTGTGGAAACGGCCAAAATCAATTTTTAAACGACGTATTAGGTCAAACTGACGTCAGCTAGGGTTTATTTATTTAATTTTTTTAAAATAATTATTAAATCATGATAATGTTATCAGATCCAGATCCATTTATTATAAAATAGACCTGGATCAGACCTGATCTACAAGATCAGATCAGATTGCTGACGTGACAGGGGATTGTTGGGCCCACAGTGACACGTAGTAGCGGGACCCACCATACTGATGTGGTATGAAACATGGCAGTGTGACCTATCATGCTGAAGTGGCATGACATGTGGCAAGCACTGTTCATGACACGTGACAGTATTATTTATGTCACATGCGGCAGCACTATTTTGTGACATGTAGCAGCATTGTTGATTGATGCGTGGCAGTACTGTTTAGGTGATATGTGACAGACGGTTTGACTTAGTCAAATTGGTCCAAACCGGTCAACTTGGTACAGGCCTTGACCCAGACCAAGTCAGACCGGTCCAGACACTAAATTGGCTTTAAAAAGCTCAATTTTTGGTTAAATTTTATCAATTTTAAAAAAAATCCTATTGACTAGACCTACCCCTTGAAGGATCCATTTTTACTTTTTTTATGAAAAATATTTTTTTAATTTTTTTAGGAACGGGTGCCCTGTATAGGAAAACTGACTAACTTATATGTGATATAAAAAAATATATTCATACTTATTTAAGTACCTTACGATAGCTAATAGGATATTAATAGTATGCCACTAGGATACTAATTATCCCAACCAGGGATCAAAAATAATACGAAAATCAAGACTAATTTAGAATACGACTAAGAGTCATATCTAAATCACGGTTAAATGTCAAAGACAAATAATTAAAGATCAATTAGGAATTGACTTAGTCCTATTTTCAAAAAAATTGGTGTCTGAGGAACCAATTTTACGTATCTAGGTATAATTATATGTTACTTGATAATATTTAGAGGTATATATACACTAATAGCAACCTATAGTACCCTAAAATATTAGTTCAAAGACATGAGTAATTTACCTATTTTATGAACCGAGCATACTTCAGGGTGAGACTACTTGTTAGCTAAACATCTAATACCCCTTATATTCATAGTAAATAGGGCCATTTGGCTAGAATATATAGACCTTATAGAACTTTAGGGATTAAAACACCCTAATTGTTAGAATAAGGAACACAACTTCTAGTGGTTTTGAATAGCTGTCTTGGGTAAGATATTATTAAAACACACTTTAGGTTTAAGATCACCATTTTACGGGGTAAAGTTGGGATTTGACACTTAATAGGAACTCATTAGTATAAAGCCATGAATAGGGTCCACTTGCAAGTCAATGGCAGTTTTATCAATGGCGACAAAACAAAGCACATTTTACAGAAGTCATTCTATACTTATGCGCCCAACCCCTAAGCCAAAGTTGGACGTCGAACTCCTATAGTCATAATAGTGCTTCCGCTGACTGCTGGTAGTGGTCATGTGAATAGTCACGAAGAGCGCTTTCATCAGACCTACGTTCGTCTATAGGCTTTAAAAAGGATCCTTGGCTAGGAATGAAATTCCTTCCTTTCGTAGTGCGTCTGCTTTTCCTTAATCCGCGTGTTTTAGAGCTAGCGCTAAAAGAAACAAAAGAGTCAGAAGAAGGTAGCTAGTTGTAGTTGTGGTTGTAGCTTTAGCAACTACAACTACAAGTGGTGAATAAGCGATTAAAGAAAAGAGCTAGCTTTAAATCCAACTGGACCAACAGAAAGCAAGACAGTGGATGAGAACCTATTCTGTGTTTTAGTGGGCACTACGGTAGTTTAGAAAGCTTCCAAACTACACTTGGTTATACTCTCTATCCAACATCTTGAGTCATCAGCCTAACTCGGGAAAGGCAAATGAGATTGGCGCTATTCAAGATATTTCATAACACAACTTTGTAAACCTATTCACGAAGACTCTTGCACCACTTAGGTTCAAGAAGTTGGTACACAGAATCGACATGTAGAAGTTTTATTTATCAATATTTTGGGGAGATAGATCTTGGGGGAGATCGGCGTCAGGGGGAGTAGTCTCAACCTGACGTAGACACATGCGTGTTGTACTCTTTTTCCTGATAGGGCAGTTTTTATTCGATGAGGTTTTACTGACTAGAGGTTTTGATGAGGCAGCATATACACGTTCACAACCCATACGAGGCATAGGATTGTACTTTTTCTTTGCACAGTTTTTTGCCCGAGGGGGTTTTGCTGGGCAGAGGTTTTGATGAAGCATGTCGCCCTGGTATGGAATACCCCAAGGGGGAGTATTTGGAGTTGGGTCTAGCCCAAGGTGGGAGACCAACTGGGTTGGGGTGCCTTTCTGGACTCCTAACAAGCTCATAGACTTTTAGGGTCTATGGGGAGAGTTTAAGTAGAGATAGATAACCTCAATTAGGCTATCATTTTGTTGTACGTACAGAGAAATATTATTCAATCAATAAAATATCTCAACTCTTCTCTCAATCATCTTATTCTTGATTACTGATAAGAGTATCCATTATTATCCAACAAAAATTATATTAAGCCTAACCCAATTCAGATTATACCTAAGAGGTAGACAAAAGACACAAAACCAAACCCAATTATATAAAGGCCCACAAGCCAAATACTCAGTCCCAACTTTTCTAGTTCTCTTATCTCTTTCTCTTATACCCAAATCCCAATATTATACCTTAAGATGCGTATGTTATGTTTAGTACTACAATTTTTTATTTTTTTTATCTAAAAAAAAAAGAAGTTAAAAGGGCACATTTTAATTTGTTGCACAGGGCTTGTAAAGGCTAGGGCAGGGCCAACCTAGATAAGCAAACTGATGTGAACATCTCATAGTGCACATCGTCCACTCGTTGACGATTTTCTTATTTTAGTTTATTAAGATTAAGGGATCAACTATTGGAGATGCTTTTATTTTAAAGTCTAATTATATTTGGAGAGGTAGGGGACTTGTTATTATATGAGGATTAGGGTTGAGGCCAGGGGCGAAGCCAGGAATTGTGTTTAGTGGGGTCAAATACATAATGAGGGTTCGGGGGCAAGAGCCCCCGAAGATTTTTTCTTTTTATTTTTCTTTTCTGAGTGACATTTTATCTTCATATACTAAAAAAGAATCAAGATAATGGGAAAAATTATGATGTGGAAAATGAGAAATAGAGGATGGGGGGAGATTAAAAATGTTTTAGTGGGGTCATAGAATGCACAAATACATTAGATGCTTAACATCAAAACATTTCTATAGTAGAGAGATTATAAGTAATGACCACACTCTGCCCTTACTAGTTTCGCCCCCTGGTTGAGGCCTATATAAGGAGAGGGTGGTATAAGTTTATTTTTTAGTTGTGATTGAATAAAGTTCAAGGTTTAGCCCTAATTTAGTTTTAGGTTAATTTTAGCATAAAAAACTTCTCGATTTAGCTTCTGCGTTGAGAGTTTACGTCACAAACATTGTAAAAACTAATTGCAAATACTAATTGCAAAAAATGAAGATTATTAGTTGCAGTCTTAAACAAAGGAAATACTACACTGCAAACTATAGGAGACTCTTGCAAATACTTATTCACCAAAAAGATCATACAGACTCAAGACTGAACCTAAAGATCAAACAGACGCTACTACATTCACAACATTGGACCATCACTTGACAGTGTTGGACCATACACTATTACTTGGTTGGAAGAGCACATTTATTGGTTTTCTTTGTTTTGCCCGCAGAAACCTTATTTCCATCAGCATCAGAATCATCATCATCTCAATCTCGCTCTCCTCCATCAGATTCAGAATCATCCTGCATGTTTTCCCACATCAAATAATGCATGTTATAATATCAACAAAATCGTAAAGTAAAAATGCGAACAAGAAAAATGATATGCTGCTATAAATACTAGTGAATAGGTGGAAACCGAGATGGATTATGTTTAAAAGAATTTGCCTCTTTCTTAGATGAATTTTTCCGCATGCCTTCGTTAGTCTTCTTTTTCACAGGCTTTGATTGTGTGCCGTCGTTCTTAGAAGGATTTTGACTCATGACCTCTTGATCAGTCCTCTCATTCACAGGAATTGGCTGCGCAACCTTGGACAGATTTCGACCCATGACACCTTCAGTCTTCTTGTTCACAGGCTTAGGCTGCGAAATCCCGTTCTTAGATGGACTTCGACCCATGACTCTTTCATTCTTCCCATTTGCAGGTTTGGCCTCGCCTTTAGATTCACTTGCACCCATAACTCGTTTGTACGTCTTCTTAGTGCACTCAACACGTCTATTTAAATAGCATATCGCCATCTTCAGTTTATTAGAACTGTAACTGACTTTACTTTACTCTTCCATTTTATTTTTTTCTTTCAGAAAACTTTATTATGTTTCAATGAAATGTGGTGGTAGGCAGTATAGTGCTTAGCAGATTTATGACATGGTTCGAAATGACTCATTCCTTAAATCCATAATATGAAATATGCAAATTCACATCAAGATGATACAATATGGTCTGCACTTGTTCTGTGTATATTACAAAAAAAGCTTCAATTCTTTGGCCTTTGTCTTCAAATAAATAGCCAAACAAAAAATTTATTTTCAGGCCTAATTGATGTCGAAGCTACTTTCACTTAGTGCTGCAAGTTGGGTGGATTGAACCCATCCAACCCGAAACTTGATTGGGTAACATATTTTGGGTTTGGGTTAAGATGAGATTTTACATACCCAAAACACACGGGGAATGCCTTCAACACAGGAATCCTAGTAATTATTCCAGGCTATGCCACAAATCCGAGGACTGACCTATTTACTTTTGTCCCATAGTCTAAACGCATGACTCTGCCCCTGATAACATAATTCAGGACTCATCGATACACCACCTGAAAGCGCGAAATTGAGTTGTGATTGGAATTAATCATCCTTATTTATATTTTCAGCCAACACTTCAGAGTCTTATATGAACAAGAAAAGTTTAACTGCACCTATTTTGCTCATATACTCCCAGTTACAAAATTAACTTATCTAGTTCTTGGGTCGGATAACAACACCTTTAATGAGAAGTCCGCGTTTCCAATTCCCACCTTCATATTCATACAGAAAGAATTGAATCTCACCCATGTTCATGCTGTTATTAGGAGATGTTTTGAACTCTCCTACTTTGAGCTCTATCCATTGATCTTTAGGCTTACTTATCAGAGCTTCTTTGTGTTCTTGTGTTTTCCCCTCAGGCACCGTGAGTCTTACGTTAACTGGAACTTCCCACCCATACGATATCTCTTTTAGCATCACCACAAACACAACCACATACATGGTGTCAGGAGAAAGGTTTGATATGTCGAACTTTCCATGTATCTCTAACCAACAAACGTTTCGTAGTTCAGCTGCGTCCACAAGAATCTCACTGATAGTAAACATGTTAGGGACATAAGTCATACTTGACCAAAATAAATTCTAGTACTGCCAATAAGACGTTGCAGGAAGCATCTATAAAATGAATATTGATCACCTTGTTGTTTCTTTGATAGAAGTCCAGCACCAGTAGCGGTTGTCCTCTGACCAAGTGATTGAAAGGTTCTTCGCAAACACGGTGAAGCAATTTTGGCCAGAGTTCTTCTCAATCCAATACTTCTGTATAATAAACACACACGATTTATGATAGAGCTAAGAAATATGCCAATTCAAAAGGAAAATCATGTAAAAAAAATGCAAAGTAGGACCAGACATATTTATGATATGGTGCGATAAATACTTGATGGAAACCAATATGGATTATGTTTGAAGGACACTTGCCATTTTCTTTTGGTGTAAGAACACTCCAGATTTCAGGCGATCGTACAAATCATTGATTGAGGACTCCTTGATGTGTTCGTCTACGTACTTTATGATGGAATCATAGTTGTGGGGGAGCTTCAATTTTGTTTCAGTCTGCTCTTTGACAAGCGTAGGCTGGACGGCCTCTTTCTTAGACGGGCTTGCACTCATAACGTTTTGAGGGAGCTTCAATGCCGTTTCAGACTCCTGTTTCATAGGCTTAGGCAGCTGGGCAACCTCTTTGTTAGACGGACTTGCACCCATAACTTTTTGGGGGAGCTTGGATGTCGTTTCAGTCTGCTCTTTCACAAACTTAGGCTGAACACCATTATTCTTCGACTGACTCACATCCATAACTTCTTCAGCTTGCTTTTTCACAGGTTTAAGCTGTGGCAGGATCTCGTTCTTAGATGAACTAGCTCCCATGACTTGTTCAGTCTTCTCCTTCACAGGCTTAGACTGAGTGGCATCATTAGACAGATTTGAACCCATGACTTATATTTTCTCTGTCCTCTTTGCAGTGCACCTAAACGCCTTTAATAGCATTGCATGGCGGTGGAAATCGCTATCTAAATTATATTCGTTTACATTCGAGGGGGATAAGGTATAAACTTTCACTTTATTCCATCTTTTTCTTCTTCAGAACTTTGTTCTAAATAAAAGTTGTAGTGGAAGGAGGATATAGTGATTCATCAATGATGAAAACATGATTCGAGTCGAGAGAACTCATGTGTTATCGTAAATTATGTAACTGCACTAGAAAATAACATGAAAGTGTTTGTTTTGTTTTTTTTTAACTTCACTTAATGAAAGTCAGTAAGAAAGTTTTAGTTGCTAAATGAAAATGCTCCACGAGACTATAAAAAATAAAAAGAAAAGAAAAGAACATGTTCTACTAGATGTGCCGAGTGAGCTAATACAAATACAAATACTTAGAGGTGCCATTACTAAAATAGGAGGTGCCGAGTGAGCTAATAAAATATCTTCCTCCATTAAAGACCTGTAAATTCGATTTCTTCACCCTCGTGCATACCAACAACAATGAAACGAAGAGCAGTTAAAGATGAGAAACAAAACCCTAATTTTCCCAAAAACCCAAACCCAAAACCCTCCAAATTGGATATATTCTCATCATCAAAGAGGGTATTCGCATTGTGTTTGGTGTTTCGGATGGCAAATTCATTGATGATTCAAACTTATTTCAATCCAGATGAACATTGGCAAGCCCTAGAAGTCGCGCATCGAATCTCTTTTGGGTAAACTAATTTAAATTAGCTCAGTTGTTGCTTTTGTGATTAGAGTTTGCAAATGCTGATATGGGATTTTGTGAAGATATGGGCATTTGACGTGGGAATGGTCCAAGGGGATTCGAAGTTATTTGCACCCAATGCTGTTTGTTGTGCTTTATAAACTGCTGGCATTGCTTCATCTTGATACACCCTGGTTCATGGTAATAGTTTCTACATTTTCTTTAAGTTTTTTAATATATTTTTTGTGCATTTTGTGGTTGGACTATGATGATTAGAGTTTTCATTTCGTAAATGGGCTTATGGATTAGAGGTAGACTTAATAATTTAATACAGCCGGGTGTACAGTGTACTTATAAAAGAAAAGAACCCCATTGAATTTAGATTCCTGTTGGTTTATACTTCCAAGTTCCAAGTTTGTCTTACGTTGGTAATGACATTATAAGAATAAAGCCTTGAACTCAAATGCCTAGAGTTGGTTAAATAACATGTTAGTTATCCAATACGATGTTCCTCACAATTCAATTTGTAGTTGTCATTTTATCTCAATCCGTGTCTCTTGGGTTTTTTCTCTTTCCTTTTTTGACTCTTAGCTTCTGTATTTCTTCCCATGTTTTTGGGCATTTCTCTTACTCTTTTCAAACCCTGAGCTTCTGAAGTTCTATGGTCGATCATGGTAAAACCACCTCAATTAACTTTTTTTTAGTTATTATCCTACTTATCCGGCGTTTGTTGTATCTGGAGATCATTCATAGTCCAACTACTCATTCATCCCAGTGTGCTCGCCCGTCTTTGCTATGCTGAGTTTGTGACCATTTATTTCTTATTTTCCAAAATCTTGAGCACAAAATGTGGGAATTTGAGTATTCTACTTCCATAACAATCCAGACAAACTAACCCTTTCGTCACCCTACTCTGGGAATTTTATGCCATGCACCATTTTATTTTATTTTTTTGGTTTGCTAATTATATCAATCTTTATTCCTTTTATTGCATTTTGTATCCTTTCTTGACAAACGCGTGTATTTATACTTTTATGTGTTATAGGTGAGGGCTCCAAGGCTTCTACAGTCAATATTTTCCTCGGTTGGCGATTTCTACCTGTACAAACTGTCTCGTCGCATATTTGGTCAGCATGTTGCTAAATGGACTGTATCCTCTCTTTATGGATACATTTACATCTGTTTGAGTGTCTGCTTTTCAACTTATAATATACGACATTATTTCTCTGGTTATGGGACATCCTTAATGCTTTTACAGCTCTTTTCTCAGTTGACAAACTGGTTTATGTTTTTCTGTTTCCCTCGAACCTTATCAAATAACTTGGAGGCAGTTTTAACTCTGGTGGGGCTATACTACTGGCCTTCTTTTAAAGATTCTTCTAGGCATGTAGACATGGCTAATAGAAAGTGGGGTTTGGCCGTAGCAGCATTAGCTTGTGCTATTCGACCAACAAGTGCAATAACGTGGCTGTATGTGGGTCTTTTGGAGTTATTCGAGGCACAAGATAGATTGAAATTTATTTTTTTTGAGGCAGCCCCAATTGGGTAGGTAATATTGAATTTATATTATCTTTAATCATCATGGAACTTTAAGTAATATTAATCTTGAACTTCGATTATCAGGGTCCTGGTGCTTGCACTCACATGTTTATTGGATTGGTCAGTATATGGGTCGTGGATCTTTGTTCCTCTTAATTTTCTAAAATTCAATTTTCTTTCTTCTGGTGGAGACTACTATGGGACCCACAAATGGCACTGGTATTACTCTCAGGGGTTTCCCGTGATGCTCTTTACTTTCTTGCCTTTCTCTACGGTCGGCATCTTTCAGTCAAAACAGTGGAAGCTGTCCGGTTTGATGTCATGGGTTTTAGGACTTTACAGTGTTCTTGGTCACAAGGAATTCAGGTACGAGCATGACTTTGTCAAAAGCTCCGTATAATTAATATATGATATTCATCTTGCCCTCTGATTAGACTGAACTTATAGGTTTGTCTTTCCTGTGCTACCAATAGCTTTAATGTTCGCGGGATATTCACTAGCCAGATTGGACTCCCCTAGTTCTTCAGACAGTAAACAGGAACGTGCTTTAGGTGCGCGCAACAAATGTCCTTCAAAAGTGCAATTGGCCATCTTATTTCTGCTCGCAACAAATATCCCAATGGCCTTATATATGAGTTTGGTTCATCAGGTAGGAAAGTTCTTGGAAATTTATTGACAAAAAAACACATAGGTAGCTGCCCTTTGTTATTCATTACATCTAAACGTGCCATAAATCCTTATACAGTATACCTTGAGCAATTTAATACTCAATAGGACCAAGAAAACGACATTATTTGCTGTTTCTTTTTGTTGTTGTTGGAACGTAATCAGTTTTTAAATGAGTTTGCTATTGCTAGTCTTTGTCGATTTATCTCCAACATAAATGGGAATCTCATAAATTATCTCATCCAGAACCCCAAACCTTCAATGGTGAACTCTCCTTTTATAAGAAATTTCTTTAGCTCTACCCGTATATCTTACTGTAGCTCGCATGGCAAACATTCAAAAAATTGAAGACAGATCATACTACCTATAAGTATTTGTCACTGAGGTAGGATCAGGAAATTGGAGTATTTAAACTTGTATTATTCTTTCCGATGTTGGTATGGTGATTTTCGACTAATATAGATAGATTATTAGCTTATCATGTATTGACTTAGTTAAATTTACTGTAGAGAGGAAGTGAAGATGTGATGATGTTTTTGTCTAAAGAGGCTCTTAACAACGAAGTAAAGAGTATCCTTTTCTTAATGCCATGCCATGCCACACCTTACTATTCCACTCTGCATCGTGACTTGCCTATGCGGTTCTTAGATTGCACTCCAAGGTTGTTAGATTTTTGTTATTTTGTTTCTTAAATTAATATTCCATATATTAATTTCACTGGTTTGCATATAACACAGCTTGTTGACATTTATTTTCAGCGATGAGAAGGGGGTCATAGATGAGTCAGACCGCTTCATGATGGACCCAGTTGAATTTATGTCTGATATGGTGAAGGATTGGTCTTTACCTAGTCACATAGTATTGTTTGATTCTCAAGAGAGACTATTGAAGGAACTTCTAACCTCGAAATCATTTGGGGAGGTAATCCTAAACTTGCATATGATGGTTCCACTCATTTAATTTTACTTAATCTAGAACCCTTTGATTGACAGATGAAGAGATTTTTCCATGCACACTTTAAAGTGGACCGAGATCTTCAAGCGTCAGTTGTTGTTTACTGTCTGATGGTCAAGTAACAAAACTACTTGCGACATATGGACCTCTTTGGATTTTATATTGTGGCTATGCCGAACTGCCCCATAGAAGTACGAAGTCTAATGCATGTGATGGTTGGTTACAACGCCATGCTGGTCCACTTTTTCTCATTCGTTATCTGAAAAGGGTTTCATTGGATTGGAAATCATCAACATGAAATGCAGAGAAGTTGTGCATCGGCCAAATTAAAAAAATTCAAATTGGAGATTGGCACGATGGCTGTCTAGTTCGTGAAATGTTGCTCTGCACATGATTAGGGAACATTGTATTGTTTTTGTATCGAAAAACTAATTGGCATGTATTTGTTTTGCCATCACAAAAAGTTTAATGTTTATGGATTTCTCATGGAGCTGTAAACATTATAGTAAATTTAGTGTGAAAGAGGAGTTCTCATTTCTTAATTGACTTTTAAAATTTTGTTTAGGTGATCTTGAGCTTGTAAATGTTAAACTTCCAGACTCCTAGTTTACGGGCTTCCATTCTTGCCTTGGATGTGTGTGAAATCATTCAACAAAAGATATCTCTTTTCTTTTTTTTCTACTGAGGGTAATTTCGAATTAGCTGTTGACCTGGACTCTAATTGTTTCGGTGTCGGACAATCCCCTTCAGCTAGGATTTCTTCTGACGTATGGCGATAATTGATCTCAACACCCCTCTGTATTGTGAGAGCATCTCAAACCCAGCAGGGTCACTATCTAGAATTTGTCAGACCACAACCCTCAATTATCTGTATTCTCTGATGGTTCACAAAAGATTTTCCAGGAACTCTTAACGTGTTTGTTACAGTTGAAAAATAATGAAAAAGAATCAATAAACATCAAGTAAAATATAAAGACTAAAGCCGAATAATCATTAGTAACTATCTATTATATAAGAAATCAAGGATGAAAAAATATGAATACTTTCATCCCCATTTATTTGAAACAGACAAGTACAGAACATGAATCTTAATAATACAGAGTATCATCCAAGTATTTTTCTAATAGTGTACACATTGAGCAACAATGAAAAATACAACCTTTCACTTCACATTTAACTCATAACAAGAAAACGAAACGATTTTGAATCACTTTCAGTAGAACTCTTGAGTAATTTACATTTGATATACTAATAAGGGAACTAGAGAAATGAAACTCAAAATTGTCGGAGCTTGGAGCTTAAAAGGGACTCAGGAGAGACTCTTCTAGTTCCTTGAGCCCTCGGTAAACAGCTTCAGTCTGGCTCGGATGAAGGACTAACCTTCGCACATCTGTCATATATCTGTTCGCAAGGAAAATCACGGAAAAGAAGTGAAAATTAGCTTCAACGAGTTAAAAACCTGACAAATATTTTAATTGATCTGAAATTGGATTAGTATAAAAAAAGAGTGATGCCTGTTGGCAGCACTTGTGATTTTATCTCGAACCCCTTGATGCAGGACAGCAGTTTGTTGCATCGAAAATGCTCCACTTAGAATGAGGGAAGCTCCAGTAGCACTGGTACCCATCCTCTGCGCTAATATAAACATCGCCCACTCCCGAAGGACCACGAGTACTGAGCGGAAAAGGCGTAACTTAAGGTCGGGGGACGGCAATATAGCTCCATTTGATAGCAACTGGTCATACGCACTCAATACGGGCTCAGATGCACTCTTGCAAGCCGCTAAAAGGGCCCTTGCTACATCTTCGTCCCCAACCGGCTCAACTCCTGAAATAGATCGCTCCTGCAAAAAGTAACAAAATACTCTATTAATATATTCTTTTACTAGCACAAAAGATCAACCCCACGTTTATGTGTGATAAGAGTGCATCATAGAGATTTTTATTTAAATAAATATTGATTTTGTAGGACTCTTAGAAAGACAAGTATGCTTCTTATAATTGCCTATTTATATTAAAACAGACAGGTTAAAATAGTGAAATTAATCGATTGCCATCCATTTCATAGATGCTTTTCAGCTCCTAATAACTACTTACTGTCCCCTAGGCCACATGAATCCCAAGGGCAGTATCATTTGGCAATATTCATAAGACAATACCAGAAAGAAGAAAGCACTCCAAGTCATAAAAAAAGTTACCAGTGCTGCCTTCTCAAGGTGGAGACACAATGTATCTAAAGGTAGACCAGCTCCATCTCCAGGATAAACATGAGACCCAACCTTCTTTAGAACAGAACAAGCTTCAGCAATACCACCTCTTGATAGAGCTTGATCAATAAGTCTAGCCCAAGTTTCTCGGAGAATGCTACTATCAGCGTCCCCAGAATAGTTTGCAAAGTAGAGCATTTCCAAACATATCTGAAAGAATGGAATAGTAAGTTCAGTGCTTATAAGGTAAAAAATCAAAACAGATTCATTAAATGAAAAGGCAAAAAATCAGTCAATGAAATTTTGGAATTTACATTTTTTTTGTCCAGGAAGAAGATGCCCTCCTGTTAGAAATTGGTTAAAAGTGTGTGTGTGTGCCGTGTCTAGAGACAGAGAGAGAGAGAGAGAACCAGAGTTCAACTTTATCAGTATTCAATTTTTCCTCACATGCATTACATATTGAAAGGTAACTTCTTATGAAAGTCTTACCATAGTAGAGACTTACTATATCTTCTCAAATATCTAATAACCAAACCCTGACAGTACCGACTTTAAAACCATTAGGAACGTTATACTCACAGCTGTACCAATGTCAAAGGTATCATACTCACAATATTTAATAGCAAGGTTTGGTATTCAGAAAAAATCCCAATCACAAAGAGAAGGAAAGCATAGTTGGTCTAATCCTATAAGACTAGATAACACCCTGGATTCTTTGTGGCCTTCAGCAAGCCATGAAGGTAATACTGGAGCATTTTGTTTATATATGAATTTTATTATGTCGAGCGATACAAAGCTCCTAGAGCATTTGGTACCTTTCATATTATCTATCTTGTTTGTAACGTCGAATGTAATTCTCCTAGTTGTTCAGCTTACTAAACTGCTTTGTTTACTTTTTAAAGCTTCGGACTTCTACTTAGTGAAGTCTATATTCATAAGAAATAAAACCAATGACATATTTATACTTTATCAATAAATAATTCAAAGATGCCAGATGATCGTGCAACTAACCCTCATAAGAGAAAATGGCATACCTCCCAAAGCTCAAACGGAACTGCATATTCATTGTATAACTGAGTGATGCTCTTCAAATCTGAAGATATTTCTTTAACCTTTTCGCATGCAGCGTTTGCAAGATCGGGGTCCACGTCAGAGTTACACTGAGGGGAGGATACATTAGAAACGGACTCTAACATGCCGATAGAACTATCCGACCGTGAACATACGGCCTCTAGTTCCTCTTTGATCTTTAGCTGAAACCGAAGAACAGCTAGCTTCCCCTCAAGCAAATCAAGCAATTCATTGTCAAATGTACCACGGGTAGAACTTGCTAGAGCATCATTGTTGCTTGCATTCTTCGCTTGAAGAACAGCATTGCTGAGATATTGACGCCTGGTAGCAATCATTTACATGTACATAATACATCAAATACCGCTCAACACTTAAAAAGAGAAATCTGTTACTATAATCTCGAGTATTAACCAAATGAACCATAACTTGATAGCACACCTTTGTTCTAGTGTAGGGACGTCGCCTCCGTCGTTTGAGCGTCTTTCAGCCAGTCTTAACAATATATGTGCTCCAAGGACATGCTGCCGTTTCAGGACATAGTACCTTGCCAAGAGTTCAAGATACTTGGCTTGATTGGGAAGAATAGAAGTCCCCCAATGGGGCGTTGATGTGGTCCCATAAACGGACGGAACCTAGCAATGATAATAATATAAGATAAGCAATGCTAATATTAAAGAAAAGAATGAGAGAAAGAAGAAGATGCTTGATATTTGAAGTGAGAAATTGGGAAGATGATGGCAATAAGCACATTATTCACAAGCCTTTGAAGTATTACAGAATAAAGGGAGAAATACTTTAACATAACTATACATTCCAAAAAGAAGAGAAAATTAAGAAGAAATAGACTTTTCTTGTTCTGCCATCATTCATCATCCTCGAGATAAATGCAACGAGGATTAGTTATATGCAGCCCGGTAATTTTTCTTTTGAGAAGATAAAGGGAAAATTCTACAACAATCACCCACAAGACGCTCATTTTCATGTCTTTTGAAGCGTGCCAATATCTGCAGGCTTTGCATTCGCTCTTTTTGGGGAGTTAAATACATGAATACACATGAGCACCAGTACAAATCTATGTCGAAAACGACAAATTTATCTCAGCAGTTATCTTTTGATAATTTAATAGAAAGCTAAAGTAATACCTCTTGTATCTGACGGCCAGCATTCTGAAGAAAAGGTACCAAATCAGGACCCCCGTACTCCAATAGTTCATTTTCAAGACCTAAATCAATCATTGAACTGTATAAATGTTCATGAAAAGCTTTGTCAAGTGACTGGACACCAAGCTGAACAATCTGGCCCACATATCTATTTCGAGAGGCTTGATCGAGTACTGATCGTGTGACAGGTCTAATGGGAGACGTAAATTCCCTCTGTGATCCTCTAAGACCAGGTCCACCCTTCAACGAGCGCAAAGCACTAGTAACTATATCATAACATTGCTTGCGCCGGGCGAGAGCATTTTCTCGAATACTTGCATCTAACTGTTCATTAAAAGCATCTCCCGCTGGGTCTAGAGCCTGTGCCTTTTGCAACGGCAACCGAACAACAGCTTCGTAAAATCTGAGAAGAAATTCATTATAAACAAACTTTACGTTACTCTAATTAGCAATTGAAGTACTGTAATTACACCACAAGCAAATAATACTAGTTTGCTTTGGTTCGAAGAAAATGACGACCTTAGGTCTTCGAAGCGTTTACAGATGGTAGCCAGATCTGCAGACTCTGGAACTTTACTTAAGAAACTGAAAGCCTCTCTAGCAAGATTTTCCTTCTCCTCATCATCAATAGTGACTGCAGCTCTCTCAAGAAACTCGACTGCTAGATAAAACTTGTAATCAGACTCCTTGTAATAACTCGGACAACCCTCTCGGAGTTTTCCACTGATATCGTCTACTGTCCCCCTGCCATCAGAGCCAGTATAGTACTGGAACACAAGAACATTTTAACCATTAGACTTTATAAGGCTGAATTATTGTCCAGCAGTACTATAATAAGCCTCCAAAAGTGCCTCCACCCCCCAGTTTAAAGTGTTCATTGTCAAAAATATAGATAAATTAGTTACCTCCATTAATCCGGAAATAAACCTTGTAGCGAGCTGATCACCCTCCTCGGAACACACTAACTGATGGAATGTCAGCTGAACTAATGTCTGCCTTAGATCAGCATCAAACCCCTGACTCAACCGGGTCACATGATGTTGCAAAAGAAGCTGGAGCAAAAAAAGAGCTTCACTGGACCTTAGAAGTAATTGTCTAATGCACTCCATTGATCTCACCTGAAAAAAATTAGATAGCTTAGAAACAAAGGTGAACAATCACTTATGCAAAACTATCTTATCCAAACTATTCTAAACTAGGGTTGTTAATGTATCAGAGTCGAAATGGATTGCTGGAGACATGTATCATATCGAAATTAGTCTCTACCACGAGGTCCACGTCCAATCCAAGTATATATGACAATTTGAATCGAAATGGAAAAACATGTGTTTGAATTTCATTGAAAATTGTACGATAATATGCATACCCAATGAAGATGAAAAATGAATGTAAGAAGAATAGGGAAACCTAAGAAATCTATGGATATACAACAAGTCTAAATACATCAAGTGGATTCTTATTTAGTTTGAGCTGGGGATAACCCAAAACTGAATCATACTGAAGACTACCCAGTTCAAGGGGTCAGGTTCTGATCTATGAAATGCTAATCCAAATCCAAATTTTATAATCAGATTTCAAATCGAATTTCTGATTATGCCAATCAATTGATAGTACTATGAAAAACCATAGAAGTTATAAACAGTAAAATCAAGTTACCTCCATGGCAGCAAGTTCTGCAGGACTATATGGAAGTCGCTGCCTTTTACTAGATTTCCCACCATTACTTGACTCAACGTTTAGAGCATAAGTGCCAAACAAGTTCCTTACCATGCTTCGATCAGTATTACCTAAATCAGAAGCAGCTCCATACAAAATAGAACCAGTTATGTCTCCTAGACCAGCAACACAACCATAGAGTCCTCTCCTTTGGTTTCTTCTAGACCTTAAAAACTGCTCTAGTGAACGAAGCTTGCTTTCAAGAACTTGCATTGCCCCAACAGAAAGTCTGCAAGCAATAACCCCACTCTCTCCAACCCCTTTTAGTATCATAACAGGAAGTTCCCATACGGGAAGAAGCAACCTCGACGAGCACAAACAAAGGCCCTCATAGGCGCCGGAAAATACAGGCTCGGCCTCTTGCACAACCTGCCCCATGCTGAATCCCCCAGGTGGAGTTCTAGGGTTAGCTAGGGTGCCACTGCCTTCAAGTTGTGGCATTCCTACTAGTCTAGGGTCCTCGAACGCTTCAGCAGCCTTCTCTGAAACGGCATTTCCAATTGGGTATTCAGTAAATACAATCCTTGATGAGAGCATTAAACACATTGCAGCGGCCTCCCCAGCTCCAAAACGATTGAAGAAATCCTCCAACATTGATCTTGGTGCATTCGACTCCAACAATCTTTGGAGAATGTCCACTGGCCTGTTGAAAACCACTTCCATCATTCCCATCGTGCTAAACACAACAATTCTTTTTCTGGGTAAGATATGTTGAGTTGTTAAATCACCTCTAGACCATAGTTTTCCTGATGACTTCTCAAAGGAATCTTCCAAGTTTCCGAATCCACATGATTCGAAATCCGAATAGAGAGATTGAACTGTTGCTGCTGTATCTGGTAGAGGTAAAATATCGGCCACAAAAAGCATTCTTCCTTCAATGGGAAGAGAAGACACAGATTCCCGTAATGCCCTAGAGTTTCTTGCAATCGTCCCAAAACCACTTGCTAGAGATGATTGTGAGGTGGCATCTTTGTTCACAATGAGTAGAGAGGACATGGTCGGCGGAGATGAGTCAGAAAGGACAGTTGTGCCTGCAGAATAATACGCTGACTCTATCTTCAACGAGAGATCCTCACTTTGCGATCTACCAGCAAGAGATAAAGCTCCAAAAGTAACCCCAGAACTAACGCCCAAAGGTGGAGGAGGTCTCGTCGTTACAACCTTTAAGCAGCGTGGCCTTTGAGAAGCCACACCATTATTTCCACCTGACTGGAAAGTTGACAGATACACTCTTTTACCATCTGATAAAACAGTAACGAGATGTAGCCACTTTGATTCAGATGAAGATAAGGGCGAAATGCAGACTATGGACGGTTTTGCGGCCCTTGCACCAGCTCTTGGCACGGCAGACTGTCGATGTGCATCCTTTGGAATTATATTTTTTTCTTCTGCAACTTTTTTAAGTGGTCCATCACCAGTTCCCCCGAGATCAAAAACCTGAAGCTTCATATCTTCTGTTCTTGCATATAGAATGTGCCTCTCATTATCTACAATCATCTCGGCAACGGGATCAACCGTTCCAAATTTAAAAACATTTGGAACAACCCACCTGCACACAAAAGATGGTGTCCAAACTTAGAAATGGAGTTGTAAACATAGAAGGAGCCCGTTAATATCGATGTAATAACCTAATGACTACAGAGTGTCCTGCAAACAACCAAATATTATACGGAGTTTAAGGGATTATCAGTCGGCTAATTTGTGAGAGATCCTCTCAGACGGAACATCTGTTTATTCAACAAAATGAAATTATAAAATATCAAAATATTTGGACAATATATTCGATAAATATCCCAACAAATCCCGTTACAACTGGTAAACCAGTATATCTTCTCTCTTTTTACTTAAAAAGAAACAATCCATTGTGTTTACAAAAAGACTGATTTTTGGATAATGTCATTATCATTATAGTAACTAATATGTGATATATATTCAGCATTTGACCTTTTCTGTTAAAAATTCATCCAATCTATTGTTTTTACTTTTATAGATATATCCAACCAATTTATGCACCAACATACATCATATCAGTTAGTTGATTTTTCGATATTTCAATATCAGCCCGAGATAGAACTAACTTTGAACATAAATGTCATACCTTGAAACTAGACTTCCCAATCCTGCAGTAAGGCAAACTTTACGGCAACGTTTATGCCAGCCTGACCCAGTCGAATACTGCAGCTCATAGATATGCCCATCACGACCGGCAAGAAAAATATGACCCTTACTTGTGCATGTGATGCAAGTCATTGTGACCCCTTCAGACGGTACGGTATAATCTGGTAAGGGCTGTAGTGAAACCTCCGCATATGGGTCGCTTCCATCTCCTCTTCCCGAGTAGCACACTCCTACTAAAATCAACTAGCCCAAAAGAAGAAAACATTTTTATAATGGCTAAGATGGAATCTAATAACATTTGGACCGAAACGTGATACAAAACTAAAACATGACTATTTGCGAATGCAACAAAAATAGTCTTCATTCATCAAGTAGTCAAAGACAAAGTAGGGAGTACAAAAAAATGATGAATGATAAGCCTCGTCTTTCTTACTTGAATCCACCTTCTTTTTTTCTCTGCTTGAGTCTTAGGGGCAGTTTGGGAACATCAAAAAACCCGTCTAGTCTAGTTTAAAACCCAACTGCACCGTAAAACTTGTGTTTGGCAAAACTGTTTCTGGTTTTATCTTATCCAAAGCTGCTCTTTTTTAGCCTAAAAACTAGTTTTATCTTGAAACAACTCAAAGACGTTTCAAGATGGAACGAGTTCTCAAATAACATATAATGCGTCTCTCTCTCTCTCTCTCTCTCTCTATACAATCTCTATCTTTATACATATTTTGGCTAATCTGCCTTTCTTCGATTTTGTGCATCTTCCTATCACTTTCTTCTCTTTTGGATTCTGCCCTTGCTCTCATTTTTTTGATCCTCCTTATGGACGCTAACAATTCATTTGCTGTTGTTGTTGGGGGTAAGCCCTTTTTGCTTGATCTTGATATCTATTTCAAAAATTTCTCTAAAGATGGTATTCCTGCCATCTTTTTCTCACACCATGATGTTGCATTGGCTGAAGCCGCCTTCTCCAATACCTTGATCCGGATGTTCTCTGCTGGTAGGCCTCCTCTGGATGATATTCAAAGAACTATTGAACAACGTTGGGGTATCCCTAGATCTGTGAATGTTGGTCTCTTTGATCCACGACATGTGATGGTGATGCTTGATTCCTCGTTTTTACATTGTTCTATAAGCCATATTGGCAAGCTGAAGTTACTTTAATTTATGCTAAGTGTGGTGTAGTAGAAAGAAGAAGTCTGTGGAGAGATCTTGTACTTTTGTCCACCAATGTGCATAGGCCATGGATGATGGTGGGTAACTACTATGCAATCAGAAGTAACACAGAAAAGATTGGGAGAAGATTGAGGAATTGAACTTCTATGAGAGATTTTGATCATATGATACAAGATTGTGGGGTAATTGAAGCATCTTGTGTTGATTCTAAGTTCACATGGTGTAATGAGCAGAAGGGGGTTGCTAGAGTGTGGACCAAGATGGATGGAGTGTTCTCTAATACAGATTTCATTGCTAACTTTCCATCTCTCAGGCTAAGCTGCTTGGATAGAGTTTGTTCTGATCACTTCTCCTTGTTGGTGCCTTTCAAAGAGGAGCTATATGTAGGGCCAAGAGCCTTTAAATTTCAAAGGATGTGGGTGCTACATGAATCTTTTGTGGATTTTGTGAGACTTAATTGGCCTTCAGAAGTGTATGGGAACTGCATCTCATCCATGATGTACAAACTTAAATTCATTAAGCAGACTTTGAGGCCATGCTGGTTTTTGGCAACATTGCTACTTTGTAGGACAAAATCACATACCTAGACTTTCAGCTACAAAGAGGGTGGGATGAGGATATTGGAAATGAGTTAAGCCAAGCCAAGCCAAGCCAAGATGGATCTTGCAAGCATGGTGCATAAGGAGGAAGTTATGTGGAGAGAAAAGTCTAGAATTAAGTGGATTGAGTACACGTATTGATGTTTTTAATAAATTTAATTTGAGTATTTTATTATAAAAAAAATTAAAATTAATTATAAGAACTGGTTTACGATACAGTATCCAAACAAAATACAAGTCAGAACTAGAACTAGGATAACAGTTAAAAATGACCAAACAGCATATTAAACTGAACTAGTTCAGGTTTATATATATCCAGGATAGGCCAGCTAGGCTTATCCTTGGTTGGCCCAAAAATTTAAGTACCCAAACAGCCCCTTAAGTCCATTGATATATTTCCTATGTAACAACTAATGACCATTATAATACACTAGTCACGGCAACTAATAATGACTCAAGTAGTATGGCATGACTAGGACATTAGTTATTTCAATATAGTGTAGAATACCAGTTATATTGCAAGAATGCTTAAATATTTAAACTATTAAAGATACAAAGGTTGTGCTTGGTTCACTGCATCCGGGTGCAAATGAACCTGACTGCAGTGTCGCGTACGGCTGGTTATATCAAATGCACCGGTGTGCATTGCAAGCTGTTGCATCCAATGTAATTTCTATTAAGATAACTACTACAACCCAGTAATATCCCCTCCCTTTCCCTCTCTCTCTCTGAAACTATGCTGTCAGGGGCGGGGCAGAGCGCTAGGCGGTGGGCATGATCACTGTCGGGGCGGGGCGCTAGGCGGGAGGCAGAGCCGAAACAATGTGTATAACATGTCAATGTAAATTTATAATGTATAATTAATATTTTCGTAATGTATTATTTAATTCAAACATGACTCAATGTATTTTTTTTTCTTGAACTTGGATCTTGGAGAGACCTGCAGACAATTCGTAATCAAAGAAAGACAGTTTTTTTCTTGAACTTGGGTCTTGGAGAAAGACCTGCGTACTAGAGAGAGAGAGTTAATGAGGAATTGAGGATTTGTTTTATTTTATTTTTTTTATTGTTCGAAAATGCCAAATGATTTGACAATTCTGTGTTTTTTTTTGTTTTTTTTTACTAAGCCAAATCATTTGGAAAAACTAGAATATATAAAATAAAATAAAAACGCCCCAGGGCGCCCCGCCCTTTCAAGCGCCCTAGGGTGACGGGGCGGATGGTTGAAAATTGGGTACCCCGGCGCCGCCCCGAAGCGCCCCTGACAGCATAGCTTTGAAACTATCTCAATTTAGTATTTCGGTGAATTGGCGACGTGATATCTTCCATTAATGAAGGAAGAGATGAAATTAGGACCTTCAAAGAGGGTATTTCGGCTCAAACACAAAATTCTCATATCCAACAGTTTTAGAGGAAGAAAATGTGATTCCCGAACGATAGGCTTTAGTGCGAACCATTGTTTTAAAAAACGCACTAAAGTTACACCTCAAGGAGCGCCACACATCATTTTGCCTAAAAACGCACTGAGGCTATAGCCTCATATTAACAGAGGCTTAATGAGGTTATAACCTCACATCATGAAGGCGCATGGGAGGCGCATTAAAGGCCTAGTGGAAGACATAGTTGAATGCACAATTGGAGGTGGCAGAGGCGGGGGAAAAAAAGGCAAGTTTCCTTAACAAAAAAATATTCAATTTTTTCAATTTTTTTCAAATTTATTATTATTATTATTTTCCAAAAAAGACCATATATTTATACAAATACCAAAAACAACCATAGGGGTCTTGTTTTTAGGTCTCCCTCTATCTTATATACTCATGGAGAGAAGTGTTTGTTGTTTTGGGGTTAGGTTTTCACTTTCCCAAAAAATGATATTGTGATCTCATTTTTGAAGAAAATCAAGTTCCGTCGAATACTCATTGCTTCTTATCATATGTTTACCAACATTGACAACCAATTTGACTCTCCAAGTTACTTCTCAAAGTATTGACTTTTGGGGGTTGTTTTTGTTGTTTTTCAATTTTATTTGTGTTGATTACTAAGTCACACTAAGTCTTATGCTTATCATTACTATGCTATGTTTTATTTTAACTTATATGTTGCATACTAGTAGTTTAAAGGGGAAAAAGTGAGGCTTACGCCTCACTAAACCTTGACTGCCTCCGCCTTTTTAAACACTAGTGCGAACTAATCACTCTCAAAGCGGTGTATTACAAGTTAATGCAATGCATCATCAGCTAGCAAATTGCACCCGCTTGCGAAAAACCAAGCACAACCTAAGATTAACAAAATTGAAGGTGAAGGTTATGGAAAGTGTTTATACCTCGAGTGGAGTTGCTAGGACTAAAAGATATTGAATTGCTTCAACAAAAATGCCTGGTTTAGCTTTGGCAAGCCCAACAGCACAAATAACTTGTTCTTCACCACTGTACTCAGGGCATTGATCATCCCTAGAAGAATAGAAATCATTCAGAAAAATTAACTATAAAGCAGAGTATAGAATTACATAAACAGTACATATTCAATCAAATCCTGCAATCAATATGCGCGGCCCAAATATTCAATTGAATTTGCACAGCACACACCCTACTATGACATCGGACTACAATTAACCCTTGATATTGGAAATATGGGAAATGTTTTGATTTCTGTGCCCCACTATACCATTAAATTATACACATCCAAAATGTTCAAAGGCAAATACCAAATATGTGGGAGCGGAGTGTAAGCTGAAATGCAAGCTTGGGGGTTCAAAGAGTCTAATTTAGACAACATTGTAGGGACAAAGCACAAATATCCTATACTTCAACATCTAGATATTGTTGTTTTAGCATAGCATCGATATATAGGAGTTATGAATCTATATTTATGCACCGGAACAAACATGTCAAAAAACACCAATTACAACACTGCACTACAATAATAAGCTTACCACTTGTCAAAGCGCCAAAGAAACAAAGAGTTATCTACCGTAGCCCATGCTCTACGTATCTGGGGGAAAACACCGCATAAAGCACTTCCCTCGCCACCCGCTGCATTATATCGCTCAACAAGCACTTGAGGCAGCTCCCACGTATCCACAACTTCAGCCATAGGTGGCCACTACAATATACAGGATAAAAAACCAACTTTTAACTTCCATTTATCTTAAAAACGACATAAACCCACTTTTCTCAACATTGCAAACCCTACAGAGATCGAATTACAATTACGAGCACATATAGCTCGATATAACTGAATTTGGTCTTAATCCCACCTACCCAAACTTAATTTCAGTGATTTAAAAACTAAAGACTAGTAAATTTGTTAAGAATCACCTCTTTGGGGTGCGCCGAGTAGGGATGACTAGCATATCTAGAGGCTTCTAGGGCATCTTCGAGGTCGAGCTGAGCCGCGGCGTCTCTTCCGATTCGATCACTCACAACAAGACCCGCATTCGTTACATCTCGTATAAAAATTTCATCTTCCCTGGACATCTTCTTCTAAGATCACTACTTCTACTACAACAGAAACCCTAAATCCCCAACCAACAATAACAGACAGATATGGGGTACAATGGCGAACAATTTGAATTAGGGTTTGTGAAATTAAGATCCGAGAGAGATTAAAATAAGGGGAAATTAGAGTGATTGAAGAGCGAAGAATTGAAATTGGGGAAAGTTTTAAGAGGGGTGGGGTTTTAGGCGGGGTTTATTATTCAGGCGGGTTTGATTTGGGGGAAAGTTTTAAAAATATATATATATGAAATTTTAGGAGCATTCTCCAATAGTGCTATGAACCAAAATCCCTTAGTGTGACCTTTTTTTCTTTTTTTCAGCTAACAAGGGTGATTTGGGTTTATAATTTTTCACCATTTGCCCGACTAATCCATGGGACATGTAAGAATCTCGCAACTCACAAGTTGGGTAAGTAGAGATAAATCCTAGCGAGTAGCTCGACATTGGTGGTGAATCAAATTTAGAACCTCTGCTTCTTGAGGCGTGATCCCAAATCATTACACCAGCCCCAATTGGTAGGGTGACCAAACGGCCTATTTATGATTTTGTTGTAAGAAATGTAGTGTGGGAGAATTGTGGTTTTTCCAAAATTTTGGTTTTCTCGTAAATTATGTTCAGATTGTCTAGAGTCCGACTTTACGACTCTGAGAGTAGGGTGCACCTACCTACTCCTTTACAAAATAAATGGACACGTCCATTCTCCAACTCTCCTCCCATCCACTAACTCTGTTTTTTTTCTTAATACCTTATTTACCCCCTGAGGACTAATCTCCAAATAAACTATTTTGTACTGTCGTTGTAAAGGAATATTGGGACCCACAAGTAACTCATGAGTCATGAGAATTTAGAAGTGGAGCTCATTAAAATAGAACTAAATAATAAAAAATAGGTTGTTAAAGCCCCGTTTGTTTTGCCCCCTTAACCCCTTCAACTTCTATAAGAAGAATCTTTTTTCATCTAAAATACCTAAAAAGAAGCCTACCTCTTCATCTCAAAAGCCTTCTCCATCTACAAGCCTCCTTCTACATCTTCAACTACGGAGACAAGCCTTTTCAATCTACAAGTCGTTCTCTTCATTAGGTTAGTATGCTTTTTTTCTTCTTTCTATTCTCTTAATTTTAATTTGTTTATATAATTGCATATACTTTATATCTATGGCGTTCATATCAAAAAGATTCTATATAATTTATAACATACAAATTATCGAGGAAAATTAAGTGTTATGCTAGCTAATCTTTCTCTTCTTTTAACTGTTGTTTTAACTTTATTTGTAAAATTGTTATAGATATAATTCAATAGCGCAAGCATGAGTTATAGTGAAAGTAACTCTGAGGATATGTCAAGTAGCTTTGAGGATATGTCTTCAAGTAGTTCAGATTATGAAATTGAAGAGGATCATAAACATACTCCAGAAAGTGATTATGAGCACAACGAAAGTGAAGAAGAATTACAAGAAGCATCACTTGCACCGACTAATTTGGATATGAATACGCATAACGAATTATTATATGAAGGTATGACGTTCGAATCCGAAGAAAAGACAAATGAAAAATATAACGAATTTGCTAGAGTCATAGGTTTCAGTGCACGAAAGGGGAAGACATACAAAAGAATAGATGGGATAGTGAGATATTAAATTTTTGTTTGCTTCAAATAAGGTTTAAAGGGGAAGGATCCTCGATCGACATCCAAATCCAAAAATAAGCAAGAAAGAAATGCAGACTGGTTGTACGACAAGTATGATAATAAAAAATAAAGTAGATGATGAATGGACGGTTAGTAAAATGTCATATGGACCCAATCATCCTCTTGCAACTCCGAAGAAAGCATACATGCTCAGATCACAGAGAAAAGTAAGGGAAGTGCATGTTACAGAAATTGAGAATTTAAATGTTGTGGGTATTACACCAATATATGGTTTCGATTACATGGTTCAGCAAGCTGGGGGTCATGCTAACGTTGGTTTTACACATGTTGACTACAAAAATTGGCTTCAAAGGAAACGGAGAGAAGAACTTGGAATGGGAGATACGTGTGCAGTTTTGAGCTATTTTACAAAGAAGCAGTCGGAAAACCCAACATTCTTTTATGCCTTGATGGTTGATGATGATAACCAATTGACGAATCTCTTTCAGGATTACGCGATGTCAATGATAGACTATAACTACTTTAGAGATGTCATCGTTTTTTATACAACTTATCGAACAAATAAATATTGCAGGCATTTTGCACCATTCGTTGGCGTGAATCAGCACAAACAGACAATCATTTTTGGTGGAGCGCTGTTAATAGATGAAACAACAAAATCTTTTGTGTGGCTATTTGAAACCTGGATGAAAGCTATATCTAGAAAGAAACTAAAGACAATATATTCTTACAGATCAGTATACAACAATGGCAAAGGCTATCTCGATCGTCTTCCTAGAAACATGTCATTAATTATGCATCTAGCATATATTTTAAAATGTTGCAAAACACCTCTCTAATGAGTACAAGAAGAAAGGTTTTTGATATTTTTTCACAAGTGCATATACAACTATGATACAGAAGATGAATTCCTTTCTGGGTAAAAAAAAATGTTGGAGGACTTCGGCTTATCAACAAACAAATGGTTATCTGATTTGTTCAAGATATGTCACAAATGGGCACTTGTGTATAGATGTGACAATTTTTGTGTCGACATGACTACTACGTGTTAGGAATACGACTCAAAACTAAGAAAGTCGTTCGAACGAAAATAGCGTTTGGGCCAAAATTCCAGGGGATTGTCTAATTCGTTCGAACAACCTCATGACTCGTTCGAACGACTTTGGCTCTGTTTGTTTGTTTGTTTCTAAATTCGTTTTTGAAGAAGATTTGATCCAGAGCGATGGATTATCTCGTGATGCATATTTTGGTGATGACCTAATGGAAAGTCTATAAATTGAGAGTGTATGTTAAAGGCCTCTGTACTGTGAGAAAGAGTTAGAGAGAGAAAATGGAGAAATATAGGGTTTAGCTCTGGAGAGGTTTCTTGGGTTTTTCTTTTTAGGGTTTCTTGCTGGGATTATCTGTAAGGGTAGAGGTGAGGTTTGAGTGATCTCTGTAACTTCTTGTAACCCTTAGTGTGATAATAAATTCGTCGTGCTTGTCGAGGGTGGTTTTGATCCTGTTTAGGGTTTCCACCTAATTAAACCATGTGTTGTGTTTTTATTGCCTTTATTTGAATTCTCTTTGGTTAGGGTTGGCTCTTCGAGTTCTTGTTGATAGTATTGTGCTTCCGCGTGGGATTTTCCCCCTCGGTTTCCCAACAATTGGTATCAAAGTGAGGTTTAAGGCAAGTAGAGTAGCAAGATGGGAAGATCTAAGTATTTTAATGCGGTCAAGCTTGATGTGGAGAAGTTCGATAGAAAGATAAATTTTGGTTTGTGGAAAATACAAGTCCGAGATATCTTGACTCAATGCGGGTTACGCAAGGCACTGAAAGGGAAGCATATACCTAAAACTCTGATTGAAGGTATAGCGGCCCAAAAAGTAGACATCGATGAAGAAGAGGATTGGGAAGATCTAGATTCAAGGGCTGCGAGCGGGATACGCATTTGTCTCGCTAAGAATATTTTGGCAAACGTGTGTGGAGAGAAGACCACAAAGGGTCTTTGGGAAAAGCTTAAAAGTTTGTACCAAACAAAGAGTCTTTCAAATCGCTTATACCTCAAGGAGTGACTTCATACACTTAAGATGAATGAGGGTACGAGCGTTGGTGATCACCTAGGTTCTTTGAACGAGATCGTTTCGAAATTGGAATCGATCGGAGTTAAAGTTGAGGATAAAGATAAGGCGCTTCAACTCATATGGTCTCTTCCGTCTTCCTTCAAACATCTTCAACCTACGTTGATGTATGGGAAAGAAATCTTGAGTTTTGAGGAGGTTACAAGTACGTTTCTTTACGAGGAGAGAAGACTTAAGGGTAATGAATCCTTTGGGGAAAACTCTGTAATGGTGGTTAGTGGAAAGAGAAGCTTTAATAAGTTCAGAAAAGGACCTTGTTGGAGCTGTGGTCAATTAGGTCATTATATATTAGATTGCAAAGCGGGGAAAGGTAATAGAGCAAGTTCGGCAAGAGGCTCCGAAAGTGACACTAACAAACTGGCAACGGTTACTAGCAATGATGGTGATGAGGCACTCCTCGTGGTGGCCACTGATGGTTCTCGCCACGATAGAGGATGGGTGTTTGATAGTGCGGCTACAACGTATGTATGCGCACACAAGGCATGGTTCAACAATTATGCAAGGTGTGAGGGTAACAAGTTTGTGTTGACGGGCGATGGCTCTCGAAGGCTGATTTTAGGAGTGGGTGATATTTGTGTGAGGATGTTCGATGAACGCATCATAGTTCTTCATGATGTTCAACATATGCTGAGTATGACTCATAATCTAATATCACTTTCCAAGTTAGATAATGAGGGTTACAATTACTCCGGGTGAGGTGGAATAATAAAAGTTTATCAAAAATCTTCTTTGATCATGAAGGGAGTTCTAAGCGATAACTTATATGCATTGGTTGGTAAATCAGTGGGTGGAGATGTGAAGGTTGCATGTATCAAGGGAGCTATGAAGATTTCTCGAAAGGGGAATTTAGTTCAAGGTGGAGCAATGGCACGGTCTACAAAGATAATCAGAAAGTGGGTTCCGATTGGTGGGTCTAGGAAAAACCTAGACTCATATAATTTTCTTAATTAAGAAGCGACAAGAATACACGACGAATACAGCAGAAGAAATAGTTTTATCGCCGAGGTGAAGATTGTTAAGAATATGGCTTAAAACTAAGAAAGTCGTTCAAACGAAAATAGCGTTTGGGCCAAAATTATAGGGGATTGTCTAATTCGTTCGAACAACCTCATGACTCGTTCGAACGACTTTGGCTTTGTTTGTTTATTCCTAAATTCGTTTTTGAAGGAGATTTGATCAAAAGCGATGGATTATCTCGTGATGCGTATTTCGGAGATGACCTAATGGAAAGCCTATAAATTGAGAGTGTATGTTAAAGGCCTCTGTACTGTGAGAAAGAGTTAGAGAGAGAAAAGGGAAAAATCTAGGGTTTAGCTCTGGAGAGATTTCTTGGGTTTTTCTTTCTGGGGTTTCTTGCTGGGATTATCTGTAAGGGTAGAGGTGAGGTTTGAGTGATTTTGTAACTTCTTGTACCCTTAGTGTGATAATAAATTCGTCGTGCTTGTCGGGGGTGGTTTTGATCCTGCTTAGGGTTTCCACCTAATTAAACCTTGTGTTGTGTTTTTATTGCCTTTATTTGAATTCTCTTTGGTTAGGGTTGGTTCTTCGAGTTCTTGTTGATCGTATTGTGTTTTCGCGTGCGATTTGCCCCCTCGGTTTCCCAACACTACATACTCAGCATAGTGAAAACATCAACAAGTTCTTAAAGAAGTTCTTAAAGATAAAGTATTCCATGATACAGTTTGTTGCCCGTTATGAAAGAACACTTGCATCTCGACGTCGTATAGAGTTGGTAGCAGCTTTTGAGGCAATTAGAACAATTTCTAAATTATTTGTCTTTTCACCAATGCTTAAACAAGCTACAGAAAACTATACACAATTTATATTTAAAATGTTTGAAAGTGAATATAAAAATCAACTTCTATGCAAGATTGAAGATTCTAGATTCGATGGCACGATTTATTAGTACGAAGTTACGCAAGAAAGGTATATGAGAGGTATTGTTACATTTGACTTTGCGATTTCTGAAGTTATGTGCAGTTGCAAAAAAAATGAATTTGCTGAAATCTTATGTCGCCATATCATAAAAGTATTGTATCATAGAAATATACATGAAATCCCAATCCAATACATCATTAAGAGATGGACTAAGGGAACTAAAGGTAGAATTGTAAGAGATCAAGGTGGCAATCTAATTCTAGTTGATCCTCATGCAGATATATCATTGCGTTACAATAAACTTTGTCGTAAAACAGTTAGTTTCGCACTCAATGGTTCAACCCATGAGGAATTGTATTTGTTAGCTATGGAGTTGTTGGGTAATGGGTTAAAAGAGTTTGATATTATTGCAAAGAAAATCGAAGAAGCTTCTAAAGATGTCTCAAAGTCAAAGAATGTACCTCCCCATAATTGACCGAGCGGAGAAGAAACTTTGGATGTGATTGAAGAAAATGAAAGAGGCCGATCATCGGTTGCAAGAATAATGAGTGGATTAGAAGTTGCCGAAAAAAAGAAAAAAACACGGGAAAAACGGTTTCAATCAAATAACAAATCTGACGAGAATCGTCGAAAGAAAAGACAAGAGATAAGAGGTGATTTTTTGTAAGTATTATTTCTTTAATATTCTTGTTATTAGAATATATTATTTTTATACTATATATTTTCTTATGAATGTTACAAATGTAGGTGCACTATATGAAAATCATGAAAATAATTATATTTTCAATCCAAGTTTAGTCGAGGGAGATGTTCATCCAAATATGCCCCTAAGTCAAGATATTCAAGTATATTTTTAAACTCATTGGTTAGTTTAATATAAGCTTTTAATTACTAGCAACTTATACTCTTAAACATTTTATCATAGATGGCACATGGTTCCTCAGTTCCTGTATTTTAATCTTGACTCATTTCACGTTGATGATATTTCTCATGAAAGCTTTCGCCAATTGTTGCAACAAGTAAGAGATAAATCTTACTAAACTTTTTTATTAATTGTATTCTATCAATTCATTCAAGTTGAGCTTTGTTATTTTTAATATTATATTAGATAGCATGCAACTTGGGGGGCTCCCCAGTCCTCGAAAAACTTACCACCTCGTACTTACTCTCAAGAAAGTATTCACGAATCTACTTAGGTACATTATGTTAATATTCACCGGTCTATCTCAAATTTAATTTTAAGAATAAGGCATACATCTTATAGTTTTTTATTTTTATTGCTTAGGGTATGTTGCGGGAATCACTATATGCCAAATTACAGCTAGATCCTACTACTACGGATTTTATATTTGACAAGGTAAATTAGTAGTTAGTTTGACGTTGTGCTTATGTATTAAGCACTCTTTAACAACCTTAAATTAATTTTATATAAGAGGGACTCCACTACTACCTCGTAGGAAATTAGATTTTCAATCAAATGAGGATGGGTGAGTTTACAAGTATATTTTGCACCGATATTTTTCCTTTCGTGTTATATATATAAACAACCCTTTCTGAGCAGATACAATGTTGGGAAATCAGTACCTACTAAGTGAACTCAAATAGACAAGCTAAACTCAACCAATATCAACTGAAAAATCTGTTAGAGGCAGTTCATCAAACACTTAAAGAGCAAACCACAAGAACGCAAAGATTTACGTGGAAATCCCTCTAACGAAGAGAGAAAAACCACGGGGCAAATCCGATCACTTCACTATATAAAATATAAAGGTTTACAATTAGTTCTCTCAAGTTTTTGCCCAAAACTTGAGGTATCATAACAATAAATGAAGAAAATACAAAGAGTACAACTTCACCTTTACCAGCCTTTCTTACCACAAAATAGCTTCCAAACAATCAAGATGGAGAAGACACAAATCCCCAAAGACCCTTGCTTTAGACGATTTGAAAAACAGCAATAAAATTGGTTGTAGGAAAGCGCCTTAAACCCTTGTTTCCCCCTTTTTTTTCTTGTTAATTTCAGCTCTCTCTTTCTCTTATATTCTCCCAAAATGGATCTGCTACCTTAGAAGAAAAAGAGGGATGGGCTTTACAACTAAAGCCCCATCATCATAGCCACATGGGCTGGACCCTTGGGCATGAAGAACAAAGCCCAGAACACCAACAATCTCCCCCTCCAGACCATGAGGAAGGCAAACAAAACCTTAGTTCCATCATTTGAAATCCATACCAGACAACTCAGTACAAAGTTTGAACTTACCGCGAGTAACAACTTTGGTCATCATATCAAAAGGATTTCTATCTGTGTGAATCTTCTTAAACTGCATCAAGCGCTTTACAATCACTTCACAAACCAATGGTACCTAACATAAATATGCTTTGTGCGGGAATGATACATAGAATTCTTACTCAAGTCTAAAGAACTTTGACTATCCCAGAAAACCACATACTCCTTTTGCTTCAGACCTAGTTCTTGGAGAAATCTTTTCAACCATAACATTTCTTTACTTGCTTCAGTAGCTGTAATATATTCAGCCTCAGTTGTAGATAAAGTAACATACTTTTGTAGTTTTGACTACCATGATATAGTTCCCCCTACAAAAGTGAATAAATACCCTGACGTAGATTTCCTACTATCAAGATCACCTACCATATCTGAATCTGTAAAGCCTTCCAAAACTGGTTCCAAACCTCTAAAACTTAAGCACAACTTGGGGTTCTCCTTCAAGTACCTGAAGATCTACTTCACGGCTTCCCAATGTTCTCTTCCTGGATTTGCAAGGAACCTGCTCACAACACCAACAACATGAGCGATATCTGGCCATGTAAAAACCATAGCATACATCAAACTCCCTACTGCATAGGAGTAAGGAACCGTTGCCATCTTGTTCTTTTCTTTTCTGGTAGAGGGGCATGTCTTCTTACTAAGCTTGATATGATTGGCTAGAGGGTTACTTACTGGCTTGGCATCTTTCATGTTGAATCTTTCAAGTACCATTCAACATATTTTTCTTGAGATAGCCACAACTTCTTGGCTTTCCTAACACGGACAATTTACATTCCCAAGATTTGTTTTGTTGCCCCTAAGTCCTTCATATCAAAGGACTTGTACAAATAAGTTTTTAACTTGCCAATCATAGTAGCATCTTGTCCCACAATTAACATATCATCGACATAAAGTAAAAAGATAATAAAATTACCATTAGTGAACTTTCTGAAGTAAACACAAGAATATGCAGTTGCTCTATTGTACCCATGACTCACCATAAATGAGTCGAATTTCTTGTACCACTACCTTGGTGCTTGCTTCAGCGCGTAAAGACTTTTCTTTTAACTTACACACCAAGTGTTCTTTCCCTTTTACTTCGTATCCTTTCGGTTGTACCATGTAAATTTCTTCCTCCAAGTCACCATGGAGAAATGCAGTTTTAACATCCAACTGCTCAAGCTCAAGATCAAGGTTGGCTGTTAATCCGAGAATAACTCAAATCGAAGTCATCTTTACAACGGGCGAAAAGATCTCATCGAAATCAATACCCTTTTTCTGCCCAAAGCATTTAACCACTAATCGATTTTTGTAGTTCACTAACTTTCCTTTACCATCCTTTTTAAGTTTAAATACCCATTTATTTTGCAGTACTTTTTTGCCCTTAGAAATCTCAACCAACTTATAAGTTTCATTCTTCAGCAATGAACTCATCTCATCTTGCATAGCTTTCAGCCAACAACCCTTATCTGCGTGAGTTTGTACTTCCTAGAAACTTTCTGGCTCCCTCTCGTTAGTAAGTAAAATATAATCAGATGCAAGGTATTTCGTAGATGGTTGATGCTCTCTTGTAGACCTTCTAAGTTGAGATTCTGGTGCGTCTTGCTAAGGTAGTTGTTGTTACGAATCGAGGTAGCTAATATCTTTTCTACAACAAAAATAATACGCAGAATAAGCCTAACATGAGAAACAATCAAGCAAGAACAATAAAGAACACAAGAATTCTTAGAGGAGGGAAGTGGAAAACCATTACGGATAAAAAACTACTCCCCGGGAACAATCCACTAAATCAAAGAGGTTACACGATCTCTTCAAGCTTCTCAAGCTTTAATGGAGTCTCTCAAATTCTAGGGTTCTAGAATTAAACTCACACAGAGAAAAGATAAGCTAACAAATAAACTAAGTCCTATTTATATACAAGAGGACTAATTACAAGCATAACGGATTTTGAGGCAAACTCAACGCCTCAGATGACCTTCTAAAGGTAACCTAGCACAACTCGCTCGAACGACTTTAACGACTAAAGGTTCCAGCCCCAGAAAATATACATGTCGTTCGAATGATATCCAAGCTCGTTCAAATGACTTCTTTGGTCTCAAGCTCCAAAATGCAAAATCAGACAACTCGTTCGAACGAGCTCTATTTTCGTTTGAACGACTTCGACCTATTTTAAGTTAAACTTCAACAACTCAAACTTTAGGTAACTTAACCAGCTCGAATCTTTAGGTAACTTAACATGCTCAAACTTCAGTCGATCATAAGCAGTTCGAATCTGAACATTAAAAATCTCATTTTCCATCAGTTTTAATTCGACTTCAATCCTTGAACTGAAATAAATCGAACTAAAATAACCTCGAACATAATTCGAGTTCATACCTTAACAATCTCTCACTTGAAATCGAATCTACCGTAACCCATCTCAAGATCTCTAAATCAATTGCTCACACTACCCGGACCTTCAATCTTGAAGACCCACAAAAGTTGTACATGTTGTCAACTTCTGAAAAGTCACCACCTTCGTAAACATATCGGCCGGATTCACATTAGTATGAATCTTCACGAGCTTCAACACACCGTCCTCGAGGAGTGAGCAAATATAATGATATCGAATATCAATGTGCTTGGTCCTATAGTGAAAAGCCGATTTCTTCGCTAAGTGTATAACGCTTTGACTATCACTATACAACTTAGGAGAATGTTGTTCTTTACCAAGCTCTTTCATCAACCCTTTAAGCCAAACCATATCCTTGCAAGCTTTTGTAGCTGTAACATATTTCACCTCCGTCATAGACAAAACTACAATCTTCTATAGCCTAGAAACCCATGTAACCGCACTGTTTCCAATATAAAAATGAAACTACTAGTGTTCTTCCGCCTATCAATGTCACCCGCCATATCATAATCAACAAAACCCTGTAAACATATCTGAGAACCCCCATAACATAATGTCATATCTTGAGTCCCCTTTAGATACCTTAGTATCCATTTCCCAGCTCTCCAATGCTCCTTGCCTAGATTACTCATATACCTACTAACAACTCTCACTGTTTGGGCAATGTTCGCTCGTACAAATCATAGCGTACATTAGGCTACCAACTGCATATTAATAATGAACCTTTTACATCTCATCGCGATCCTTCTGCGTCTTCGGGCAATAATCCTTTGATAATTTAAAGTGACCACCCAATGGTGTACTAGCAACTTTAGAACCATCCATATTAAACCGCGCGCTTAAGTACTTTGCCGATGTACTCAGCTTGAGATAACTTCAATTCTCGCCTTTTTATGTCCCTTGTAACATGCATACCAAGAACTTGTTTTACAGTACCTAAGTCCTTCATAGAAAACTCCTGAGATAACTGTTCCTTCAACTTGACAATCTCTTCCATGTCAGCATTTGCTACCAACATATAATCTACATATAGAAGTAGAATAATATATGAGTTCCCTATATTTTTTTTATAAAAAATAGTGATCTGCATTGCTCTTCAAAAAACCATTTTTGGACATGAATTGTTTGAACTTCAAATACCACTGCCTCGGCGCTTGTTTCAAATCATTTAAGTTATTCGTGAGCCTACTCATAAGATCTTCTTCCCTTTAACCGTGTAATACCATATTTCCCAACATCGACAACTACAAGCCTGAAGATCTTAGTCGAAGGTCCATTGCAGATGGACTACAAGCATCGAACACTGATCTTGAACACAAGCCTGAAGAAGATAATCAAAGATATCATAAACACTTCAGATGGAACAATGGTAGTAAACATTTTTCTCGATCAAGACCTATCAAGGCCACTGCAACTTCATAGTTCTCGAAGTTACTATAGTAGTTCAAAGGTCGAACTTCATACAACTTCACAGTTCTCGAACTTCAGATCTTGAAGATATCTGATCAATAACCGTTACGCTCAGTCAGCCGGTCGTTACGAAAAGTCCGCGAAGATCTCCAACTGAACACAAAATCCGAAAATGGGTTGACTTTGTAACTGCCTATATCCACTATAAATACAGGCAGGACCCTTTGAAAATAGGATCGGACTCTCAACACTCAGAAACAGCAACCCACACTTACTCCAAGCCTCGCTTTTTCCTTTACTCACTATCCAAAAATTGTAATAGTTAGCATAATATTAGATTTTCTCCCAAAACTCTCTACGAGGTCGTGGTTTTACTCAGGTTAGTCAGAGTTTTCTACGTAAAATTCAGTGTTATAGCTACCAATTATTCCTCTTTCTCTAAAAGTATTGGCGAATATTCTTCATCTGAAAAATCCGCCATTACAATTGGCGCCGTCAGTGGGAATCCACACCTCTTTACCAAACTGAGGCACCTCCACTCTGAGAAGCCAGGAGGTCAATACAGCACCAGAGACCATCGACTTGCACGGTGTTGTGGTCCAGTTACAGAAATAGATGGAACATGACCGGATTCAAAGAATAGAAGACCAAACAGTTCATGCTTAAGCTCTCCAAATCGAAAGGGATGCAAGGCAGAAAACTTTGGATCAGCAAAGCCGGACGCATCAGAAGGAAATGGAGAACTTGCGTAAAGCAAACGTGTCACCTCCCCGGGCTCACAACAACCACCGTTCGAGAGCAAGCCACAGAGAAGAACAACCAAGGGAAGATCAGATGTAAGTCTCGTGGTCCAAATCAAGAAATCCCGAAGGAGGTTCCCGACATTTTGGACTTATGTCCTCTTCATCTATAATAGGAAGTCGTCGAACTCGCCAATGTTCTCCGCTACCACCGGCGAGACGACCTCTGAGGGAGCGGTTAAGACCTGAGGGACACGACAATTTTGATCCCCAGGTACAAGTCGAACCAGCCCAACCACCGCAATACATTACACTAGATGATTTCAACACCTGGATTCAGGCAATTAATTTGGAAGTACCTGGTCGAATATCTGCATTGGATAGGATCAAAACAAATCCCATATCTGTGCATCTCGAAGCTATGGCCATTCCAGATAATTTCCATATGCTGAGGTTTATTCAGTACGCAGGTTTCACCGACCCTCTGACACACGTCAGACATTTCAAAGCTTCGGTTGGATTGTACTCGAAGCTGGATCACATGCTCTATAGGCTTTTTAACATGAGTCTGAAAGAAGAACCCCTCAGGTGGTTTCACACTTTACCTGAGGGTTTTATCACCACATTCGCTCAGTTAGAGCGCCTCTTCGAGTCCAACTACGCTCATGCCAAAGAATGAGAAATTACAGTGGATTCCCTTTTCTTCTTCGAACAAGGAGCAAAGGAGTCCCTAGCCAGCTTCTACAAGCGATTCTTGCAAGAGGCACAAAAAATTGGCAATTCCGATCCAAAAATCGTCGTTCCTATGATCACTTCAGCGTTACAC